>QEPC01007029.1:29310-56024 GCA_003113815.1 Sphenodon punctatus
GGTTCCCCTGTGTGCTTGTGTGGTCTATGATCTGTGGACAGCGTGTGAGGTTTTGGGGATCTGTGGTGCCTGGCTGTCTAGCCAGTGTCTCAGGGCTTGACTGGGGCTTCTTCTTTGTATCGCTTGACCTTCCTGCTCCCTCCTCCCCCACCCAGAGTCTGGCAGCATAGGGGCGGTGCCGTGTGCAGCAGTTTCATTTGTCCTCACTCGTCCATGTTGTAACGTCACTCAGCTGGGCGTGGTTTTCCCTCCGCTAGGTGTACGGGCTGTACGTGTGAACAGTATGGGTGTGTGCTCGGTGGGGCCCTTGATTGGTGGGTGGGTGCTGGGCCCTCCCTGGACTTCCCACAACCCCCTGCGGCAGTGTCCATGTGACTGTCTCCCTGCTCGGCTTCAGTGGGTGTGCTCACCCACCCACCTCCATCCACTGGGCCCACAACAGTGTCTGCTTAAAATGGGCCTTTTAGAAATGTGTGAGGGGGATTTGTGAGGCTATTTTAAAATTGTACAGGTACGTTGCTAGTAAATATAAATACCAGCACATACCCTACTGTACAGACGCATGCATATAACAGTGTTCGTATTTTGATACGTTGCTAACGTTAAACACACACCTGCACTGTATAACAAGTAATCAACCAATTTACTTGCATAAAAGCTTCACTGACTCACCCTTTTAATTTTAGTTGTTGGGATTTTCCCTTTTCAGTCCCCGCTGAATTAATGTAACCATAAATTCATGTTTTCTCCAGTCCTTTATCGGTTTTGAAGAATGCAAAGGAAGTTCAATGTGTTCAAGGTAAAATTTTGCTGAAATTTTATAATTTGTAAGAACAAGTTGTCACAAACCCCATGACTAATAAAGATATTTCTGGGATTTAAAAAAAATTAATTCCAGACGAGACTGGTTTTGTAAACAGATACATGCTCCCTCTTAGGCTTCACACACCAAACACTTCAGCGCTGAGCTGTTCATATGCACAAAACCAAAAGTAACTAGAAGTTATGGTGAAAACCTAAGTCCTTTGAAGTCAATGCAAAATTTCCATTGACACTGAACAAGCCAGGATTTAACCCTGTGTAGATTCCTTGTCCGAGCTAAAACAGATGCTAAAAAGAAGAAGAACAGCATAAATGATGGAAGGTACAACTTTGATTTTAAAGAATTGTGCTGTTTTAATAGTTCAAATGAGGAAGTTATATTTAATCTGACAATGTCACTTTACTATCTAATGTGGGGAAGCTGCAATATTTTGATTTATAGTTTAATTTTAAAAAGATCATAGATTCTTAAAGTTTTATAATTTACACCATGTATATGTGCTCAAGGGCTGATAACAAATGCGCCGGAGTTTTTCTTCCCATTAGAGATAGGGGAAGCTACTATTGTACTTAGAAAGGAGCAGCATACCTCATGTACAAAATCAATGGCTACAGGCAGCCTTATTTAATTTAATTTAATTTGATTTAATCTAATCAAAGAGAACTGCTTGTCATCTAGCACAGTCTTCTCAGCAGGGCTCTGCGGAGAACAAGAGAACTATTCCAGAATGAAGTCCTGAGTCAGCAGAGCCCTTTGGCACATGCATAACTTGAAGGATTTGAGTAGTGCCATTTACTTAAGTGGGATTACTTATGTGTTTAAGTTACACTTATGCTTACTTACTTTGCTGGATCAGGGTCATAGTGAGGATTTACCTGTATCTAACATTATTGGGGGAATTTGGGTCTGATCAGCAATTCTGATATGTTCAAAACTATGCTTTCAGATAATTTTTAGTACTTGAACATTTTTGTAGGATTAGAGTGGGATTGTTCCACTGTTTTTAGGATTAAGCATCCAGAGAGATTGTGTGGTTGTCGTGTGGGTCCCAAGTGACAGAGGCCCTTTTTACGTGAGACACAACCGTATGAGTGGGTGCTGGCCATGTGACTGCTGCAGCAGGTGGGTGTGCGTGTGCACTCCCACGAAACACGCATGCCCACACACCTCCACCCGTCACCCACTCATGGAGCAATTGGCTAAAATGGTGATTGCTCCGTGAGTGGGGATGCGTGGGGGGATCGGTGTGCACCTGTGTACACCCCTCCCCCACGCTGCCCACGCTGCCGTGCACACCCCCCCATCCCCCTGCAGCCACAGCCCATTTAAAAAGGGCTAGAATCTGACTTTATATTATCAAATTACTAAATTACTTTCATTATTTGATTGGATAAATCCTGACAAAATTACTCATTTTGAAGAAAAATTAGCATGTAAACTAAAAAACCTAACTTGGTTTAAGGAGAGAAGTTGGAAAGAAAAGGCGAGCAAACTACCTTCTATATCGACAACGTTATCTATATGTTATAAATTGAAATCTTTGTTGAGTCCAGGTCTATCCCCTTTGACATCTTTTAATGAGCAAATGAACTCTTCTAATCAAATTGGCAACATCTCTATATGGCATGTTCACAGATTTAGAAATGTTCAAGATCTTATGGACAATGGTAATGTTATGATATATGAAATGGTGGTACCTAAAATGGGAGGGGTAAGACCTCTAATCTATCAATATTTGCAGTTAAGGCATATGATAACAACATTGATTGGCAAGTATAGTTATATTAGAAATAAGACTGAATTTGAAATTTTATTTGTGAAAGGACCTTCAAAAGGTTTAATTGGTAGGATCTATGCAATCGTAGGCCCTTTTCAAATGGACACACACACACCCTCGCACACGTGTGCGGGTGGGGAGGCATCCGTTTGAATGCTGCGGTGGGTGCAGAGGGGGATGGGTGGGTATCCGTGGGAATGCCGTGGCCAGGGGGTGGGGGCGTGCTCCCACGCTCCACCCACCTCCACCCATCATCCACGCACGGAGCAACGGGCGCCAATGCCAGTTGCTCTGTGCATGGAGATGGGTGGGGGTCCATGGGAATGCAACCCCATACACCACCCACCCACTGTGCCGCCCACCCATCCCCCATGCACCTGTGCTTATTAGGAAAGGGCTTTATTTAAACTAGATCATACAAAAGCTAAATTTTTAAACAAATGGGATAATGATTCAGGAAGTCCAATTTTGGCCCTTTTAAAACAGACCCACACCCATTTCCACCTATTTCCACTCACAGAGGCACCTCCGTTTCCCCCAATACCTCCATGGGGGGAGGGATCGGTGGAGCAGGGGAGTGGGCACAAACCCGCACCCAATAGCGGCCACATGGAACCCCCCTTGTCCACGCAGTTGTATATGTGGGCGAGGGGGTGTGTGTCCATGTAAAGAGGGCCTTTGATGGAAGAATGGAATTGGATTTGGACCCATACACAAGATACTTTAATAGCAGCTAATATGAAGGAAAACTTTTTATAAACACAACATTAGTGATATATGACATCACATAAACATAGTCGTATTTATGACACAGCACAAGACAGATGTTGGAGATGCCAGTCCAATTGTGCAGATTTCCTTCATGTGTTTTGGTCCTGTCCCTCCATTCAGGGATTTTGGAGACAAATTCTAGGTATAATTAATGATATCACTGGATATATTGTACCACCTAATCCCCCAAATGTGGGATTTATGTTATTTTTATGTTATTTGAGGATTTAATAAATAATGAGGACTTGGAACCGACTGTCAATTTGTTAACAGCAGCCAGGATGTCAATAGCAGCTCACTAGAAAAGTTCATCACCACCATCTTTTTATGATTGATTTAATAACATATGGCCCATTGTCTTAATGTGCAAATTAACGTATTATTTAAGAGCATGAATTAACCCAGATTTAGAAAAATTATTCATAGATGGGTATTATTTATATCCTTTTTTAATGACATATACCAAGATGGAATTCAACCATATCCCCCCCCACCCCCATGTTATAGTAGTATAATAATCATTACTTTGTATATATTTAAATAAAATTTTAAAACATCATGGATAATAAAAATTATATATATAAAAGGGGCCAGAGGGAGAATCAAAGTGGTTCAAATGAAATCGTTTATTGGACCAACTGCTGTTGGTGGAAATAAGCAAAAACTTGCTTATTTCCACTAACAATAGTTGGTCGATCAAAAGATATTCAAATCACATTGCTTCCCTGTAGGATCAAGCACTAAGAGCAGGAGCACAAACCAGGATTTTGTGAAGGGATTTTCAGTAAAATGGCTAATTCAGTTTTTATGCCCACTCATCCCTTGACCTTTCTGCAACAATTGCCAACATATATACCAATTAGTGCAAATTATGAGGCTGCCGTTGTCCAGTATGACTAGAGAAGAGTGCATTAACTTTTCACATAGCAGATAAAGCCTGCTCTATTTTCAGTTGCTCTCAATTTACCTGGGTTAAATTCAAGCCAGCAAGAGTGACCTAGATGCAAAAAACTCTGTGTCCTATTAGCATTCTCCCTACTCATCTTGATTTTATCTTCTCTTTGAGGTCACAATTACATATAAATTTAAAAACTGGAATAAAGTTTTAAAAAATGCAATGTTAGATTTTCTATCCCTTGATCAAACTCACTCAACACCTGCAATTACTAATTTAAAGGGACACTGTATGGATAAAGATAACTTTAAAACAATTTTTTACCTGTGTTATTAATTTTAAGAACATCTTAGAATGCAGAAGCTTAATTTATTATCACAAATGTATGGTGTTTACTTTTTTGCTTTTGTTCACTTTGGACTACTTGGTTTCAGGTTGGTCAAATATTCAATTTATCTTTCTGGATCTTGTGCAATATATTGGGGTGGGCAAAGTGTCCTAATTCTGAGAACCACATCCATTTACCACAATGGGGGCACATGCAGCTCTATAGCCACAGTTTGCCCATTTCTGCAATGTATCAATGCTTCATTTTCTTGGGCTGCAAACACGGAATGAACATTTTAAAATTAAATTTTTAAAAATCTACAAATATTAACTTTTGTAAAACTTCCCTTTGTCCGGAAAAAAAGGAGCTTGCTCACACAATCCTTACTCATATGAATAATTTAGTCACACAAATTGTTCTGTTGCAACGAAAGGGAATGCTCGCACTAAGATTGTTCCTGTGTGTACAGGTTACAATTTTCAGTTGAGAAAGATAGAATCTGTGTCTGTCTATCAACTAGATTAAAATACGGTAATTTCATAAAGATAAAGGTTAGTGGTTTGGTGACTGATTACATCATATTTAAAATGATAACAACATTGTTGGACTGATTCTGAAACTTTTGTTCACAGTAGCTGTTATTCCAAATTGTTTTGCTGTTCTTAAAAAGAATCTTATGAAGTTTAGTGGGTTTATTCATGAGTAAGGGAGTTCTGGATTGGGGCTGCAATTGGTCTTTACTGAGTGCTCCCATTAAGTTAATAGTATTTGTACTTACTTTAATGGGAGTAGCCGAGTTACAGAATTTGGTGTAAAAGCCAAAGGTTTTGGAACTACAGAAAGCCCTATCCCCAAGATGTTCTGCTAGCACAAACCCCTTGCAAGGCAGACTTGTTTTAGTATTGAAGCCGTAGTTTGTAAGATGTGAAAATACAAACTCCATTAAGCCGACGTTATATTTTGCTTTGTTATGCTGCTACTATGCCCGAGGCACATTTCTGTCACTATATCAGTGAATAACAATAAATAACAAACAACAACAACAACAACAACAAACTTTTATTCAGAGATTAGAGTCCCCCAACTTCCAAATTCTACTGATTACAGAGATGCTGTATTTCAGTTTCCTAGAGAGAAAGAGAGAGACAAATAAAAAAGATAGGAGGCAGTTTTTCTTATCTGCTGCCATTCTCATCTCCTTTATTGGCATGGCTCAATGCCAGCACATAACAGATAAGTAACTGGGACAAAAAGAAGTTAATTACTGTATATAAATTTAGGATTTTTTTTTTTTTTTACTACATCTCATTTGTTCTTGATGAGGTCTCCTGAATGCCAACTGTTAAAACAGTTCAGTTATTACATTTCTAACAAGTAATGAAATTCCAGTGCCCTGCTGTCTTAAAACTGGCAACACCCCTCAAATGTTAAAACTTATTTTTTTGTTGTTGTTTGTTTTTGTTTTTGTTGTTGTCAGAAGATACATAAGATCTGTGGCCTGTGTAAAGATCTTTCATTACATAGGCAAAACAGAATTTGAACTTGATTTCAGTGTTATTTGGCTGAATAAGGACATAACATGGGTTCCTGGGCATAAATAAAATGTTGCAAAATTGCAACTCTAATACAAGCAGGACATTTTGAACTTCATAAGTTGTTAGGTCATACACAGAAAATTTGCAGATCACAAAAAGCCACCCAATGAAGTTAGATAGAATGTTTTAGTGACCCTAACCTCATGTGTAAAGCAGCTGGGAAGCATATACCCTCCCACAGTAATCAATGGAAAAGTACCTGTTAGCTTCCATTGTACAGGTAGGAATCCCTATGCTCCTTAGAACCATGTGTCCCAGGGTAATTTCAGACGTTACATGCTCCCGGGTCACCACAGTGGATTCCCAACCGTGGCAAGCCAGCCAACCCTCTCCTGTGGTCCAGGAAAGCCCTGAACAGACGTGACGGGAGCGGGACCACGGTAAGGAAATGGATGGATGGACCACGGCCCGGGGCATCAGATGTTACACCAATTCCGGACCGTGGTCAGAACACCCAGAAGACACTGGGGCGGGGCAGATGGCAGACATGGCTGACAGAGGGCAAATGAAGCTAAAAGCACCAAAAGGCAACACCCACACAAGGGAAATGGGAGGGGAGGGGGAGGAGGAAGGAGAGCTGCTGAGGTGGCACACACAACAGGCACAGGGAAGCCACGGACACAGCAGAACACAAACCACACACACACGCCTGGTCGCAAACACACCTGAATGGGAAAGGAAGGAAGGGGGGAGCACACCGGGAAGGCCAACACACACAGCACCACGGACGGGGTGGAGGGGAGCAGTCCCGGGACAAGGAAGGGGAGGGGACCAGGCCAGGAACAGGCCAGGACATGGTGAANAGTCCAGGACACGGTGAAGGGCACACAGGACCCCACAGACAACACAGGCAGCACGGGCCACCCAACAGTAACACAGGCAGCCCATGTCACAGGTGTCCCCATTGGAACAGAGCAGGGTCACAGGGGGAGGGCAACCAAGCCAGGAAAGGCACCGGAGCGGTTCGAAGCAGATCCCTACGGCAGGGCTCCCCCGCGCTGATGCAAAGGCACAGCCGGGGATGGAGGCACGCTGGAACCGGCGTGTAGCACATACAGCCTGCCCTCCCCCCCCTCCCAGAAGAAGCCGGGAGACACTGTCCAGGGGCCCCACATCCGCACAGTCATGGAGTCACACAGGGGGCAGGGGGGGCAGGTCATGGACACAGGTGAGCGGGTGGCCGGCCAAGGGATGATAACACCATGGGGAGAGCTGGTAGTGGTGTCAGGCAGCAGGAACCAGCCAAAGGGGGGGGCCAGGCATGGAGGGGAGCACCACAGGCAGGGAAGGCCAGGGGGTGGCCTTGGAGGGGGCACAGCAACACAGTCGAGCGGCACATAGGCAACTGGCCCAGCCACAACAGCAGCGAGGCCGGAACAGCAAGGAGCAGGTGGCCAGTGCCCTGACCCGGCCTGGAGGTGCAGGGAGCACACAGTGGGGCTGTCAGCCATAGCACCAAAGACACAGGGGGCCTCACAGCCAGCTGCATGGGGTCACGAAGGGGCCCGGGACAGGTTGGCCCACCAGATGCACGTAGTGGGGCCATTGAAGTATGCCCTGGAAGTAGCCCTTCCCCTCCATGTGGTGGGCAATGAGGTAGTAGGCCTCAAACGGATCCAGGCCAGTGAGCCCAACCTGAACATCAGCATGGGACCACACAGCAGTCAGTGCCGCTAGCTCCGGTCCGGAGGGTTCCGACAATGTGTAGTCTGCAGCAGTGGGTCAAGGCAGGTGCCCTAGCTCCAACAGGTGGTAATACACCACCCCACATGACCGCTGGTAGCCATGGGCCCCGTGGATGCAGCCGAAGAAGGAAACAGCCAGGGCAGGACAGGTACTGAACCCGGCCAGGCTACACACCAAGAGGGCCAGCTTGGTCCTCCAGCTGCTGCTGCAGCTGTTCCCTGCCATCCCCCTCGCCTGGTGGTCCCATGTGCCGGGGAGGGTGTGCACCTGTTGGGGAATGGATGTGGGGGGTTGCGTTACCCTTGCATGTGCCTGGTCTCCATCCCACCAACTCCTTCACTCGCTGGTACCGGGTGTAGGTGTCCCCTGGTCAGCGGTGCCTGTCCCCCCTGTTCTGTGCCCCCTGTTCTGTGCCCCATGCACCCTGACCCCCTTCCCATGTTCCCTGGTTCCTGGGGGCTGCGGGGATGGGCCCGTGCCCTGTGGAGCTCCCCCACCCCTGGGCACGCCCCCTATAGTCTGCTTGCCATCCCAGCCACTTGCCTACCCTCTATGTCTGTCTTGGAACCCTCCGAGGCCAGCTCCTCTGTGTGGCTGTGCTCCCCCTGTGTCCACTGGCTCAGGGTCACCAGTGTTCCGGTGTTCTCGGATCCGCTCGAGTTGGACTGCAGGTGTGGGCTCCTGGTGCTGGTTCGCGAGGGGGGCCTGCTGCTCCCCAAGGTTCCGGGGCATTCCTGTGGGAGGGCTGGGTCCCCATGGTCCATGCCTGTGGACGGGGCTGCCAGGGGTGGGGGTACATCGGTCCATTTCCTGCCCTGGACCACGGCACTCCCCACGAACTGTGGGGTGACTATCAAGCCCTTCATGTGAAGGATGCAGTCCAGAACCTCATAGTAGGGGGCGGTCCGTGCTCTGTGTCTGGACCCCTGGTTGTTGTTTCTGATGGCCTTGTGCCCCCTCTTGAGCTCTTTCGCCTTGGAACGGCATTGGGTCATGGTCCTGTGGTGCCCCGCTGCCTCCATGTCTCGCATGATCTCCGTGAACACATGCTCATTCCGTTTGTTCATGGCTAGCTCCACCTGGTGCTTCAGGGACCCCCAGATCTGGATGAAGTCCTGGGTCTCCTTGTGCCCCCATTGCCCCCTCACTGGTACCGGAGTCTCCCGTGTGTGCCCTCCTGCTCCTCCACCTCCTCCGCTTCCCCTCCTGGCTCCCGGGCCCATTTCCAGATCTGTGGGTCATGGAGGAGGGGGGAAGTTGCCTCTGTCCTTCCGACCTGACTCCCTGCCCCCTCCCCCCAGGCACCCCCTTCTTTCCCTCTGCCGCTGTGCAGGCCCCCCCTCGCTCTCCTTACCCATTTCTGGGGTACCTCCGTCCCCTGGCTAGTTGTCCCCTCTGGGGTGCCCTGCTGTCAGTGCTCCTCTGCCACCTCCTCCTCCACCACCTCCTCCTCCTTCTCCTCCTCCCTTCCTCGCTTGCCCTCCGCTCTCCTCGCCCTTCTGCCTTGCTCCATCCCGCCACGTTCCCCTGCTGCTGTGTGCCCTTTAAATCTCCCTCCCTGGTCTGTGTGTTGCTCGTAGCCAGGCAGCGACGCTGCATGCTTTCGCCACAGCTGGGGATCATTTTGTTTGATCCTGCCTGGTGGTTGCCGTTCAGTCGTTACTTTTGGCGGTTTCCCGGTGGGAATCTCTTTGACCACGATTCTGGGGATGGACCAGTCCCGACCTCCAGAACCGTGGTTGGCTTTGGCCCCTATGGGTGATTGACTGTGGTGAACATCTGGATGCCGCTGATCAGACGTTCAGGGCTCTTTGGCCCCGCCACGGGATTATCTGTGGTTCACTGTGGTTGACTGTGATCTCGTAACGTCTGAAATTACCCCCAGTCTCAGAAGATATGACTCAGAATTTCATCCTCTCAAGGTATAATGGATTATCTTTGGTCTCAGCTGTTTAAGGTGTTCATCTGAGCCAGTACGGTATCTGAGCATGCAAGATGTCTGCATTGCATTACAAGGGCAATAGAACTACTTTCATACTCGAAGTTAAAAATGTGCTTATGAACATCAGTGGGTCATGCTACAGTTTTCAGCACCGTGCAGGACTGACGCCTTTGGAGAACTTTCATTCTAGCAATTTTGGTATGTGTACTTATCTTTTGGAGATCTAAAAAATGCAGTCCTTTCTGCGCTGCATGGACATTAAATATTGCATAGTATGCTTCTTAAGGAAAGAAGTTTATGTTGGTGTCCATGGCTAAATTTCTGAGGGAGTAGCTGAAAATCTGGGTAGGAGTAACTAAAAGCCTGTCTTTTCCCTATAGAGTTCTTACTTCAAAATCTGTTTAATGATTGTTGCCTTACTAACATCCATTTTTCTAATACATTTGCTATACGCTTTTTTTAAACTCTAGTCTACCCTATGGATACTGTAGTTTGATCTTTAAAATTTATTTTTCTTGCCTTTTGCTTGTAAAAGTGTTGAAAGTATTTAGCATAGAAAGTCAGTCCTAAGAACAAAAAAGATACATTTTGGAGGAACCTTAAATCTAGCTGGAAGTCCCTTGTTTCTCCTGTTTACTTATTTAGTCTGATCATATGATCACCTCATACTCTACACTTAAATTTCTTGAGTCCTTAAGTTATTATTAGATGAGGGTATAATTTACACAATTGCCGTCTTGAAACTCCATTCTGTCCAGCGCTGACAAAAGGCCACAAGGGAGAGAGAAAAGAAAGTTATTTCATGGGATCCCATATTTACGCAATTTTCTTTAACCACAGATTGGACAGTCTAGACAGAGACTTGTGTAGCTTTCAATGATGTCACCCCATTATTCTTTTATATATTTAGTATGAATTAAGAACTACTCCTCCTCAAAATAATAGCATACAAATAATTAATGCATTTACCTAGAGTTGGGCATGAAACAAAGTAACCCTGATCCAGATCTTCTAAAACAAAGGATTTTTTGAAAGCTGAACCCAAGTCAGGTATTGAATTTCTTTCACTCCTCACATGTTTTTTCCCTGCACTTGTCAAAGGATTTTACAGAGATGGTATATCAGCTCTAGCTGTATGTCTAGTGTGGAATATATGAAGATATGAACAGTGACCAATACGTGATCTATGAATGATTGATTATTTACAGGGAACCTGGTGTTACAAAGGCTGTCTGACCATTTCCAAGGAGGGGTGTTAGTGCTTTTCCTTCTAGGTTTCTAAGGCCCTTTTTACATGGGGCTCTCCCACTCATGAACACACAGATTTCTGTGTGAGAAAGGCCCATGTCGCGGTGCGCACGGATGTGTGGTGAGTGCAGGTGCATGCGCACTCCCGCCTAACACGCATCCCCCCCTCATCCCCACGCACCCTGCATGCACCGACACACCCACAGACCCCCCATTCTGTAGAGACCGTGTAAAAAAGACCTAAGAGACCCTGACAGGATAACAACTACCCAGGCCAGACATAGGAAGAGAGTGACAGCTAGCGTGGCACAAAATAGCTCTACACCTACATTAATTAGAAAGGAGGAGCTGAAACTCTGCAGGGAGGGGATGGGAAAAGGTGACTGAGTTAAGGGAGAAATAGGAGCCTTAAGCAAGCTTATTTTGGGACAAAGAACCCTGTGCTATAGCTGACTAAAAAATTCATAATAAAATTTAAATGAAAAGTTTCATTTTGAAAATTACATCAAATTCATGAAGTTTTGCTGAAATTTTCATAAATTCATGTCAAGTTTAAAATGTCAAAAATTTTGAAGCCTCATTTTTTTTCAAATTGTCAACACTTTGAAAATGCCATCTTAAGAGAGCCATACTTTAAAAGAAGCTGCGATGGAAGATGTACTGCTGGACAGACTTATGTCGGAAGGAGAAAATAAGTCAGAAAAATGTCATGTTCCAGTGGGTTCAGCATATGTGGATGCTAGACAGCTAGCACCAAGACAGGAGAAATAGTCAAGAGGCTTAGGATTAATTGAATGAGACCCTCCTGTGGGTTGTGATGCAACAGATGGCTATTAGCATCTGCAATTGACAATTGTATTAACCCAGGCAAGGATAGGTGAAATGACTTGCCTGGTTCACCTCCAGTTGGTAACCACTTTTGTTAAAGACCTTTACCAAAACACCCAAAGAAATTAAATACTTTAAATAAGGCTGAGACAGAGTCCATCTTGCTTAATTGCTATAATTGATTTCCCAGAGGCTACTAGCAGATTAAGTTTTGCAGGTTCTGGCACCAAAATAAATGCTAATACAATGATGATGACTGTTAAAATGTTTCCACAGGTCTGAGCATTTCATCTGTTTCCAGAGATTTTTACTATATGCATATGGCCAGACAGTCAAAAGTATTCTTCAGCTCCATGTGGTATGTGTGCAAAGCTCTCTTGAACATCCAGCCCACAATTAAAAATACAGGTTTAATAATTTAAAGAGCACTTCATGCCTGATTGTGATGTGAAATATTGGCAATTAAGCAAATCCACTCAATTTGTGTGGTTTATTTAATTAATTTATTTATTTAAGCTCATTTCTAGCCTGCAGCTCGGGATGGCTCACAATCAAAATTCACAGTATAATATAAAACAATTCAATAATTAATATAAATTACATACAATATATAAACCTCATTAAGAGTGGAACCAAATCCCCCCTCCCCCCAAACCCCTCTACCCCACCCTACCTGTCTTCCTCCCCAAAAGCCTGGCGGAGCAGTCAGGTCTTATACTGCCTCTGGAAAGAAGGGAGGTCTGGGGCTAGGTGGGTCTCCGTCGGAAGGGAATTCCACAACCTAGGTGCAGGCACCGAGAACACCCTCCCCATCGTTGTCACCCGGGAAACTTGGAGGACTTTGAGTAGGGTGTTCCCGATTAAGTGCAGGGGCCGTACCATGACCCGGGGCATGAGGTGGTCCTGCAGGTAGGTGGGGCCCAGGCTGTTTAGGGCTTTATAGGTCAGCACCAACACCTTGAATTGGGCCTGGAAGACAATAGGCAGCAAATGCAGAGACTGGACCACTGGTGTAATATACTTGTGACGACGCGTCCCCGTAAGGAGACGGGCCACCGCATTCTGCACCAGCTGCAGCCTCCGGACCATCACCAAGGGTAGCCCCATGTAGAGTGCATTGCAATAGTCCAGTCTAGATGTAATGAAGGCATGGATGATGGTGGCCAGGTCAGAGTTCGAAACATACGGCCGCAGCTGCCACACCAAATGAAGTTGGCAGAAAGCACTCCTTGCCACAGCCACCACCTGGGAATCCAGGCAGAGTTGCAAGTTGAGAAGCACCCCCAGACTACAGACCTGAGTAGCCAAAGGAGAGCAAACCCCATCAATGACAGGATCCACCACTCCTTCAGCCCTACCCACCAACATCACCTCTGTCTTGTCGGGATTCAGCCTCAGACGGCTTGCCCTCATCCAATCCCCCCCAGTCACCAAACACTGGGAGAGCACTGAGACTGCCGGGTCTGGGTCTGCCGAAAAAGAGAGACACAGTTGTGTATCATCGGCGTACTGGTGACAATGTCGTACACCGAACCCTCTCATGACCTCAACCAAAGGCTGCATGTACATGTTGAACAGGAGAGGGGACAGAATAGGACCCTGCAGGACTCCACATGTGAGGTTCTGGGGAGATGATGAACACTCCCCAAGAATCACCCGCTTAGTTCTCCTGGCCAGGAAAGAGAAGAACCATTCAAGAACAATTCCGCCCACCTCATCCCGGTCCCGCAGACAGACCACCAACATCTCATGGTCAACGGTATCAAATGCTGTTGACAGATCGAATAAAATCAGAAGAGACAATCTGCCCTGATCCAATTCACGGTGCAGGTCATTGACCAAAGCCACAAGCACCGTCTCAGTGCCAAATCCAGGGCAAAAGCTGGACTGCGAAGGAACTGATGTGATCTAGATGCCCCTGCAGCTGCCAAGCCACCACCCATTCAATAACCTTCCTTAACAAGGGAAGGTTAGAGATTGTCTGGTAGCTGGCAAGGGAGTCAATGTCAAGTGATGGTTTTTTGGGCAGAGGCTGCACCACAGCCTCTTTAAGGTGACCCAGCACTCTGCCCTCCTTAAAGGAGGCACTGACAACCCTGACCAGCAATGGTCCTAACGTCTCACGGCAGGCCTTCACCAGCCAGGATGGGCATGGATCTAATTTGCAACAGGTGGCTCTAACCACCCCAAGGACATCTGCCACATCAGCGGACGACACCCACTGAAACTGATCACATGAAACCAGACAAAGTGGGGTCTCCATTACCTCAGGTTCTCCCATTGCTACAAGTGCGGCATCAAAGTCGTGATGAATCCAGGTGATTTTAGCCATGAAAAAGTCAACAAACATGTCACAGCAAACACTGGAAGAGTCCAGTTCCAGGTGGAGGGAGGCCAGATGGACCAGCCTCTGCATCACCCAGAAAAGCTCAACTGTATGTAACTTCGCAGATGCTATAAGGGTAGCAAAGATTACCTTATTTGCTGCTCGCACAGCCATAGCATAGGCTCTTAAACTAACTCTGTGCTGGAATTGGTCAACTTCAGCATGGCACCACAGTTGCTTCAATCGCCGTCCCTCCTGCTTCATCCACCACAGGTCCTCTGTGAACCATGGGAACCTGCAATGTCGATGTTCGGGAAGTGGATGCTTAGGAGTCATTTGATTGATGGCCTCAGTCAGCAACGTGTTCCAAAAAGCAACGAGTTCATTGAGTGAACAGTCATCAAGATTGGGGGGTATTTCCACAGGAGTGTTCCAGAACCTGTCTGGTTCCATAAGTCCCCGAGGGGCAAACCAACCGAACTGGTTCAGCACCCATCTAGGGGCAGATATGCTCCAGGAGACCAGTCCAGAGGAGGTAATGATCCGTCCATGACAAGGGTACAGCTAACACCTCTCCCACCACCGATGTCCGATACCCTCCCTCAAGGCCATTGCAAAATATCAAGTCCAGGGTGTGTCTCAATCATGTGTTGGACCGATAACCCTCTGAGACAGTCCCATGGTTGTCATGATGTCCATGAACTCATGCTCCGCTCCTCCAAGACCAGCATCAGCATGGATGTTGGAGTCCCCCAGGACTACTGCCCTCAGAGACTGCAAGACCACCTCCGACACCAGTTCAGCTAGAGCATGTAAGGATGCTGCCATACAGGTAGGTGTGCAGTATACCAACAGCAGTCCTAATCTGTCTCCGGCCAAATCAGTCACTAGATGGATGCCCTCTATACCGGAGATAGTTTCCACTGGATACCTTCTCGTAGATCAGGTATCCTTGAAAATAATGGCTACACCGTCCCGCCCTGCCCCCCCTCCCCTCTAGCCAGGGCTGATGCTGTACAGAGTACCCGGCTGGGACAAGGTCAGCCATAATTGGCCCCAACTTAGCATCCAGCCAGGTCTCCGTAATACGCACAAGGTTGGCTGGCTGGTCCAGGATTAACTCCCAGATTGTTGTGGACTTATTAGCCACCAACCTCGCATTAATCAGCAACAGTCCTAGACATGGGGCCCTCCCATTCTTGATCATCTCACTGTCTGCCCCAGGGGCCAGTGAGAGGGACAGGCACCAAACACCCGTCCCTTTTCACAGATCTAACCAGCCTCCAAGAGGGGCCATAATTCCCCTGGCCTATCACAACCCCAATGGCTGCGGGACACCCCCTGCCCCCCCTCCCTGATGGCTGTCCTGCCTGGTGGCGAGGGATGGGGGAGCAAAAAATACCCCACCCAATAGGGTCAGACCCCTCCCTCACACTGAAGGGATGGACCCTTCCCTCCCTAACCCAGTCCCCTCCCCATCTCTTCTCCCTAGGGGAAGAAGCCATACCCTAGAACCACCACCCACCTCCATCCTAACCCACCCCTTTCCCCCCCTCAAATAAATAAATAAAAAACCCCAATGAATCTGCCCTGTAAAACCAGTCATCCCAATATTATACCCTTTTCTCATGACAAATAACCAGCCTCCCCCAGCCCTCCATAGGGCCACACCCAAGGGCCGTTCAGTGCTGCCCTTAGGCGCGTGGCCTGTGGTGCGTGCCTACGGCGGCGCTGGCCCAACCACCACTTGAAGCCCTCCCACCGGAAGTCCTCCCAGGGGAGAGCCCCTGCCCCCTCACCTCCTGCAAGGGAGGGGGGGAGGAGGACGTCCTGGGGGGTATGGGGTCTCTTCCCCTACTGGGGCGAGGCTCCCAGTCGCCAGCAGCACTCTGATTTTCAGATAAGAGGTTTAGATAGGCTCAGATATGGCTTGAACTGAAGGGTGTTTTCAACTGAGATGATAGCCCGCTGGAGTCTGTGTTCAGTTCGTGAAGCGCCCACACAGCCCCCACTCATGTGTTTTAGCATGTAGAGCTGATAAATGGGCAGCCCCCTGCGTGTACTCATGTGCGTGCAGACAGCCCCTGCTCACAGGATTAGCACAACAAACCTAATACACAGGCAGGTGTCATGCTCTGCCTGCCCCCACTTCCCGGTATCCCACCCCCTGTCATGACGCACAGCCGTGGCAAACTATGAGAAGTAGTAGTCATCCCAGCTGACAGTGAATATTGAAAATGCGAAAATAAAAAATCAACATGAACGCAATCAGTCTTTCCATTTTGTTACCATCCAGTTTCTGGCTCACAGCAATGCACAGGCAGCAGGGCTGGCTGGTGCAAGGCTTTTTGCTGGAGCCCAATGGCTGGCTCACTGCACACACACACCAGTCCCCGCACAGATGGAGAGGCCAATGGAGGGATCTGGCGGAGATGCCTCCGAGGACCACAGCACCCCAGCCAAGTCTCAGCATCTCTTTTGCAGCAAGTGGCCCAGGGTACTACAGCCCCACCCCTCAAGTGCAATTACTTTCCCTCCCCAGCCCCCAAAGTGGCTTATTGCTATGCCAGACCCCCATTCTCCATTGCCCCCCCTTTCCTTCCCCCTCTTCCCTGCACCCTCACTTCACGTACCCTTTCCTGCCCTTCCCCCCACTCCCAATGCAGCTTAACACTGGATTAATTTGTTCAAACATCTGTTATGTTTAACAACAATAATAATGTTGTTTATTATAAAATATAGGATGGCACAGGTCCTGGGTGCTTGATCTATGCCCTTTGCAGTGGCAGTCCTGATGCAAGGCAACAAGGAAATCCATTAGCATATGCACACCTGTATGGTTTATGCATAGGTGATCAAGGGCCCACTGTGTGAGGGAACACCACCAATGTAGTTCTCATGTCATCTGCTCACATGCAGACTGAGTGTGTGAGGCTGACAGTCATCTGGGGCCATAGAGATGTGTGTGTGTGTGTCACATCACTTGACTCCTTCAACCCAAAGTGCACCACAAAAAACTTCTAGGCCCAAGATAGTGAATGGACAAAAAAGCTAGGGTAACCACATACAAGGGTAAGGCTACAGGTCAACTACATATACATTTCAGGTGTGCACACACCAGCTCCATTGTGGGTGACATCTAGAGCTGAAACAAGTATCCGCTACTATCCAATATCCTTTCATATGTTATCTTCTCCTGATAAGCTGTTTCCTACTATGCCCCCAACCCGTATGTTTGCCCTCTGTGTGTGTTTACCACTCCTATTGTATCTTTGGTGAAAACAGACATGATACTAAACCAACCTTTAACCACCCTTGGTGGTTATTTATTAGGGGTGGGAATTTCGGTTCCCCCGGTATCCGATACTGCCGATATTTTTCTGTACCGGCAGTATCAGATTAATCCGGTTATTGGGAGTACCGGTACCGGTTCCCCGTGCCAGATTCTTTTACATTGCAGCCGTTGAAATGAATGGCCACAATGTAAAAGGGAAAAAAAAAACCCCAAAAACCACTTTCCCTCCCCCGTACAGGCTGCGCGGGTGGAAGGGGGGACACCCCCCACCCACCCTGCACAGCCTGGATTTAAAAAAAAAAATTTTTTTACTCGAAGTCCCTGCTAGTGTGGGCTTCCCCGGAAGGCTTAGTAAAGCACTGAAGACAGCCAGTGCTGAAGCCGCCAGACCATCGTGCTGCAGCTGCCGCCGCCACCCAGAGCACAAAAGGTAGGCGATCCCTGGGTGGGGGGGTAGGGTGATCCCTGGGGTGGGGTGTGTGTTAAACCACCCCCCACCCCAGGGATCGCCCTAGGACCTGCTGGTGCGGGCTCCGGGTCACTGCCACTAGCAAGGACTTCGGGTAAAAAATATTTTTTTTAAAATCCAGGCTGGGCAGGGTGGGGGGGAGGGGGAGGGGGAGGGGGGGTATTGGGTTTTTTCCCCATTGATTTCAATGGGGACAGTTCCCCATTGAAATCAACGGAAAAATACCGGTACCGGTATACCAGTTCTAATCCGGCAAACCGGTTTTTGGGAAACTGGTATCCGGTAAAACCGGTATCCGGTTTTTTGCCTGAAGTCCCACCCCTATTATTTATGCATGTTGCAGGACTGTATTGGTGCCTTATGCAGCCCTGAAACATGCATACATGACCACCAAGGGTGGTTAAATGGTGGTTAGCGTCATGTCTGTTTTCACCCTTTGTCTCCTACACCAATATATAATTTTACAGCTGTTTTTAGATGTCTGACAGATCTCTCTCTCTCTCCCCCTCCCACTTCGTTCTATCCACTCCCACCCATTCCATGCTCATATATACCTGTCCTACATTTGCTCAGTTTATATATTTCTACTGGCTATGCTACATGCCTGAGGAAGGGCCCCGTGTGGCCAGAAAGCTTGCTTATTTCCACCAACACCATTTGGTCCAATAAAAGGTATTATTTGAACCACTTTGTCTCGATGTTAATAAAGCAAGATTTCAGTGACCCAATGAGAATTCAGTGAATAAAAAAGATATTTGTTTACATTTATAAGACCCAATGTTATTCATAGCATCACAATATATACTGCTGGAATATGCATAACATTTCATTCTTAAACATTTTTTATGTCAATCAGTGTTAATGGAAGGTATCAGATGGTATCAATGAGCAAGTCCTCCATATAAGCACAGAATGGGTACAATTTTGGCAATGGCGGTGCAATTCTCCCCATATTGCCTCACCAAAATGTCATAACCCTGACTGGAATGGATTCAGTTTTTGGCACTTCTCATGAGTGACAATCATCAAGTACCATATCAGTTTCAGCTATAGATATATTTTTCTTGACAGGGAAACCTGCAAAGTGCAAACTAGACAAGGGCCACCACCAATTCATTTTACCCAGGCCACTGAATAGGCATCAGTGATAACAATTTTAGTTTATTACGTAGATGGATCTGAATTAGTGGGTATGGGTTGGACATTCCTGTGGATATACAATGTACAAAGTGTTATTATGTTCAGCACTGTTAAATTAAAGCTCTACAGAATGGAAAAAATTGTTTTGCATCCATTTTTACACACACATTTCTCCTGGATGTTTGCTGTTACATCCTGAAGTTTCTGTGTGTCTAAATCATTCCACCAGATCTTAAACATCCGGATCTTTGAACTTCTGCATAGAACTTCTCCCAGAACTTTTGTGTGTAAAAAGTTCTCCTGGTAAACTGCTTTGCTCCAGGCATCTGTGGTCACTTGTTTTCCATGGCATCCTGTCACTTTTACAGCTGTGGCTACTTTAGGCTGCCTCAGGGCAGTGTTTGTGTGAAGAATGCATCCAGGAACTGCCTCAGGGCAGCGTGTGTGTGAAAAATGAATCTGGAACTTACTTGTGGACTTGTAAACCCAGAAGATTGAAAAATCCGGAACTTAACATGTGTGTAAAAATGCCCACTGTGATGATGGGCTTAGTTTAAGAACATACAGAACTTGAAAAGTACTTCTCTCTTTCCAGAAGTAAAGATTTTATCTAAGCTGCTGGAAATGAGAGCAGAGCTGATGATGATTTCTACAAGACCCTTTTTTAAACTTGACTCATTTACAAATTAACATGAAACACCTCAGTTTTCTCAAACATTTACTGTTTGTGAACATGTCATAGAATTTGTCATTCCTAATGAGGCTGTATTTGGCTGTGCATGTAAAGAATACAAAGATGAGGTGTGCCTGGCGAACCCAGGATATGAGTCACTCCAGCCGACATTTTGCATGATACTCTTCCTACGTAGTAATTAAATGAGAGAACGCAAAAAGAAAAAGGTGAAGAGAAAACAAAAAAAGAGGGGAGGAAATGGATTCCCTTAGGCTTGGGTTTTCCCCCTGTCCATGACAACAACAATGTATTCTTCAATTAATTTAAAATAATCCCCAAATGAAGATTAGTAATAGAGAGAACACTAAATCAAGTGCCAGTGAGGAGTGTGATGACAATGACCCAGGGTGTGTAAGAACTGCGTGTCTCCTCAGATGGACATGCCAAAAGAGTTCTTCCTCCGGATGGGAGAATTCAGTTTGCCAAATTTCAAACTCACTCAAATATCGTCACACATCAAATGCACTTTCAGATACTGAAATTTTGTCTAGCTGTCGAGGGTACATAAAAAAGAGATTAGCAAGACAGGAAGAATGTGGACATGACTGTGTGTGTTGAGAAACAGCCACTCAGAAAAATATTCAGATTCCACACAGCAAGAGGTAAGAGCAGCATTTCCACTGTTTTTTGTTTTTTTAAATACTGATTCTGTGCATTGCATTTTCTTATATGTATTTTTTACCTGATAGTGCTGATGTGGTATGTGTTTGTGCTGGAAGAAGTATTCAGCATATTATTATTGGTCAGTAAGATAATATCCATAATAGTGGAAAATAACTTTAATATGTCTTATTGTTTCCTTGTGCTCACTCTGTCTGTTGCATTTAAATGTTGTCTCCCGTCTTAGACTGTAAGCTTTTAAGGCAAGGGCTAGCTTTTTATATGTGTTTGTACAGTGCCTCACTCAGTGTAGCCTTAGTGCTTGATTGCGGCTCAAGGGCACTTTCCCATGACGCAAAAAACTCCGGGAGACAAATGCTGCGCCGCTTCAAGTCTCGTGGGAAAGCAAAGCCACGCGGCTTTGCCTCTGATCATGCAGAGGATGCAGCACTGGAAAATCGAGCTTCTTGAAGCTGCGAAGCATTTGCATCCTGGAGTTTTTCACGGAGGCAAACACTGCAGATATCACCTCGTGGGAAAGCACCCTCAGAGGCACATCAGAATAAGTATAGAAACCCACATATCAATTGTATAGATGAATGCTCTTTAGAAGTTGGTATTTCTATAGCTCTTTTGTACATATAGATAATTTCAGCATTATCCAGAGAAATAATACAAAGTATGGGATTATGTGCTAGCTATGTACACATCCCTTTACCCATCTAGGTTTTTACACATCACTGCTGGATTTGACCACCTCCTGGTTTCCTCCAAATGGGTCTTTATTGACTTTATGTATGCCAAACGAAATGAAGATATTCTAAAGCTAGATAGCAGGGGAGGTCTGGTTCCATGTGAACACTTAAAACATTCCAGGTGCCCTACTATTTAAAACATGGTCAACAGGCTAAGATATTATCCTGCTATGGAATAATCTTTGTTATTTATTTATTCACATTTATATCCTGCCCTTCCCCAAAGGCTTAGGGCAGGTAACAACATCATGAAAACATGTAAGGATAAAAGTACATTAAAAATTATTTGAAAAAACCATACAAACCACTACCCCAACTCCTATCCCCACTTGTCAAACGCTTGGCCAAAAGAAACGTCTTACACTGCCTCTGGAAATTATTTGGGATTGGGCTTTTGATGAACCTCAAGGGGGAAGGGAATTCCACAATACTAGAGCAGCTACTGAGAACTCCTCTCTGCATGCCCTTGTTGTACGAACCTGATGGAGTCCAGGTTGTCCAGGCTGTTTAGGGCTTTAAAGGTCAAAAACAGCACCTGAAGTATTGTCTCTATGTAGTTTTATGATAAGATCTTCTCTGCCATATTTCTCAGGCCAGATTTGCAGAGCACTCACTGATCAATATCAAAGACTATACCTGAGCCAATCAGTGCCCGAACAAAAAAGCCATTAAAAATATTAGTCTCTCTTTACCAGGTTACTTTCAACTCAGCTGGTGAACAAGATGATTTTTCAGCAGTCACTAATGAGGTTTTTGTAGAAATTTAGCAAACACTAAGTAATGGATGATGGACAAAGTTGCAATTTAGCCCAAGTGAAATGTTTATCTAGAACTTCAACAGTAGAAATGGGTAAGAAGAGTGGTAGTGCTTCCCAACTGTAGTACAAAACATGTATTTGAAAGGTTTAATTTACAAGGGAACAAACAGCAGCAACACACCATATAGTTCTACCAGTCTTAGCAGAGGTTAATTTATGCTGAGTTATTAATTCAAGGAATATTCTCTTTAAGTACATTATTTCATGTATATCTGAATACTGGTCTTGCACATGTCCAGATACTGGTATGGGCTACATTACTGCAAATATGGGCATTTCTACTGAAGCCAGTTTCATAGTACTGATGATAATTATGTACATGCATGCATTGGTGTATTACTATTTTTAAGAGGTCTCATTGCCAGCTCTGGGAATGCAGCAGAATTTATATGTGAAATATTATTGCTGGTTTTGCATTGCTGGTTTTTTTTTAAGTGTTATTCTACAGGCCATGATTTTGCAAAGATTAATTAATGGGCTTAACTTTATGCATGCGGTGAACCAGTTTCTCTGACTTATTGGGGCCTTGTTTTGCATAGCACAGGCTGTCTTAGCTAGTTGGGGAAAAACCCACTGGTTTTTAAAAGCAAAGTTCTCTTGAAAAAATAAAGGAATAAAATAAAGATAAACATTCTGCACAATTTGAACAAAAAAAATCTTGCAACCCAAAGTCTCCTCAGATTCTCAGCCCCAGGTTTGTTTGTTTGTAATGCACACATCCATATAACTTCTCTTGCCATTGTATTAGATTTTGATATCTTCAGTCTGTCAGATAATACCTCTCATGCTGGAAAAACACATACAAAGAGGAAAAAGGAATGCAAATATTTTTAAACTCCTTACATGCTCTATTTTTGTTGACTTTCATATTTAATTTTGCATCTCCCTACTGCTAAGAAAACATTCTAGTATGTAATGGAAACTTTGCTAAAACAGCGTGGCTGATGTATTTCTGAAACAACCTGTGTCAGCTTCCAGGATTTTCAGGAGATTAGTTAGTTACTGACTAGTTATTAACCAAAAATAATAAGCCTTCTAGAAAAGTGAGTGCTTGAAAATGTATTTCATAAAGGGGTAATGTTTATCTTTGCTGTAAAACACAAGGGCAAAGTTTTCTGTGTAAATTCTAGCACTCTGCTGTTTGCCCTCTAGACAAACATTTCACTTGGGTTAAGTTACAGCTTCATCCAGTTCTCACTGCTTAATGATAAAAGTTTGCAAAAATATTTTAGGTGACTGCTGAAAATCATCTCATTCACCAGCTGAGTTGAAAGCAACCTGAATATGGTGCACCAAGCCTCAGTAGATCCTTGTTTTTCACAGAATTTTAATAATAATAAAAATATTTATTGAGTCAGCAGAAGCCATATCAAATATCAAAAACACATTCACTGAATTTTAGTGCACTATCAAATCTCTCTCTCAAGCCTGGACTTACACAATTGCTCATACAGTGCTTGAACAAAATACTTTGCAGCATAATTGCAAACCTACCTTTACTTTTTGTGGTGTGCCCATAAAAGACGACACCTGATCCCTTCCTCGAGGATTTAATGGTGAAGCAATGGGTGAACATGGTCACTATCATTAACTCTAGATAGAAGTAAAGGGTTAGGAAATCCATATTAACAGAATCAAGAGCCACTTTTGAGAAAACTACATGCTCTCCACTCCACTCAAATTTAACATTCTGTTTCTTAACTAATTTATTTATTATTAAAATTTATATGCCGCCCCCTCCTGCTCTAAGCATCTCGGAGCGGCTAGCAACATTTAAAAATACATGACAAAATAAAATACATTAAAACAACCTAAAATCCCCAAATTAAAATAACTCAAACCCTCCCTAATCCCAGAGAACATACATAGACTTCATTTATATATTATTTTTTATTCAGTGTTTGGTCCATGTATTTTTCGATGAACATTACTGTTTCTACATACTACATTTTATCTATAACATATTTATTCATTTTTTCTGATATTTTGATATATAATTGTGTATTTCAACTTGTTGGGATGGCTATGTGGCTAACAACTAAATTAATAAACTTGAAACTTGACTTCATTGGGATTATGAATCCAATGAAGGATAGGGAAAATGTTGTAGGGATATTTACCTAGAAGTAGCTACAAGAAGCTGGTTATAATACTGCAGGAATTCAAGTTGTGTGGTATACAGTGACTACTATATTCAGATAAAAGTGAATTCATATGGCTTGCTTCTGTAAAAAAAAAATGTTTTAGGAGAGATCACTAACCAGGTGCTCATCCCTAGGGTAACTCCTTGTGATAATTGAAGATCTATGAGACTGTGTGTCAATCACTCTGCAGCTGTGATAGACAGAAAAAGACCCATTCCTCCACGCCCAACATAGAATACCATGCTTTCTATATTTTCTTCTTAGAAAGACAGAATTTGAAAAATAGTATTTACTGGAAAATCTACCTCCAGGACAACTGTGTCGTCTGATGCATCTCTGCTGCTGCTACTTCGTGGAGATAGAAGCAGTAATGTGGGGAAATTATTGTCTTTCATGGGAAAAAAAAAATGTATCAAAGGGAAATGAATAAAACCAGAAAATAAAATCAAGCAAGAAAAGGGACACTCAGCTTGCTGAAATACATCTAAAACTAGATGGGCTTTCATCAAAAATTACTTAAGATGGAGCTTTTGGTAAATGAGCAGGCAACTCCACTATAGAAACAAAACTTTATTGCTCAGCTAGTAAACCAGGGAAATGGTGGCTAGATTACTAGCAGGCAAGAAAGACCCTAATTCATTCTTAGCTATTACAGAATAGGATGCTGGGACAATTTTAAACAATACAGCAGAAATGGCTCAAGGACGCTGTAAAACAGATTTCATTAGGATTTCTATCCATCATAAGCAGCAAGCTCTGAGAGAAGAAAGATGAAAGTTCTTGAAGAATTACCTCTCCCTAATGCCTACCTAAATGAGGAACAGGTTTTAATCCAACCTATAACCACAAAGAACTTTAGAAGCAATAAATAGGGTCCTGATTCAGGCACATAATGAAGCACATGCTTCCAATAAGACATGTGCTTCAGTGCATCGATCCCACTTCTACTGGAATGTCAATGTAGCAGAAGCCGTAGGTAAATAGAGGGTTGCCATATATGCAACTTTTTAGAGCGCACTTATGAGAAATACAGGTTGCAGGGCTGCATTGATGCCAATGCAGCCCTGCAACCTGTATTTCTCATAAGTGTGCTCTAAAAAGTTGCATATATGGCAACTGTAGGTAAATAGGGGCCTAAGACACCTTTGTAGAAGCAAAATCCCAAATGTGATGGATTAACCAGGGGGTTACTAGATCTCAATTATGACTTTCTAGCTTTTATTTTCCTTTCCATATCATTTATGTTCTTCAAATCCTTTAGTATTTTTATAACAGGTACAGTCTAAACTTACTGGATAAGTCAAATTACGACAGCATGTAATTACTAGATAGAGCTAGCTACATATCATTGTCAAATATATCCCGTCAAGGGTCCTGTTCATATAAATAAATTGTTCAGTGATTGATTCTAGTTGCATTTGCTCTCCTCCGGCAATGCTGATAAGCAAATAACAGTTAAGCAAGTTATTTAACAAATATTTGTCCAGTGTCACTTCAGCCATCAACTCCTTGAAGCAGGAACTATTTTTTTGTAATAGGTTTGTACAGTGTCCTTGCCCAAGAAGGGGCTTTTAGGGGTATTTCTGCTGTTACTAGCACTATTGTTAAATGTAACCTATAAAATATGTCATTTTAAATTACAGTTAATAGAATTTCCTAAAATGGGCAATCTTGTTAACCCAGATTAGTTTGATACAAACGGTTTGGGGTTTTTTTCTCAGTTAATGTGTGTCATAAAATTGCTGAAACATCATCTAGAAATATAATTCATCCTGAAGGTTTGGATACTGTTCCAAGATCAAGAAAATGCTTTTGATACTGTGAAGTGGGCTTATATAAGTGTTTAAAAATGCCAAACAGAAGCCGGAGCAATGGCAGTGGCGTCCGTTTTTCCGTGGGTGGGTGTGGGAGGAGATGGGTGTTGGCCGGGAGCCAACACCCACCGACTCACCAACACCCACCGAAAGTGGCATTTACACAGACGCCCCCACCCATCTCCACCCACGGAAATGCTCCCCACCCATCTCCACCCAGAGGAACTAGGTGGAGGCATCATGTGTGCACAGGGCCCATGGTGATTGGCTGCAGTGGTGCCCTGCAACACGTATAATAAAATATAACACCCATTTTATGGGTGTTAGAGTGTCTGTGTAAAAAGGGCTAAAATCAAATCTGACTATTAATTTACTAAGCAACCAGTTCACAAAACATGTCCAGAATATTTTGATAGGTGTCTAAGACACTAACATATAAAGGTTTGCCCTCACTAGCTTTGTTTATTTTATTTATATTCTTCAATTTATACCCTGCCCCTCTTGCACACAGGCAACTTGGGGCGGCGAACACAAATGCAGTAAAAACAACATTATTAAAAATATAACTATAAACATACATAAATACAACAGGTTAGACATAATTTTTATATATATAAAAGCTAGAAAATCTGAGATCCAGCATATAAAGGATTGATACTTCATTAGCATTAAGTATAATTTTATATATAAAATGCTAGAAAATCTAAAATCTAGCATATAAATTATA
>QEPC01007029.1:68625-79427 GCA_003113815.1 Sphenodon punctatus
GAGCTTGGCCGCCGGGGAAAGAGGCGTCGGGGCACCCGCTTTCAAGGTGCTGAGGCCTCTTAGCCGCTCTGCCCACACGAGCCACGTGGCCTGCACTGGGCCACCCACTCGTGCCGCACGTCCTTGCCCCTGCTCTGGCCACACAGAATGCCGCGCCAGAGCAGGGAGCCTAAGATGGCGCCCGGGATCTCGCTGGTCTCGCGAGAGTCCCGGGCGCTTCCCTAATCTCCCTCGCCATGCCAAAACAAGGGCCCCTCCCACCTCAATGGCCTAGCGGCCGAAGAACCCCGCCCGTGTCCCCATCTTTCCCTGCTCTGGGGAGTGAGGGGGGCGGCCGCGCCAAACCCCCGCCGCTGCTATCGCGGAGGGGGGATTATTATGTATTTAGCTTTCACCGTATCCAGAAAGAAAATACC
Organism: Sphenodon punctatus; assembly: GCA_003113815.1. Taxonomy (NCBI): domain Eukaryota; kingdom Metazoa; phylum Chordata; class Lepidosauria; order Sphenodontia; family Sphenodontidae; genus Sphenodon; species Sphenodon punctatus. The sequence goes on from QEPC01007029.1 coordinate 69,042, forward strand.
AAGTTACCAAGTTAGTCCCCTTTGGGGACTATAGGGGACTAGGGGGAGATACTGTATAAAAAATTGTTGAAGGGAAATGGGAGAGAGGTAGGAGGAATTTGGGTGTAAGGGGGGTGTATGTTACTGTGTAAGACTGTTGGGGTAAGGGTCTGTAGTTGGGGTTGTTGGGAGGAGTGGAAGGGGGGAGGTCTCTCTTTGGCTTGACCCTTGGTGGCAGCAGATGGGGGGCCCTGACCCAACCCTAGTGGTAGGTTGGGTCAGGAATTGCCACTGTGCTGGTCCTGGTGGCAGCAGGGCCAGTCAGTGGGAGGAAGTGGGGGGGGGAGGTGAGGTTTTTTGGAAGTGATAATTAATTTTATACAGTGGGATAAGAACAGTTGGGTTGGGATGGGCGTTTTATAGTGTGTGATGTAGCTATAATAAGTTCCCCTGCGTGGGAAATTGTAATTTTCTTATTTTGATTTTGTAATATTGATTATTGTTGCCCCTGTGAGGGTTTTTGTGTATTTACATTGTGAGCCACCTTGAGTCAGCTGTAATGCCGAGAAAGTGCGGGATATAAATTAAATTGTGATGTGTGATGGTGACGAGTACATTTACAAAATAAAATCTAGTATAGCATTAAATATTAAAATATTAATATGATAATACTACCAACAGAGTAAACAACAAAGGAAATGGAGAGTCAGTTACAAAGAGCCATAGAAAATCTACATCTGACCAGAGGCGCCAATGATTGGTACCAGTGCCATTACTGTCAGGGGGTAAGCTCACTTAACAGAGTTAGATATTTACCGCATGTTATCCTGAAATCTACTGATTTGCTGCCGGACAGCCCTCCTTCTTTTGAGGGCTAAGCCGATGAACATTGCCACAGCTATTAAGGAGTCCGCTAATGTTAAGGTTAATAAGTAGGTTAGTTTCTGGCATTCCACAGTGGGTGGCGGGGATTCTAGTAAGGGGGATATCCAGATTTGTTTTAATTTCTGATAGTATGGGCATTGAATAACAAAATGCACAACCGTTTCCACTCTTATCTATAGATGTCCTGCCTAGTTTCCCCCAAAGAATTGTGTGATCTATAGAATCGAAGGCCGCCCTAGGATCCAGGAATGCGATGAAGAAGGAACCATTCTGCGCTCTATACTTACAGACAAGGTGGTGGAGTACAGCACACTGTTCTATTGTCGACCGGCTCCTCTGAAAGCCAGCCTGTTCCAGTGCAAGGATATTGCAATCTGCCATCCATTTACAAAGCTTGCTGAGTAAAAGCTTGGCATAAATTTTGCCAACTATGCTCAGCAGGCTGATGGGCCTATAATTTGCCGGATCGTGAGCAGGGCCCTTTTTGTAAATGGGAACGATAATGGCCCTTCTCCAGTCGTCTGGGATAATACCTGAATTATTAAAAGCTGTAAACAATGCAGCTAGAACAGGGTACCACTAGTCCCTGTGAGTTTTAATAAACTCAACATGTATGAGATCCAGGCCAGATGCTTTCCCATTCTTAAATGAAGCCCCTAAGGCCTCTATCTCGAGTTCCAGAATAGGGGGCCAAATGGGTAGGGCCTCTAGGCTGACAGGAGGACACAGCAAAGAGTGATCATCTCCAGCTGGATTATATAGCTGGTGAAAATATTTCACCCATGTCTGAGGGGAAATTGAATGCTGAGACGTCCTTAATTCTCTTTTGGTCGAGGAGTTGACCAGGAGCCAGAATTATTTGGTGTCTTTGCGATCTGCAGCCTCTTGCAAGTTGGCCCATTGTGCTTCTATAAATAGTTTCTTTTTGGTTTTTATCAATTTCCTGTATTCTGATTTAAGGAAGAAATATTCAGGGGGTGGAATAGAGAGCCCCTTTGTCCTGTACCTCAAATACATGACATGTAATTTAGACTTAGCCAATCGGCACTCCCTATCAAACCAGGATTTGCTGCAACTGCAGCTTTGGCTAAAGGAGGCCTTATTAAGGGTCCGGACATGCTGAAAGCATGTCAAGCTAAATTGATTGTATAAATCCACTTTCCTTGAGTCACTAACAGGGTCAAGGAGAAGCTTCCGAGGATGACTACAGAGGGGCCCTTTTATCAAGGGTAACAGAGCACCATCCAAGGTGTCATCCCACTTGGGGGCCCTATAGGACTCTAGTGCCGTAGTTTCCAGTGTCCCTGCCTCTAAGCTCCTTGGAATATCCGAAAGAGAACGAACCACCATTCCTGCATAAGAATGGGAAAGCATCTGGCCTGGATCTCATACATGTTGAGTTTATTAAAACTCACAGGGACTAGTGGTACCCTGTTCTAGCTGCATTGTTTACAGCTTTTAATAATTCAGGTATTATCCCAGACGACTGGAGAAGGGCCATTATCGTTACTCACTTGTTACTCAAATAAATTAAAGTTCATGTGACTTGATGAAAGCTGAATCTATAGTCAACAGGACTCCTTGTGTCCATAAAGCAAGTAGGATTTGATCAACTAAGCAGAGGTGGGGCAAATTTGGGGGAATGACACACCTGAGAATTCTGCAGGATGGTGCCCAAACCACACTACACGTTTTGGGAGAGAGTGAGCATATCTGAGGATTAAAAGAACACAAAGCAAGTTAGTTTCTTGCAGAAAATGCATCATTAGAAGCGTGGGAGCAAATCCACCTCCCCTAATCTCATTGATGTGATTACTTTATATGTATGACACATTAAAAAGCATATAAGACCTAATCCTATAACCCTTCTGTGAATAATCTTTATCATGGAATGTAGTGAGTGGGACTATTCATGTGAATAAGGCATAAGAAAACGCTGCAGGTCTGGACCCATTTTATTTTCCATGTTCAAAAAATCCTTGTTTGACACAATATTACAAGTGTCCCAAAACACGCCTCACACAGCTACAGTGACAGTCTATAGTCTATAATCTATATTCATTGCTTGTTTATCAAATTTGTTTGTGTTTTTAAATTTAGTTAACTAACACAAATTTAGCTAATATGGGTTAGTTCATCCCAAATAAAACCCTGCATGGAGTCTGGGCACTTTTCCAAAGTTAATTTAATCATTTTCCAAACTGAGTTACACAAACTGAGGAAGGGTCACTCTTACTTAACCAACAAAAAGCATCCACACATAGATTTCAGATCAGTTATCAATCAGTTTTATCTTCCCTCTGAAGAACGTCACAAGCAGTCAAGCCTTCAGTCTTCAAATATTGTATTTAAGAACATAAGAAGTGCCATACTGAGTCAGACCAATGGTCCATCAAGACCAGCATCCTGTCCTCTGGCAGTGGCCAGTCTTGATCGCATGGGAGAAGAACCAAGTCACAATGGGCAATCGTGTGACCACAATTCCCTGTTTTTCACTCCCTGCTCCCGACAGTAAGAAGTTCATCCCATAAGCTACTTGGTTAATAGCCATTAATGGACCTACTGTCTAAGAACTTATCCAGTCCTTTTTTAAACTCAGCTATACTACTGGCCTTGACAACATCCTCTGGCAACAAATTCCATAAGTTAATTATGCATTGAGTGAAAAAGTACTTCCTTTTATTTGTTTTAAATCTGTTGGCAGCTAGTTTTATGGAGTGTCCCCTAGTTCTAGTACTATTTGAGAGGATAAATAACCATTCCTTATCAACTCGTTCCATACCACTCAAGATTTTATAAACCTCTATCATGTCCCCTCTCAGACTTCTCTTCTCTAAGCTGAAGAGACCCCGCTTGTCACGCCTCTTTTTGTATGGAAGCCGTTCCATACCTTTTATCATTCTCGTTACCCTTCTCTGTACCTTTTCTAGTTCAGCTATATCTTTTTATCCCAGAAGAAGCTCCTTTTCTTATAGTTACAACACCTATATAGTTATATTACAGGTTTTACCAGAGCCAGTGGGAGGGGTCCTGGTAGGTCGCTTGCGGTTGACAGCTGGATCAAGTGGATTGTATGCACCATAATTCTGGCCACTTCTGAACTATGCTAAGTTAAATTATTTGTATGCTAAAGGTCAGGCGTTTCTCAGCAACTTTTACGTTTGTTCAGTTTACAGTGAAACACTTTGTTTTTGAACTGTTTACCCTGCAACATCATCCTGGAAACTAAAAGTCAACTTCCGTTGTGTGAAAATCTATTACCATCAATGGATTTTCACATATTGCAATAGCTTAAAAATTAGGTTGAAGGCTTCAAACTAGTTGCTCCAGTGTAATCTCATGGCACTAAGGGTGAAAACAGACATGATTCTAACCACCCTTTAACCACCCTTGGTGGTCATTTATGCATGTTTCAGGGCTGCATAGGGCACCAATACAGTCCTGCAACATGCATAGATAACCACCAAGGGTGGTTAAAGGGTGGTTAATGTCGTGTCTGTTTTCAACCTAAGATGGAGATGCTGCACTGAAGCCTCATCAGGTATTTTCTCACGGACACAGGGGTGCACAACCCCAGAGCAAGCCTGGGGTTGTGCACCCCTGCATCTGCATGCTTGCAGTCACACCTCAGTCCATTTTAAATGGGCCCAGTGGTTTTTGGGGCTCATGCCCCCCATAGCATTGTGGGATGGATGGTAGCCCAACCTCTGCCTTGGGGTTGAGCTGTCTGTTCTGTTGACAGTGCTCTGGGATGTTCCGGAGCACCACCAGGAGGGTAGCCCTGTAGCAGGGACAGCCTGCCCCACCTCTGATCTGCCTCCACATCTGATGGACCGCCTTTAAATGGACAACCCATCCGAGGGTGAGGCGAGGCAGGTGTCTGTGTGAAGACACCCACTGAAGTGAATAGGACTTGCAGTGGTGGAGTGTTTTGAGGATTGGACTGCAAAGGGCCTAGGAATGTAAATACACTTATGCAGATAGAATCCCACTGAAGTAAATTTTATTTAGTTATTTATTTATTTATGCACTTTTACCCCGCCCCTCTCAGTACAAGTGACTCGGGACTGCTCACAAAATTCACAATAAAAACAGTGTCAATATAAAAATATAAACCATATAAAACACATCAAAACTCCATTCAAACTCTAATCATGTGCAAAATAAAACCCACAGTGCAAAACCCCCAAATTTACCCCCACATATACATCTCACCCTGCCAAATGCCTGGCAGAAAAGCCAGGTCTTACAATTTCATCAGAAGGCAAGAAGATTTGGGCTGAGGAGAACCCCCACTGGAAGGGAGTTCCAATGCGATGGCACAGCCACTGAGAATGCCCTCCTATCTGTCTGAACCCATCTGCAATGCGGGACTTCCAGGAGGGCACCCCCGGATAACCTCAGGAGCTGATCAGGGGCCGAGGCGATTGTTCAGATAAGTAGGGTCTAGACCATGAAGGGCTTTAAAGGTCAACACCAGCACTTTGAATTGGGCCCGGAAGACAATAGGCAGCCAATGCGGTGCTCCGAGCACTGGTGTTATGTGCTCCCTGCAGTCCCAGTAAGTCAATGCAGCTCTGCAGGGAAGATTTTCAACCACACAAATAGCAGGTAAATAAATACCTAATTCCCACTGTCGTTCTGGTCCTCTGAGTAGATAGCATCAGCACAGGTGCAAGTCTAACTCAAGAGAATGGGTCTCACACCCATACTCAGGGTGTTTTTAAATGAGATGCTATGATGCATGGCCACTCCTGAGTCACTCATCTATCACCCATCTGACAGTGGAGCAGGAGAATGCATACTCCCGTGAGTCACTCAGCACCCACACATGGCCACTCATGGCACACTGCTAAGAAATCCAGAGTGCCGTGCAGGGTAAGTCAAAAAAGTGGATGGCAATGGGTGCCCATGCATCCCTGCAGTCCTCTACTCACAGGCACTGTGGGCAGGGGGCATGGTCTTTGCAAGTCACAGGAACTGGTCACAAGCGCTGGGAAGCCTGGTTCCCCACCGCTCACGGGGGACATGTCAATTTCAAAGGGCAGCCCAGCACACGTCCCCCTCCCTCATGGTCCATGGCAGAGGGAGTGCGACGAGGCTGCCATGGTAGCCATGTTGGGAGTCACCCGTTAGAATCCCTCCCCACGCACTCCGCCTGAGTGGCTGCTCCACAGCTGTGCCACTCAGTGGCCACACAGATTTCCTCCAGACTTGCTCATTTAAAAACACCCTAAGTGCTAGCATTGTCTGCTTGGAAGAGGGCATTGTGAACGCCAATGGAAACTGGGGGTCTGTCCGCCGATTTTTGTCTGAAAATCTTGCTGTAGTTCTCTAAGGCCCTTTTCACACAGACACTCTAACACTGATAAAATGGGTGTTCCATTTTATTATACATGTTGCAGGGCACCCATAGAGCACTCCTGCAGCCCTGCAACATGTATAATCAAATGTAACACCCATTTTATCAGTGTTAGAGTGTCTGTGTGAAAAGGGTCTAATTCACGTTTGAAGCTGGCCAAGTCAGATAGGAAATGCATAAAACTAAGTAACCCATAGTTACTTAGAGGAATTACACTTACTCCTCTAAGTAACCCATAGTTACTTAGAGAAGCTACACTTTAAAAGCCTGGCTTTTGTGCACTATCACCCTTATCAGTCACAGTAGGTTGCAGCCACACATGTGATTTTGAAACACAACTCATGCTGCAGCTTCCAAAGAAAGAAGAACAGTGACAAATATCCACCCTCTATTATGCAAATGTGAACTCCTACACTCTTGTACTATTCAAATACTCTCTTCCTCCCTTCTGGCTTTCAGCTTACTTTCTTAGAACACATTCAGGCCTTGATTTTTATGTATTTGTATGCACACACATGGATCTTTCTTACGCCTTGCATTGCCCATTGAACTGAATAAGTTCAGTTTCCCACTGATGTCAATGGAGGAAAAATACAAACCGATTCTAATTCTGATCCGATTCAAATCTGAAGCAATTGAATACAATTCTTATTTTAATCTGGTTCCAATTTTCTATGCTATTTCCCATCCCTAGTAGCTTCACAATTGGAAATAACCAAAATTCAAGCATTTAAATCAATATTATATTCTCAATCACACCACAGAGGGTCAGTTGTCACTTGAATCTTGTTTATTTTTACTAGTACTGGACCTAATCCTACAAGCTATTTTTGGAACATGCAGATTACAATTTCCAGGGGGTCCATAAAAATATTATCAATACTAGAGCAATAGTTCACTGATTCATCAATTATTTATAGCATTCTTATTTTTATATAAAAATTATCCCTCTTAATCCTTCAAAAATGGGTATTTTCAGATGTGATGGGGCTGATTGGCCCCGGCACGGAAACAACCCTTTGATTCCCCGCTGGAGCCACCGCGTCACGGGCTAACAGACGCAGTGGCCGATCCTGGTGGGGAATCCGGGGAGGGGGCGGGGCTGCACGGCACAACGTGCGGCCGCACAGCCCCACGCCCCCATGCTGCCCCGGCCGCCCGCCCTCCAGGAGACAGGCGGGTGCTGCAGCCAATGCGGCTGCCCGGCCGCCCCCCCCCCGGCATTGACCACGTCCCAGAATCCTGCCACAGATTCTGGGCCATGGTCAGGGGACAGACGTTACTGTCCCCTTCATCACAGGGGGGAATCTCATTCACCACGCGATCGGGGATGGTCCGGCCAGGACCTCCGATCACGTGGTGAATCTGGTTCCCCGCCGCGATTGACTGTGGTTAACATCTGGGGGGGAACTTCCAGTTCCCCAACAGACATTACGAGGCCATTCCCCACCACAGGGTATTGACTGTGATTGAGCGTGGTCTCGTAACGTCTGAAAATACCCAATATCAAGAAATTCAAACAAATTTTTGCTATGAAAAAAAATCACAGTCTTTATCTTATTCATGATACATTTCATCCACCACTTTGCCTGTTTATCTTGACATAGGACATTTTAAACTTGTAAAGAATGACACTGTAGACTTCTTAAGGTAATTGATGACGTTTAGGCTATTTGGAGGAAAACCCCAGTTTAGGAGAGAGATTTATTGACAACCCAGGTGGGACGAAGTTAGAATTCTTTCTGCTGACTGACAAGTAAAAACTTAATGTAAATAAAAATGGAGAACTGTTGTAGCAGGACATTCTTCTGAAATATAAGACATGTCTAATAAAGGGCAGGATTTAGATTCATCCAGTTACCTGGAGAAACCCTTAATATGGCACATAAGCACAGGACATGGAAGCTGTGGTGTTGTTTGCGGAACTGTTGAGTGAAGCATTCTTTGCTGGGAGATGGGCAGAGTCTCTCTTTCAACCTGGGAGCACCTTAGCCTCCACTTGGTCTTCATAAATTGATTCTTTTTCTACATATAATATAATCCAAAAAAGGCAATAATTCAACTCACTGAAAGCATCATTATTTAAGAATTCCTTTGGCATAGATTTTAATAACTCAAGTCTAAAACAGGAAGATAGAGCTTGGTTTTCTATGCCAGTGGAACAAAAGATGTTGCTTTCCCATTTGAAGTATGAATAAAAAATGTGCCATCTCCAGATTTTAGGACAACACGACTAAGCCCACTTTTAGATATGTGCGGTGCACACATGGTGTAAAATCATGCTGAATGTAAAAATCCTGTGGGGTGGGATTTAGATGCAACATTTTGCACATTAAAGCCAGTCATGCATTCTTTTCAAATCTTGAACGAAATACCTGGATATTGAAATGTCACGTCTAAACCCTGGCCACAGAATTTTTACACGCAGCGTGATTTCACGCTGCATGTGCACCGTGCACATCTAAAACCAGCCTAACACGAAGGAAAACTCCTGCAGAGAAGTAAATGTTGAATTATCACTTGGGCTGATTAGAAAAGGTTTAGAATTCAATTTTTTTTAAAAGGATGAGGCTACTGAAACAGAGAGGGTCCATGACTGAGACAGCTAGAGAGAGTGCTGAAAATTTGAATTTGTAGGATGAGTTTGAAAGCAGGTTATTCTTCAAAATGTAAAAAGCATGGAGTGTGTATTTAACATCTCTTTTCAATGGCAGCTTTCTGTATCTCCGCACCACTTTTTGATATGTAACTGATTTTCTTTTATATAAAGCTTTCTTTTACCTTAAAACTCATGTCTGATAAAACTGTAGTAACAGAATACTTGATACGATACAGAGGCAAGCCTCCCAATAAAAAAAAAATCTAGCACAAGGGAACACCTCATCATCTTCTTGACTCTGTTAAATTCTTTCCTTGAGTTTTTATGGGAACTGCATTTTCCTGGAATGTTCCAAACTTTCTACTGTATGTTCACCCCCTCTCTTGACTTCTGCAGTTTTGTTTGTTAATGCTCTCTGGGGGTGTAGGTTGGACATTCCAGTAAAAAGCTCATTAAACACTAATTATTGCTTCATGTTGGGTACCAGAGACATTATCTAGAGTTGAGTAGCCTTATCCCAATTTGGGCACTGTTGCCATGTGATGCAGTGGCTTGTGTGTATAGTGGCCACCAGATGTTTACCTGGCCCGGGGGTGGGCAGCTGGCTGCTATGTTCTGCATCCTCGGAAAAAGGCCAAGGACCCTGGACGTAGCAGCCTTACCTGAAGTGATAAGCTGAGGTGCTGCTCCTGCGGCGTCAGAATTCACCCCGCCTAGGCTCTGCAGCGTTGCTGGGGCGACTGTGCCAGGAGGCAACGCCTGCGCACGATCCCTGACAGCGGGGTTCCGCTGCGCTGCTGGAGTCAGGGGGGAAGGGGGGACGCCCCTGCGCCTGCAGTCACAGAGGTCGAGGCCCCGCAGCAGCGGCGGGAGCCTCGGATGACAGATAGCAACAGAATGTCATCTGCATAGTCTCCATGATAATTTGATAAAATTCTCTTGATATTATTCACATTTGTTTGCAAGTCCTGATGCAATGAAATCTCATTAAAGTGGCATATGGTCCTGCTGATTGTGGTGTCTAATCTCCATTCTATACTCTGTTCTTTCTCCTCCTCCTTGATCTCTCTGCTGCCTTCGACACTCAACTCTGTCTCTGTCCTCGACTCTGTCCTCGACTGGTTTTCCTACTTTTCTGACCGCTCCTTCAATGTATCTCTTCCTAACTCCTCACCCTCCCTACCCCTCTCGGTCGGTGTTCCCCAAGGCTCGGTCCTTGGCCCTCTCCTCTTCTCTATTTACGCCCAATCCCTAGGCAAACTCATTGTCTCCCACGGTTTCCAATACCACCTATATGCTGACGACACTCAACTCTCTCTCTCCACTCCTTCCCTCTCCTCCTCTGTTCAAGCTTGTCTCACCAATTGTCTCTCCGATATCTCCGCCTGGATGTCTAAACGCCAACCTCTTTCGCTCTGCTCTGTCTGACTCTTTATCCTGCTGAGCCACTATTCCTATACCTACGATCGGTTTACCCTTATCCTTGCAACATGGACCTGTCTGCTGTCATTCTCATCGTAACCAAGCCAAGTACGTGCACTTGAGACCTCGCATCTTCATG
>QEPC01007029.1:80189-133027 GCA_003113815.1 Sphenodon punctatus
CCTCCACACCTTCAAGTCCCTCCTCAAAACCCACCTCTTCGTCTCCTAACTCCTGCTAATCATTCCCACCCAGGATTATCACCCACTTGTTATCTGTAAACTCCCAATTTACTGTAACCAAGCCAAGAACGTGTACCTGAGCTCTCGCATCCCTTGTCTCTCACTCTGTTCCCCCTTCCCTGTCTCCCCTCCCCGTGTCTTTAGATTGTAAGCTCTCGGGCAGGGACCGTGTCTATCTTATTCTTTGTAAAGCACCAGGTACATTGCTGGCGCTATATAAAAACTTATAATAGTAACAACAACAATAAGCTGGAAGTCTTCACCTTTATTAACTTCCTCTTGATCCTATGTAACAACTGGAGGACCAAGAACTCTAAAGAACTCTATGTGCTCATCTTATTTCTGTGGAAACAGATTAATTTCATTGGTTTGCAGGTCTATAATAATGTTCATGGGTTTCTGTGTATTGTCCATGGATTTATTGGGTAATAGTGGCCCTGACTTCTTTTCTTCAGTATTTTCTCCCGTATTCTTCAGCTTCTGTTGTTTTACTCGGCCCATGTGACCGGTTGTGTTTGCCTAGTAAAAGGAAGAAACTAAATTTGATCTCCCTTCAAAATCACTGATTGATTAAACAACATACATGAGACAGTAGGGAGTTTCCACTCTGCTCTGGACAGATACAGAAGTAAAGAACGGCAGTCTAAACTATTAAGAATAATCCTCATAAGAAAAGTCTTATTACTGATGGGTTCTATTATTCAGATTCCAAAACACATCTGAGGCAGGTATCAAAATTAGGGAGTAATGGGATGATTGGATGACTCTGTCCTACTGACTGAAGATCTCACAGCTGTTTAGATGCAATTTGAATGCATTTGCCCTGATTGCTTTTTTATTTGCACTTTTATATACGGAATGTTGGATTAACAGAATTTATGGTGAAATAAAACAAGTTTGTGAAACAACAATTACTAAAATCACTTTGAAGACAATGAAAGAAGAATTGGGTTCAAGTTTTTCAAGATTTTTTTTTTTTTTTTTTAAAGTCTTAACTCTTACAGGTTGCAAACAATAGTGGGAATCAGTCTTGAAGAAGTGTAGTATTTAGCTTCAGTATATCCTTTTTCATTTTTCAAAGATCCCAATCACAATCCCTAGGCACCTGCAAATAACTGCTATAAGACATCTCGGTTGTTCAGAGCCAGTTAATTTCTTTAAAACTCTGGTCACTCTTGCATCACATCTGGCACATTTCTTGAAACATGCTTAGACTGGGTTTTGCAACATTTATGTCAGTAAATATTTGCTCATGCAAGTCGTCTCTTTGGAAGCTAGTCTGGTATGAATGAAAGAGATTATATACTACAGGATCTTAGAGAGGAAAATCACATTTTTAAGTACTACAATTACAATATATTTTTCCATCAGGCTTTCTTCAAAGCTTTGGCTGCATTTTACCATCAGCAGTAAAGAACTAATGGTACTCCAACTGCGAAAAGTAAATTTGCTGTATGTATATTTTTACAAAGCTTAAAAATAAAGAAAAAAATCCCTTGAGCGTAGGGGGAATTTAACGACTGCCTCTATCTTCCAATTTGGGAGTGGTTATTGTCCTAAAGATGTAATCACTGTATTCAGTGATAGGAGCTTCATGAGTGTTTATTTTGGCTTTGAGCAGTGGAAGTTGCATTGATCATGAAAACAAAATGACTTTCTTGCATGATGGGTGTGTACAACTTTAAACCAGTAGATGTCAGGTATAAGAGATTGCTAAACAGTAACACTAGTGTCTCATTTGTTATTTCTTAAATGAAGTGTTTGAGAATCTTTTCCAGAAACAAAGGAAATTTTAATTGAGATTTTGGCAAATTCTTTAGCAAAAATTCTCTTTGACATTTTTTATTGTATTTCCAATGTAGTTTAATGTCTTTATTCCTTATTAGAATATGGACAGTCATTTAAAAATATTTTAAATGATTCATATTTTTCCACTTGCAAAAGGATGCATATTGTAGCTTTCTTGGTTACAAAAATGTAACACTGCATTTGTACTGAGTTTGCTTCTCTCTTTAAAGCTTTTGGAATTACCACATTTTACAATTGTCAGATTTTTAGTTAATTGTTGCTTTTTACCTATTAACCATGTAAGCATTTACCTATTAATCATTTAGTAGATTCAGTATTAAACTACTAGAACCTCAGTACACGTTTATAGAAAACAATTGTCTTTTTTAGTTCCCAAGTTATTTTTAATGTTTCATAGGTTTTATTTTTTTAAAGTTTGCCAAGTTTCATTTATGTGGTAGGTTTAAAAATATTTTTTGTTTTAAATTTAAGTATCTATTTTAATTACAATAATGGATGAACAGATTAACTCAACTAATTAATACTTCCTGCACAAACATGATTAAAATACATTTTTATAAGATGGTTATTGGCAATCCTTCTGAAATTTGTTTGCATCGAGATATTTTTAAAATAGGCTGTATAAACATCAGTTAGGAATGGTTTAACTAAACTGCCTTTGTGCAGGGGGACAAGACTGTATCTGCAGATACTTTTTAGCCCTTGCAATCCTATGAAAGTAAAACATGGCAAGATAAATTTAACAATTTTAATGTAGAAACTGTCTGCTTTAAAGGCTCACAAAATTTTTATATTGCTCTGAGGAAAAAAGTAAAGGATTTTATACTAACGTCCTGATCCTGAAAAACTAGATTAACTTTATATGTGTGAATAGTCCTGTTTAATTCTGTGTTTCCTTGCAGAGCTCTGTTTTCAAATACAATCCCCTTAATACAACATCTGTGGATGCTCTGATCAAGGATATATTTCAATTTGCGTTGACCTTCCAAATAGGAAGTTTGCTCCTGATGGTAAGTTCTGAGAGGTTGGAAGGTTGTTTGAAGGCCAGAATAGGGGGTTCTGATTCACATCAAGTAAACCCCAGAGGCCTCTATCCCTCTTCCTGAGGCTATGGAGCTTCCTGTGGGGCCCGCCTGACTGTGTGGCTTAAGACAGTGACCCCCTCTGGCCCACCTAAGGCCTGGCCTGCTTATGGTGACTGTGCTGTCTAGGAAGTTGATAATGGTGTGGGAATGTTCCAGGATTAGTTTGATAGAGGAATGCTGGAATTCTAAGAAAATGTCCAGGATGTCTGTTCAGATGATAAAAAAATATATAAGTCCCTGAGGTATAAGAAAGGTTTGGTTTATATTTTTCTAGATATTCTTCCAGGTGATCCATAAAGAGATTGGCATATTGGGGGAAAAAGGAGTGCTTTCATACCCACAGCTGAACATAATGTTATTGAATGGGAACTGTGTGTGAGGATGAAATGGATGACCTTTGCAACATCCCTGAGGTGGATTTTTGAGTGTTCTCCACTGTCCTGGAGATATCTGAGGCAAGCTGCAATGTCATTGGTGTGAGGAATGTTGATGGATAGAGAGACTGTATTCATGGTTGCAAGGATGGTTTTCCGGATCAGGTTTCTTAAATTGTGAAATCTTTGGAGGAAGTCGGTGGAAATGGCCCTGTGTGTGGCAAGTGGTTTGAAAATGATTTATGTGAGTCTGGATACGTCTTCAGTGAGCATGTCATGGCCAGATTTAATGGATCTGTTTAGATTCCTCTATTTACGTATGTATGTATCTTGAGAACTAGGTAGAAAATCCCTGGAAGAGGGGACTGTTGTGGGGATGAAGTTCAAGACTTTCTCCTGGAGTTTTCTTGGGAGAGCTTTAATGAGGTCCTTGAGTTGCTGTGCGAATTGTGATGTGGTATCTTCTGTGAATTCCTTGTATTAACCGTTGTTTATTAGCTTCAGTGATGTTGTCATCTTGGTTTAGAACTACAATGGAACCCTCTTTACCTTCAGGTTTGCTGACCATCTGGTGTTTTTGTTGTTGTTTTGTTATTATGACATGTTTTCTTGCTCTACAAAATTTTGAGAAATATAAGTGCGCTGTTAAGGAAAATAAAACTTAAGTCTATGAAAGGAATAACGTTTCATTATTAAATTTTCTACCAAGGGAGTAGGCTAGGACATTTCTCAACAACGAAATAGACGGGAAACTGGCTAAAGGAACAAAATAATGAAAGGTTGTGTCAGGTAGTCATGAACATAACAGGTTTTCAAATATTTCATTTAGCCATATTAAGGTGGATTTAACCAGTTCCACTGAATGTGTCATACCTGAAAACATGTAAAATGACACCTCGCTTAGGCCAGTGAGGTTTCGTTTGATACGTTTTGAAAGGCCCTAGAGAGGTCTTTTAAAAAAAATAACCAACAGAAAAATACAGAAAAACAAGATGGCAGCATCACCAGAAATTTACCAAGTGTTGGTTCATGTGACCAATTATTTTTACAAGATATAAGGTTGCTTAACAACATCCAAAAACAGATTTAGGGTACACTGAAACTCCAATAGGAAAATACCCAGCTGCTAGACTAGAAGCAGTCAATGTAGTGGTCAGTGAGAGGGTCAAGTGGAGGAGAATTTTCCCTGACCCTCTCACTGGCTGACAGTTCCCTAGGAGGTAGAAAAAATAGTTAAAGCCGTGGGAGAACTCCACAAGCTATATAAAGTTAGCAAGCGACCCATAGTTCACAAGCTAGTGGCTGCAGATTCTTAAACTAGATGACCGTGAGCCCTTTAAATCTATTAATCTATTCATTACTTGCACATAAGACCATATGTTGCCCATCTGCGTTGTTTGCAGGACTGGTCTGTGGTGGCTGAAGTGCGTGGTTGCTGTGGCAACCGTGGGGGCCACCCATTAGAATCCCTCCCCACTCACTCCACGTCCATAGGTGCTCATAGCCGTGCCACTCAGTGGCCATGCTCAAGCCTTGCTCATTTAAAAAACACCCTTGGACAGAGCCCCGGGGAAGGATAATCCATAAAATGCTAGGAAAGGAATATGTTTTTTGGTCTAGGAAGCATTCCTGTAACGGTCTAGAAGGAAAAACAAGCCAACTGAGGGTAATTTAAGATGTTACGAGACCACAGTCAACCACAGTGAATCTCCTGTGGTGGCCGTTTGTCCTGTAATGTCTGTCGTGCGTTCCACCAGATGTTCACCACAGTGAACCCCCGGCGGGAATCGCAATGACCACTATTCTGGACCTCTGGCCACCCGGAGGTCCAGAATCTTAGGGTGATTTCAGATGTTACATGGTCCCGATTCACCACAGGGGATTCCCGGTGGGGGTGAACCGAACAACCACCCCCCACCCCCTGTGGTAAAAAAAAAGCCCTGAACAGATGTGACGGGACTGGGACCATGGCAGGGAATTGGGCCAGCAGATCACGGGCCAGGGCAGCGCAACAGACGTGACGCCGATTCCCGGCCGCGGTCAAAACACCCAGAAGGCGCTGGGTCAGCCCGTCCCGGCTGCTGCTGCTGTCTGTCCACCACCTCCAGGTGCAGCACAACTGCCTCCTCCCCCGCCCGCGTCTCTACCGCTGCCTACTCCACCTCCTCCTCCCTTGTTCTATCGCCCTCCGCTCGCCTCTCCTTTCCGCCTCACTCCATCCCGCCCCGTCCCTCTGCTGCTGTGTGTTTAAATCTCCCTCCGCTGCCTGTGTTGTTGCTCGTTGCCTGGCAGCTACGCTGTGTGCTTTGTCCCTGGTTGGGAATCATTTCCTTTGATTCCAGCCAGTGGTTACCGGCCAGATGTTACTTTTTGTTGGTTCCCGTCGGGAATATCTTTGACCACGCTTTTGGAGATGGTCCGGCGGGGAGCTCCGGAAGCATGGTTGATTTTGACCCAATGTGGATACTGACTGTGGTGAACATCTGGCGGCCGCTGAACAGATGTTCAGGGAGCTTTGGCACCGCCCCGGGGTTGACCGTGGTTCACTGTGGTTGAGCGTGATCTCGTAACGTCTGAAAATACCCTTGGTTAGCTGGACCACGATCCGGGATCAGCCAAAAGTAATGTCTGTTACATTGACCCATCCCAGATCATGGTCCAGACTGTGATGCGGGATCGGGCGCAGCGGCCGAATTGGCCACTGTGCCCACCCATCTCCTGGAGGGAGGGCGGCTGGGGGAATGTGGGGAGATGGGGCTGCGCAGCCACACATCGCACCATGCAGTCCCTCCCCCTCCCCAATCCCCCTCCAGAATCAGGTCAGCACGTCTAAAGGACTGACTGACTGAAACGGATCCCGGTCCGTGGTTAAGCGTGACGGGCCTCCGGGCCCATCACATCTGAAATTACTCTGAAACACTCTGGCAAAGTGCAGCATTGAGCCTAGATTTGGAGAACTTTTTGACTAGACAAAGCATAACAAATGAAAGTGGTAATTTTCTCCTTGAGTTCACATTTGGTTGATGAACCAGGCAAACCTGCTTAGCATGCATTAAGAAAGCTAACAGGAGTGGCCATGGACAGTTTTATCATCTGGTGATTTGTTTGCTTTTATTAGTTTTGACATTTTAGAAACCAACCTGTGTTAAGAGTATCTGCTTGTGGCAGAAGGCTTGGCAGATAAACACCCCTTTAGAGTGCAAACCCAAAAGACTACAGTTGTACTGACTGTTTTTTATACTTATTCTACCATTGAAACCAAGCAAAGCTTCAAGGACTCTTTTGGCTTATGATGCAGTCTCCATAGTTAAACTCAATATATTTTTTGTCATTTTGTTGAATATCAATATATTCCATGCTAATTAATTTACCGACTATGGTAAGAAGACAATGTTGCCAGGAACCTCTCATGCTTCTGCCTAATTCACCAAAAAATATTTCTGCCTAGGCAAGTCACAACTTCTCCATATCCTAGATTGCTGATCTGCACAATTGTTCTGATTATAGGTAATACTATTCATTTATGGAATAAATCCTGTTTGTTTTACTTATCTCAACTGTAATTGACTACATTTAGAGAGCTGAAAGCTCCACAGAACTGAAAACCAGGCATCTACCTATATCCAACCACCTTTTAACCATCTGTATCCAACCACCTGTGAACTAGTTAATTAGGTAAAGGTCTAAGAATCCTATCTGTGATATTGGTTTACTGTATAAATTTAAGCATGTCATTTGTTGAACAAATTATAGCTGGATCAGCCTTAGGACTTGTTTCCATCAAAGACCACATGGAGGAGTAATTACCTGGGGTATTTTACCCCTGGGACTAATAATCCATCTGCAGAGTCATGATACAATCAGTCCTCAATCTCCCCCAACCCTGGCTATGCATTAAGCTAATACATTGCAAGAGTATATCACAAGGTAAAGTTAATTGAAATATCTCCCTATGCATGGTTTCTAATTTCAGATGAACCAGGAAAAGCATGGGATGTATCTGAGTGTGTCTGGAAAGACAGATTACCGCTTGGAGCAATCACATGAACACTAAATCCAGAGCAAACAACCTCCAAGGGAAAAATCCCCAATGGGGCCTGGAGGTAATTACGTTGAGCGTTGCCTTTGTCCTTGTTTGTGTGAATGAAAGCAAATTCCTCCCAGGGATAAAGACAAATTATCCTGGGATAAACATTTCCTGGAAACAAGTTGTCACAAAACAACTTAGGTAAAATTAATCCTCTCTCACAGAAAACTCCAAGACGTTAAGCCACATGAGAACAATTTTAAGGGTTTGTTCTTATGAGCACTATCTATAGGCAACTACTTCCTAATTCATTTTAACACTTGCTTTCTTTGTTCACACAAGTAAAGGGGTTAAAGTGAAGATAAAGTGGGAGATGAGTTACTGACTTCTCGAAACAAAGTGAGCAGTAGGGCTGTAGCGGAATGTTGCAGCAGTAGCTAATTCCGCCGGAAACAGCATTTCCGCAATTAGTGGTACGGCATGGCAGGGGCTTTCATTCCGCTAGTTTCATTCCGCTACTTCCGCAGTTCCGCTAATTTCATTCGGCTACTTCCACAGGCTTCGCAAAATAGCGGAAACATGACATTTTCGCTACTTCTGCCATTCCATCAGTGCCACAAAATAGCGGAACAGCGGTTTTCCAACAGTTTCTGCAATTTTTCCGCAATTCCGCAATTTGCAGAATGCCGGCGGAATTAGAGGAATGTCTGCAGAAAAGCCGCGGTGTGGCGCGGGCAATTCTGAAATGGTGGAATGGAATCGCAGCGCGGTAAGAGCTGCTGCCGCATCAGCCCTAGTGAGGAGAAACACATCTACTAGGGGTGTGCACCAGGCCCTCATGTCGTTTTCATTTTCCGTTTTTTTATTCAAAAATGTAGTTTTCAATCATTATCATTAATGACAATGTCATTTTCGTTATCATTTTTGTTATCGGTATCAATATTGTTATAGTTTTTGTTATCGATATCAATATCGTTATCAATATCAGTACCATTTCAAATGAAGATTTTATTTTTGGTATTGGTTTCATTATGGATTCCCATGCACAACTAATATCTATCTAAATCTAAGGGAGACAGGGGAAGGGAAAAGGAAAACTATCTATTATCTAATCAATTATCTGTATAACTATTCTAATCTAATCTATATGTCTATAATATATATATATATCTAATCTATACTACCTTTCTATATATAATGTACAGGGGGGAGAAGGGCAGGGAAAGGGAGAAAGTAAAATATAGGGTATGAGGAAGGAAAGGTATTGGTAATATAATGAGGTCTAGGGAGGATTTTTTGTGTGCAAGCACCACAGTTCTGTAAATGCAACCTGCCAAGCAGAGCTCTCACAGAACGGAGAGAAAAAGCCTGGCCCTCCCATTATAAAGGGTTGCAGTGCCCTCCCCCAGAGCCCCCCTGATTGGTTGTGGGTCCCAGGCACTGAGCAATCACAGAGTGTCATGAGACTGCTGGGGACTGCTTGCGCTGCTCATTGGCCAGCGATACATCCATCAGATACTGCTGAGCTGCTCGCCCCTCCCAACACAGGCACAGTTCAAGAGTTCAACCTGTTTAGGGCTCCGAGATGTCTGCTCCCTCCTCCCCTCTCCACATTTCCCCTCCAACACCCAACTGCCACAGCACTAATAATAACGACAATAATAACGACATTGTAGTTTTTGTTTTTGGCATTGGTATCGTTATTGGTATCTGTATCATTATTGGTTTTGTTATTTTCGGTTGTCATTATCGTTACTGTTATTCCCGGTTGTAGTTTTCATTATTGCAATAACAAAAATGACAATTTTCGTTATCATTATTGTAATAACAAAAGCAACATGCACACCCCTAACATCTACCCTAGGGTGAGGTGGGGGTGAGGAGATTATGCTTGTGTGTTCCTTTCATGGAAATACCTCCCTCCATGAAGTCCTCTGCTGTCCAAACAACCCTCAGCATTTCTTCCTTTGCTTTTCACTCATACAACATCTTTGCCTACTTGTTATTCAGATATCCCCTGCTGACAGTTCCCTACAAGTCCCTAACCAAAGATCAGGCGGAAGAGAAGAGTGCCTTTACCTCCTAGTTCTACTTCTTCATAGGAACAAAGGTGGATGGCAGTAGTTACTCCAGAGCAACACCTCTGTAATAACTACCCTGCTTGTGAGAACAAGCCCTAAAAGGGCAGGGAACGTGAAGATATATGCACTGTTTCTTTAAAATGAAGAAGGAGGAAGTGAGCTCTCCACTTCCCAAGAAGGGAGACTGAGAAAGGGAAGAGATATTTAACCCCTGATTCCCCCTACTCATGGGGTGTTTCCCAATGTGACTGTGGCTCAGTTAGTTTAAAGCGCTTTAGCACAGTTTAACACGGGGGCCACCAGAGGTTCCCCCGGGCTGGATCCTTTAGCATACCGAAATGCATCCACCAGAGGTTTCCCCAGACTGGATCCTGACTGAGGTGGGGGACTAGAGAGCTTTCATGTTTGAAAGTCTGCTGTACTCACCGCAGTCTGTAGTGGTGGAGGGGGGCGCTGGGCACCATTGTAGCCATTGTTGGCTGCCCGTCAACGCTGTACGCAGCCTGGGGGCAAGGCAGGCGGATGCACATTTGCACGTGCCTGCCCCCACGCTGCGCCCAGGCCCCCCATCATGTCAGTTTGGGGGCCCAGCCAACTCCCAGCCATGGTAGCAACCCTGCCCCGACCAGGGACATCCATGGCAGTGCTCTAGCACACTCACGTGTGAAAGTACCCATGAAGGAGGGGGAAGAAACTACCCTTTCTTTTGAGAACAAACCCTAGTGTACGCCCACCTTCACTTTTTCTTCTCTCCCTCACACCCCACCCCGCCCCAGTTCTTCATCAGCTGCCTTTCTGCCTGGCTTCTTACTGCAGATTCAAACAGATGATCTGCCTGTTTATTAGGTGTTCACCCCCACCAGCCACGTGGCCACCATAGGCAACACGTGAGGAGTGCATGGGGCATGTGTCCCCACTCAGATTTTTGAAAGCCCTATAGAACCCTTGCCCAGTCCCCACTCCTGTGCCCCCCACCCCACTATTGACAGTTACCAGTCACCTATGGTGGCCACCACCCACCAGACATGCAGCCCCCACTCCCAATGGGGTCCGAGAGCATGAGGAGTCCACCGTATGGGCAAATGCAAGTTAATGCGCACCCACACACAAGAAATACACACAGGGGGCTGCCTGTTTATTTGGATCTACACGCTAAACACGTGAGTGGAACCTTCACAGATCAAACCTGGACTCCAGTGGACTATTGTGTTGTTTGTTAACACCCAAAGCAGCACATATGTCATCACCAAGGTCTTGTGCTAAGGGGAGTTTGGCTGAGCCCAAATGTTTGGGGCTGATAAATATATTTTCAAAACTGAAGCTGGTACCAACAGACTACTTTGAGAATTGGGTTGTAAATCCTGAAGACCTTACTCAAACAAAATGCCGATTGATTTTACAGGCTATTTTTAGCCTGAATAAAGAGGCTGCAAGGCTTGGTATTCAGTTAGATTTCCCCCATGTTTGAAATAAAAAGGAAGTGATGAAGTTTTCTGGGACAGCAGAGGACTTGGAGGAAGGATGAGGGTAACTACTTCCCTCCAGTGCAAATTAGTAAGGTGTACAGAATATGAGTGCCCCTTCCAATTTTATTTCCACTTGCTTGGAGAAGCAAGCACTCCCTCTACCCCATCCTCCCTTTTGTTGGTGTATGCAACATCCACAAGTTAACCTGCTGTATTAAGAACAGTGATTGACTATAGAGCCACCAGATGGCGCTGCTAAGTTTATGTGTACATGGAAGGGAGATAGGGTTTTGCAGTTGAATTCCTTTGGGTAACCACTCCTTCTTCCCTTCTCTCTCATTGTCTCAGTCTCCATTTTGTCTTCTTACTAGTTAGATGCAACTAAGGATCTGTGCCTGAGAAAGCTTAAGTAAAGTTCTGTTTTTAAACCTTCAGCTGCATTTGTCCTTACTGATTGTGAATCAGTTATTACTCTGCAACTCCTTTAACCCCTTTACTCATGGGGAAACAGGGGAGTACTTAATTCCCCAAAAAACACTATCATTCCACTAGTGGGACTAGTTCTTCTTTCAGTTGAAATAAGGGTAGCTTCCAAACTACTCTAAGTTATTCCAGCTTCTAAGAGCTCCATGTGGATACTGGTAAAGTGCAACATGTTCCTGCCATGCCTTATTGCTCCCCACACAAGCCCTCTCTAAAAAAGGAATCCTAGGAGTGGGGGGTGTAAAGAAGCAAACAATTCCCATATTCTAACTGGAGAATGAACAGCTATCCATGTATTCCACTGAAGTAGTCCAAAAGGGCTTACAACACAGGCTGCAATCCTGTCTATCAAAGACAGCACAAGAGCAATACTATCATCATTTCTGGAAAATGGCATTTAAAATCTATAAGTCACAGGTTGCTAATGTATTTTAAAGCACTTTTTAGAAGTCACTGAGGACTAGGCTTTAGTAAGAACTAGAAGGCCCATTCTGAAGTCTATTAATAAAGGAAATATTTTCATTTTAATAACACTGTCACTTTTATTAGGCCAGTTTTATCGTTGTGACCTTTTAATCCACTGGAAATGTATCCATTAGAGGTATCAATTTTAAAAAGGCTTTACTGCATTTGTGTCCATTTTCTTTAAAGTACGGATCATAGGAATCAGAAGAAGACTAAGAGCAGAAATTTGCTGACAGAGAACAGTCTTAATTAAAAGAAAGAAAGAAAGAAAGAAAGCTGTTTGAAGAATGAAATTTCTGTTCTATATTTAAATAAAATTAGGTTCCATGCTCGTCAATCAACTGTGTTTTGAATTTGCATCTAAACAGAGAATTGACTTTGACCTCACAGCAAACAGAAGTGCTGTTCTACTATCAGTCAGTTGAAATTATATGCAAAACACGAATCGTTTGTATATTAGAGGATACTCTTTTAAAAGATTAGCCATAAAACAGCTTCATGTTCCTCAGCCACAATAAGACTGGTTGTACTACTTAGGGCAGTTTAAAATGTCTGATTACTCAGCAGGCTGACAGCAGGAAAATTTCAAATCAAAATACTTTTTAAAAATTTTGAAATCTGTGATACAATACCTAACAATTTGATATATCATTCAGTTAGAAGGAATGATCTTTATTTCTTTATTTTATGGGCAACTTTAGTTAATTGGCACAATTTAGCCATTTCTCTGGACAATGTAGTAACTTTATAATGCAGGTAGGGAATATATATTATTCAGTGCCTCCATGGTACACACACACACACATACACGATATATATAGGCAAGATACAGGGCATTAATTTCCCACTTGTGAGCTGTGAAGTCTCCACACACACACACACACACACACACAAGAGAGACTTCACAGCTCACAAGTGGGAAATCAATGTCCTGTATCTTGCTGAATGGGAAAGCAGTCCTCCAGATAAGAACAGATGGCTCTGCTACCTATGAAGCACCACATTTCTCCTTCAAACCCACCACCTTTTGCACCCTTCCTGGACATTTCTCCAGGCCTGAGACTGAGGGCATTTTCACACAAGATCTCCACCCACTACCCACCCACTATACATGTTACAGGGTATCCATAGGGCAACACTGCAGCCCTGCAAAATGTATAATGGGTGGGTGGTGAGTGGATAGTGGGTGGTGAGTGTCTTGTGTGAAAGTGCCCTGACATGGAGGTAGCAAGCAGCTTCTGGACAGGCTCAAAGAATCTTCCTTTCCACCTTCCTCCTGGAGAATCCTTCGTGGACAAGGCAGTGGGGGGGGGGGGGGGGGGGGGGTTTGTTTGTTTTTTACTACAAAGATGGAAATAGCAGCCAGGGACAATTTCAATAGTTTCTGCTACAAACTGAAGACCTCAGGGGACTTATACAAGTACAAGGAAATAACTATTATCTTATTCAATGTTTCTTTGATAAAGAAAATGCTAATCTTCAGCTTTGCTTGTGAGCCACTGATACGTGTGTGTGCTGTGTAACAATAATAATACTGATTTGGTATAGCACTTTTCATCTAGGGATCCCAAAGTGTTTTTAAAACAAAGGTTTTTCTGGGTGACCAGGCCTTTAACTGCAAAAACTGGAAGTAGTAAGACGCGGCAACTTTTTTTCTAGCTCAAGATAGAACACTTACAGCACTGAAAATTACTAAAAATAAAGTTTGTCCAAACATTACTTTCTGTGTACGCTGTTGCTGCAGTTGCCACAGGTTATGCAATCATGGATGGGAGGAGAGGCAGCCTGAAACACACCCTCCATGAAAGATATGCTTATATTATGGGGAAAGTTTGATAACCTCTAAAATTATAATATATGGAGTCTGGGTTTGTGGGAAGTTGTTAGCAACAGTTTAAGACTTGATTCTACCTTGCCCTTGTGCTGCCTTATAAGGGAATATGAACCATTTCCCCACCCTAGCCTGCTGTGCAGCCTCCCCATATCCTGACTAGGCATGGGACGTTATACAAATATGTATTCATGATTACTATTTATTTCCTATTTCCCCCTGGCTCAATGTAGACAGATGACTAGCATGAAGAGGTGCTTGCAACACCTCATAAATAATAGTAGCCACTTGCTGTTTTCCTACAGGAGCAAGCAGGGAGAAGCGGCAACAGAGGGTGTTTTTAAATGAGCAACATGATGGGGGTGGGGGTCCACAGCTGTTGAGTGGCACTGCTGTGGAACACCCACTCAGGTGGAGCGCATGAGGAGGGATTCAAACAGGTAGCTCCCAGCGTGGCTACCCCAGCCACAGAGGCAAGCCACCACACCCTCCCTCTGCCACGGATCATGGGGGAGGGGGAAGCGTGCCGGGCTGACCTTTGCAACTGATATGACCCTGGCGTGTGCGCTGGGGAACCTGGGCTCTCCAGTGCTTCCAGCCAGTACTTGTGACTTGCAATGTCCGTGTCCCCTGTCCACAGTGCCTATGAGCAGCAGAGTGCTATGAGCAGCAGTGCCACAGTGCCTATGCTTGCGTGGCTGACTGCCCCAGTTTATACAGGCAGGGGTTTTGACTGTTCATTGCCACGGAGCTATTTGGTTTACCCTGCACATAGCACTCTGGATTTTCCAGCAGTGCTTTGTGCGTGACCATGTGCTCCATGGCTCATAGAAGCACACATCCCCCTGCTGCACCTTCAGATGGGCGGTGAGCTTTGTGGCTCCTGGGTGGCCATGTGGGGTAGCATCTCATCTAAAAAAAACCAGGGTCAGTTCTTCCATGGAGTTCTTTTAGGGGCAGTAAAGCATGGCTGAAAAATCTTATCACTGAACCTCACTAAACTTGTAAAAAAGTTCTGACCCAATACATTTATTAGGACACTGGGAAAAAAATAGTCTTGATAGGTGTTCTTTCTCTGAGGGATAATAGACAATGATGTCTGTTTTGCTCCACCGGTCTTTAAAACTGGAATGCCAAAGAATTTTATGAAAGACTTTTAAAATTAATCGCACACTAAAATCTTACAAGCAAAAGTGAAAACAACCCAAAGACAGGAGAATCTGAGGGAGAGGTACTGGTAAAGATACTTCTCCAGCTCAAGCTCATTGTAAAAATGGCAATAAAACAACAGAAATAAAATATTTTCAAAAAGAAAGGGCTTACCCATATTTTATACTGTTTTGTTTTTAAACCATGCAGATACCTTGCTAGCTTGAAATCTAGTCAGTTTTAAAAGCAGAGTTAAGCGAGGTTTTAAAAAGCAGAGTATTTTTGACCACTTCTATGTCCATTTTTTTTCATTTTATAATACTCTTTCCATCGTTGCTGCATAGAAAAGACACAAAAATAGAGGAACACCAGCCCAACTAATTGAAGACAGTGGGGGAACCTGAAAAAATGACTGCACATTACTAAGTGTTGTCAAATATCCAAAGCAAACAAAGCAGAAAAAAAAGATATATTTGTCTCTAATCTCAAAATTACAGCAATTGTATGTGTTATTTGTAATAAAAGCAGGTAAAGCTTCCCCACCCTCTACCCCAAGAAATTAGTGCAGTTTTTAAGTTGACAGGGTTTCTTTTCTTAGTTTTTGGCTGTGAATAAAGCCTAGATAAGTGGCTGTCATCTGAAAACATTACTCTCTAGAAGGGTTTGGCTTTCCTTGCTTTTAAAACTTCTGCATACTTTGCAATTTAAACCCAAACTTCAAAGAGTTACTATAATTAAGATGTCAACTGAAACAAATAATACCATTTTTATGGTTGTCGGAAAACAAAAACTGAGGCATATTTTGAATAAAAAAATAATGTTGACTTTTGGGGTTAGACTGTTGGTAAAAGAATAATATATATACTTTCCATTACCATTATACAAATGCTAGAAAGGAGGGGAGATATGAATATTAAATATTCTCCATTGTATTCAAGAGTTACACTGTTGTAGCTTATCCATATTGCTGTATTATACACTCTCTCTATAGCTAATATTAGATAACATAATATGTTGGATTAATAGACGCATCTCCCTTTTCCAGTGGTTTCATACATGTAGTCTTTCTGACTTTAAAAAAACAAACCAACCCACATACATCAGACTTTTTTCTGGTTTCCTCTTCTCTCACAACAGCAGCTGTTATTAAAATAAAATGCACATTGTGTAGTGTGCTTCATCTCAGAGTGATTTACAAAACTATGTATGGGCATCACTATAGTATTATAGTCAGGGGTAAACAGTTTGCTTATATGGGGAATATGAAGTTTACTTCACAAAAAGGTAAATTTATCCACCTTTAAAAAATAAATAAATACCCAAACCACTACATCATTTCTAAAATAAATAAACACATAAATAAATGAAATAAGAATTGTAACATAGTCATTACTGAGCAATCTCAGCAACATCACAGCACAGTCTGGAAAAGTAACTGAAGATAAGAATGTTAAATCCAGCTGGAGAACTGAGATTGGCAGAATTTTTTATATACAATCAACAACATATTCAAATTAGAAATTAGTCAAGTCCAAAAGAAATTATCTGTTACAAAGGAAGTTTCCACAAGACATTTTGGGGGTGGAAGGGTGGGGGTATGCTTAATAACGTCTGTTCTGCAGGCCAATTTCTGCCAAATTTGATGCAAGGGCAGAACTTTTTAAGTCTCAAAAGGTAAGAGGGAAGCAAAGTTCCATTAGAATAGGTCCACCTGGAAGGGAGACAACACCCTTTTATAGACAAAAAAAAATCCCACTAACTTACATTGAGTATTGATTCTTTTTTTGGGGGGGGAGCTACATTAGTGTGGGTGCTTGCTGAATGGAACTTTTTGGTTCGTTCTAAAATTTCCCATTGTAGCCTCTCTAGTGGTAGCAACAAGGGGGGTGCAGTTCTACCCTCAGTGAAGTCAATGGTTTATCTTTTATTGATGTTAATGTGTGAGGATTGCACCCTAGGACTGCTAATGCAGTCCCATTCTCATTAAAACAAGTAAGGATGAACACTTGAGCTTTTTATTTTATTTTTAGTAAATGCTTTATAAGTAACCAAACTAACTATAAATGACTGACCATCAGAGATTACCAATGCTTTGACCTTGATTCTAGACTACTGAAGACAACGGGAGTTTTGCCATTGACTAAGATTAAAAAATAGGATTGTGTCTTTATGCCAGAGCTGCAAACATTAACCTGTATATAGTCCCATTGAAGTCAGTGGTTTGATGTGCAAGTAATTGTCTGCAACAAAAGCATGATCATTTCAAGAACAGAGGCAAAGGCGGCTTCAACTCTGGTCCTGGAGCTTGAACTGGGACCATGCTTTAAAGATCAGAGACTGAAAGTGTGATCTCTGAGTAAATAGCACCCTTATTCATAACTCTACTGAGGCAGGGACTTGGATAGGTGTGCTTGGCTGAGCAAGGTTGTCCTTACTAAGAATGGGCAGCGTGCAATGGTGAGAAATGTAGATGGATGCCTGGTCCACAGAGTCCCTTTTGAAATGGACACCCCCCTCAAGAGTGAATGGGGTGTGTGTGTCCATTTGAATCCCGCAGCTGGTGCAGGGGGGATGGGTGGGTATCCGTACAAATGCTGTGGCCGGTGGGTGGGGGTGCATGCATGCTCCCACACTCCACCAACCACCCACGCATGGAGCAATGGCCACCAATGCCAGATGCTCCGTGTGTGGAGATAGGTGGGGTTCTATGGGAATGCAGCCCCACACACTGCCAACCCACCCATCCCCCCTACGCACTCACCCCCATTTGAAAAGGGACAGAATCTTAAGGCCACAGATGGAAAGGTGAACTACGCAAAATATCTGAAATGAAGTGCAAACTATTGAGAATTGCATTTAGCTCTTTCCACATTTCATTGCCATTGCAAAAAAGGTGCCAACCTTCAGTTTATTTATTTATTTATTGAAATTTCTACCCTGCCCTTCCCCTAAGGTTCAGAATGGTTTACATCATTAAAAACACAACATACAATAAAGATCTCTTTAAAAACCCCACCCTTACCCTCACTTACGCGGAGACTTGCTAAAATTGGGAAATGATTTGAGCCAGTGTGGGCAATGTTTTAGAGGACTCCACTCATACTTTGACTGCATACTGCAAAACCAGATGAGTTTGGGGCAAAGAATTCCTTGGTCCTCCAGTGCTATTTGTAAAAAAAAAAAAAAAAAAAAAAGGGAGGGGGATGATCTCTCTATGCTTAAGATAGAATCTCAAAACCATCATATTTTTACCATTTCTGAGGCTCAATTAGGAAAAAATCTATTATGCTTGCCCCTTTGCCAGAAACAAAGGTGTACATTCCTGGAATATTCTTTCAAGTACAACCATTTAATATTCTAAACTTCCCTTCCATCAAGAACTTCAAAAGAAATTGCCCTACCATGTTTAGCTTCTTATCCTGTAGAATAGCTTGAGGAATACCCCAGATTTCATTTAGTTCATCCTCGTCTTCATTTACATCAGTGCCACCAATTCTGGCATTAAAATCCCCAGCTATTAGTATCTCAATATCAGAAAATTTATTTCTGATTAATGTAATAGCTTTATGTAAAGATTCCCAAAATCTTAATAGGGCTAATTTAATCCTTATAGGAGGGAAACAGACATTTAAAATGATCAAAATTGCCTTGCAAATTGATTTAACTAAAATGTCCATTACATGATCAGAATTTAGTTCTATAACTGATTCTTTAAGACAGCCTTTAACTGCAAGAAAAATAGCTAGTCCTCCAAGATAATGACCCCTATTATTACATCTCCATCAATTTTTAAAAAGATGTACACCAAGGGATAGATATTCTTTCATTACACCATGTTTCTTGTAAACATATAATATCAAAGTCACTAATAAAGGACATCCATAGAGGGTCATTTAATTTAGTTCTCAATCCAGCAATATTCCATGAGAGCATTTTAAATTCTCTTAGTATATTGAGGGAGTGACTCTGAATATCTAATCATTTGTTTTACTCCACATGTATATTCTCAGTTGGTGAACCAAAAACCCAAGATATTTTATTTATATGCCATTGAAAATGAAGCTTATTTTCTATTAACCATACTGTTCTATGAAAAAAACTCATTTGCTGCCCTAAACACCAAATATCATCCATACAAGCTCTTAAAACTTATTCTTATTAGGGATGAACTAGCTGAACATTAAGCCCATGTAACCTTGCAACAAAAATAAAGTTTTGTTCTAGCAACTGAGAAGTATCAAGCCTTTTTGCCAGAAATTTAACTAATTTGTTCTTCAAAGAAAAGTGGTTTTCCCCTTGATGAATTTGAAAATTAAATAATATTAAATCCTGTTCTCTCAAGCTTTGAGTTTTGCCTCTAATTGGAAATGAGTTATTAACTGAAGAATAATTCTGGAAATGAATAATAATTGGAAATGAGTTATTAACTGAAATTATTAACTGAAGTTTTAGCAGGCGAGTCCAGGGTAGATAAATTTATCAATTGTAATCAAATCCATGACCTCAAAAGTTCCTATCACCCACACACTAGACAAAGCTCAACAATCATTAGTAGGTATCCTATAATTTTATAATAAAACTGGACAAAGAGCTATAGCATCAGCATTAAAGGTTTTTAAATCTAAGGTTGATTTCCTATTACTCTATGAAGCAGAAGTATGCAGTGGTGATTCTAAAGTGTATTCAAAATTAGAAAGGTATTCTAATTATTTTTTGAGACGTTTACTATCGCTGCCTCTTTCAGTCTCTGGAGGCTTATTATGGGCTGAAACAGGCCAGATTAATGGGGGTTGTTTTTACACACACCTTAAAGTGCTGGTCTTTTAAGCCTTCAGGTTTACAAGTCCACAAATCAGCTCCTGGATGTATTCTTCACACACACACGCTACCCTGAGGAAGTCTGCAGTAGTGGCACTGGAGAGCTCAGTTGTGGAGAAGAGGGGTTGCCATGGATATGACATGACTGCAAGGAGCAAAACAGTTTACCAGGGGACCCTTTTACACACACAAGTTCTGGGAGACACCTGGATGTTGCAGGATCCAGATTTGTAAAACCACAGAGATCAGGGACTTCTTAAATCCATGAGAATATCTGGAAGTTCAAAGAGCTGGGTGATTTAGACACACAGAAAGTTGGGGTTGCAGCAGGAAACATGCAGGAGAAAAGGGTGTGTAAAAACACCTGTTGTCACAAAAGCCCAATTAAGTTTAATAAATTACTGAACCAAAATAAAATCCCTCCCTTCTACTAGATACCTCAAAATTTCCATTTTGGAACTTGAAAGCCCTCAGGATGCATCATTCATTTTTAAGTTGGTATACTGCTTAAATTGCTCTGTTTAAAATTAATGATTTGGGGAATTTGACCACTGTAAATTGATCCAATTATTCTCCCACAATTTAAAAATGATGCCAAAACAAGATTTACTGATATTGGTATGCAGCTAGATATGGCAATAGTGAGATTTTAGCAGATGTCTCTTTTTAAAATCTCTTTTAAAAGTTCCTTTGGATTAAAGACATATTTAATCTTAATACAAAATCACAAACTAAGGGAGGAAATTACAAGATCATGTTTTAGTTTGGTGAACTCTGCACGTAGTGGTAAATGGTAGATGGCTGGGTATACCTTATTCTGACAGAAAGTGTACTCATGGGGAAAATGAAGTGGATATTAATAATTATTTATAGTTCTATAATTTTTGGATAATATTAGAGGTAAATAGTTTTTTGGATAATATTAGAGGTAGATACATTTCTTCTTTTACATTAATTTTAATTTTTGAACCAATACTGAAAAAACTATTTGATTGTTGTCCAGTGATTTGTTGCCTGTTTCACATGCTTTAGGACCCTTTTTATTACTTGGTAAAAAAAATAAGAGCTAATATTTTATAACCACTGTGTCAAAGTTTAAATTTTAACTGTTTTATCAGGTAAATTATTGAGTATTGTATATTTTAGCTGGGGTTGGTTTTTTTTTTGCTTGTTTGTTTTCGCTAAGCTAGTATGTCGATTCATTGTTTATAAACTTGGTCAATTTTTTGTGTTTATATTTTTGCAAAAGCTGTAAATTAACTAAACTAACTAACTAACTAGCAAAACCAGATGAAGACCTGCCATATTACTGTGGTATATGACACCACATAAACTTAGGGTATTTTCAGACGTTACGATATCATGCTCAACTACAGACAATCCCCTGTCATGGGGAATGGTCCCATAACAACTGTTTGATGCCCGCCAGATGTTCACCACAGTGAACCACCGACGGGAATCAAAATAACCACACTTTCAAGGATGCATCTCCAAAAGTGTGGTCAAGGTGATTCCCGCGGGGGGGTGAACTCCCGGCAGGAATCACTTTTTGCCCCCAACAGACGTGACGTTACCACGCTCAAACATGGCAGAATTCACCGTGGTTAAGCGTGGTAATGTCTCATCTGGCCTCTGACCACAGCCTGGAATCGGTGGCCATGCTCGCCGCCGATTTCGGGCCGTGGTCAATACCCTGGGGGGCGGGCGGGCGCTGCAGCCAGATTGGCCGCTGCACCTGCCCGTCTCCCGGAAGGTGGGCGACCTCGGGAGCATGGGGGTGCGGGGCTGTGCAGCCGCATCTTGCACCACGCAGCCTTCCCCCCCAGATTCCCCACTGGGATCGGCCAGCACGTCTGCTGGCCGTGATGGTTCGATTCCGGCGGGGAATCAAAAGGGTGATTCCATGGTTGATTTCAGACATTATGCGGTCCCGATACACTACAGTGGATTCCCAGCGGGGGTGAACCGAACAACCACCCCCCGTGGTCAAAAAAAGCCCCGAACAGACATGACAGAACTGGGACACAGCAGGGAATCGGGCTGGCAGATCATGGGTCGGGGCAGCGCAACAGACCTGACACTGATTCCCGGCCGTGGTCGAAACACCCAGAAGGCGCTGGGTCAGCCTGTCCCGGCTGCTGCTGCTGCCCCTCCACCACCTCCAGGTGCAGCACAACTGCCTCCTCCCCCGCCCGCGCCTCTACCGCCACCTCCTCCACCTCCTCCTCCTCCCTTGCTCTCTCGCCCTCCGCTCGCCTATCCCTTCCACCTCACTCCATCCCGCCTTGTCCCCCTGCTGCTGTGTGCCCTTTACATCTCCCTCCACTGCCTGTGTTGTTGCTCATTGCCTAGCAGCGACGCTGAACAGACGTTCAGGGTGCTTTGGCCCCGCCGCGGGATTGACCGTGGTTCACTGTGGTTGAGCATGATCTCGTAACGTCTGAAAATACCCCGTGACGGGGCCAAAGGTGCCCCGTCACGTCTGAAATCACCCTTAGTCGTATTTATGACACAGCACAAGGCAGATGTTAGAGATGTCAGTCCAATTGTGCAGATTTCCTTCATGTGTTTTGGTCCCATCCCTCCATTCAGGGATTTTGGAGACAAATTCTAGGTATAATTAATGCTATCACTGGATATATTGTACCAAGTAATCCCAAAAATGTGTTATGTTATTTGAAGGATTTAGTAAATAATGGGGACTTGGAATGGACGGTTAATTTGTTAACAGCTGCTAGAACGTCTATAGTAGCTCACTGGAAAAGTCCAACATCACCACCTGTTTATGACTGGTTTAATAGAGTATGGACAATTCTCTCAATGTCCAAATTAATGTATTATTTAAGAGCACAAATTGACCCAGATTTAGGCAAATTTATTGTAGATGGGTATTATTTATATCCTATTGGAACAACAAATGCCAAGGTGAAATTCAACCATATGTTTTTTCCCCTTATGTTATAGTAATATAAGAACTGTGACTTGTATATATCTGAATACAATTTTAAACCTTTTGTATTACTTAATGGATAATAAAAATTATACATAAAGACCTCCCACATTGCTGGAACTGCAATTTGGGAAAGGCACAAAGCGGAAAAGGGTCTTGCTTTCATCCTTTTTAGATGTTGGGTGTTTTCTTGCCCTGTTGGGCTACTGCTGCTGACTCAGAGGACTACTTACTTAAATCAGCACCTCTTTAACACACAGCTGGTCTTTGGAATGAATGGCTTTCACTCACATTGGAACACGGCCCTGCTTAGGCTGCAGGAAAGACATGGGGTATTTTCAGATGTTACGAGATCATGCTCAATCACGGACAATCCCCTGTGGTGGTGGATGGTCCCGTAACATCTGGTTGCTCGCCACCAGATGTTCACCACTGTGAACCACCAGTAGTGAGCAAAATAACCACGATTTCGAGGATGGTCTGGGAGGCTGTCTCTTATACACATCTAGATGTGTATAAGAGGATGGTCCGGGCACCATCTCCAAAAGCGTGGTTAATTGAACCACGACCCGGAATCGGCGGACGGTAACATCTGTTACCGCCACCGATTCTGGGCTTTGGCCCAGGTCTCGGGATGGAATCGGGTGCAGCGGCCGGATTGGTTGCTGTGCCCGCCCGTCTCCAGGAGGGCGGGCTGCTGGGGGAGCATGGGGGGTGGGGCTGTGTGGCCGCATGTTGCGCCGCGCAGCCCTGTCCCCTCTCCAGATTCCCTGCCAGAATCAGCGGGCTCGTCTGTTGACAGGCCGTTCTGATTCCGGCCGGGAATCAGAAAGGCGATTCCGTGATGGGGCCAACAGGGACCCATCACGTCTGAAATCACCCATGAATCATAGCACAAAACCCTAAGAGGCACTAAGACCTCCAGGGACAACCAGCACTAGAATCACCTTCCCTTCCTCTGCTGCACACTCGGTGACCAGAACCTTCCTTCCCAGCCAAAGTCGCTGATGCTGGAAGGTTAGCACTGCAAAAGGGGACATACCCAAATGGATGACATGGAATGCCTATTGGAAACAACTGAGGCAACATGAATGCTAATTGGAAATTATGGGGTTCTGTGGATGACAATAGCTCTTTTTGACAAAGGACAGAAAAGCAACACAATGGAGCTGTGTCTCTGAAAGGAAGGCAGAGTAGGGAGGGTGTTGAGTATCAAATAATAGACAAGGGAGAGGGAGGAAAGGCCAGGGTAGAAAGACAGGGAAGAAGCCAAGAAGAGGGGATGGGATGACAGGGGTCTGAGAGGCATGACAGGAAGTAAGTTGCCAGAGGTGGCTGGAATAATGAGGTTTTACATCAAATGACAGGGAGGAGGCAGAGCAGCTGGAATGATGGGGGATGGAAATGGGGAGATGTTCTCTGGAAGCTGCTAAAATGACAAGGGACAGGTTGAAATAGTGGGGGAAAGGATGCCTGGAGCAGATGGAATGAAGGAAAGATCATGCCCAGTTGTGTGTGGAATGACAGGGAGTTGGGTGGAATGATGAGGGGGTCCACTAGGACCAGGTGGAATGATGAGGATCTGAGTGGAATGACAGGGAAGAGGCTATAGGGAATGGACAAAATGATGTGGGACTGGGTGGAATGATGGGGAAGAGACCCTGTGACTGGCTGGAATGATGAGGGGCTCAGTGGAATGACAGCAAGAAAGCAGTCAAGAAAGGCTAGAATGATGAGGGGACTGAGTGGAAAGAAAGGGAGGGAGTCACTGAGGAAGCTAGAAGAATGGGGAAGGACTGAGTGGAATGACAGGGAGGAGGTCAGTAAGGGTGGCTGAAATAACAGAGTGCTAGGTAGAACAACAGGGAGGAGTTCCCAGGGAGCAACTGGAATGATGAGGGGCTGGGTGGATTGACAGGGACGTTGGTGGAAGTGACTGGAATGATGGGGGAATGGGCGGAATTATGAGGACAGGGTGCCTCGAAGTGATGGGAATGACTGGAGTCTGGGTGGAAAGACAAGGAGAAGTCTATGCAGTCCTCTCTCATTTCAACCAGTCCAAGTGGCCTCCCTTTTATTCCACCCATTCCATCATCATTCCATCTGCTCCAGGCAGTCATTCTACCCAGATCCCCCTTGGCTTCCTCCCTACGTATTTTCAGAGAAGTGCATTACACGCCCAGTACCCACCCAGTATTCGCTGGTTAACCATTGGTTACCAGTGGGGTTTTCCCGCACAAGCATGGTGGGTACCAGGTGGGGAGGGGCTTGTCTGAAAACACCTCGAGTTTCCACCTTGGCCATTCCACACCCACCCTACTCGCCTTCCCTTTTTGTGCATTTTCAGACAAGACTAGGGCTGAAACAATCTCCAGTTTTTCACGGTTCTCTACTTGTTTTAAGTGAGAAATGATAAATCGAGAAAAACTCCAATTCCCGACATTCAAGAAATTCTTCTCAAAATACCATTTACTGCGATTTACTGTATAGCGATTTACTGTGTACCTCTTACCATGTATACACAAAGGCATTTAGCAAAAAACAGTCCACAGTAAATTGGTATATGGTAAATGGTAAATTACGGTACATGGTATTTTGAGGAAAAAAATTCCTACTCAAAAACTCAGTCGGCTATGAGATCTGTGACCATTCTCGCATCTCATCATAGTTTCAGCTCCAGGACACTCACTCCCCACCCATTATACATGTTGCAGGGCACCCATAGGGCAACGCTGCGGCCCTGCAACATGTATAGTGGGTGGAAAGTGTCTTGTCTGAAAACACTTAGAGATGCAGCTCCGCTGCCGAGACTCTCTGTGGGTCATTTGCAGCGCCCTCTTGCTTCCCGTGGACATTCATTCCTGTTGTCTCCATTGTCTCCAACAGGGATTCGACGTCATTCCTTCGACTATGTCCCCCTGCAGACGCCTCCCTCCGCCGGGCTTCCCTGATTATTAGTGTGTGTCGCGCCCTCCCGCCTGTCTAGAGTTGGGCGTGTCCGCCCCTGGGGATGGGTGGGAGAATCCGTGCAGGTCGCTTTGTCTGCTGGAGCGACTCTGAGTCCTCCCCTTTTTGACAGGCTGCAGCAGCAGCAGCAGCAGGTGGTGGGGAGGAGGAGGAAGGGAAGGCGACGCTGCTCGCTCGCTCGCTCGGCTGATGCAGCAGCAGCAGCGTGTCCCCGGGAGATTTACCTGAGCCAAGTTCCCCCTTCTGCATGATCCTTAGCCGCCCCGCCTCGCTCTGCCGCTGCCGCCTGGCGCTCAGCTCTCTCTGCGGCAGCGGCCTCTTTGCCGCTATGCCAGAAGCCGGGCCGGGGCAGAGGAGGAGGAGGCGGAGGCGGAGGAAGCAGTCAGAGCGGGGAGGCTTGGCTAGGACATCGGAGATGGCGCTCCAGCAAGAAGGGCTTGGGAACGAGCAACCTTCTCTTCTGCCGCCGAGGCGAGAGAGAGGAGGGGGCTGGGCTGGGCTGCACCTGGGCGACTCGAGAAGAGCCAATCGCCGCCCCCCGGAGCCATCTCCCGCAGCAGGTAAGGGAGGGGTCTGGAGACTGGGTCACCCACCACCCCTGCTGCACTGATTGAACCGTGGATCTGCCTAGCCCTCGCCAGCAGCAGAGAAGCGAACCTCCACTTCAGTCTCATTGCTCGCTGAAGTGTTAAATCTACAACACCCCCCGGTTACAGTAAACCCCCCTGTTAATAACCGGGCAGCAGCTAATGTGCTACTCGGGGGCAAAGCTCCCTCTGCTGAAGAAGCGGCGTTCATTTGAGATTTAAAGGAAGCCGTAAGCCACAATGATCTGCCCCAGTCGGTCCGATCCGTCTGGTGAGTATGTACGGAGCGATCCCCAAAGTCCCCCGGACCTGGCTGTGCAGGGGGGCAGCAGCAGCAGCTCTCAGTCATGCAAGATCTGGAGGGGCAGGCAAGGGGGAGAGGGCAGGCGTTTCAGGTTACCCAGGAAAGAGAGGGAAACGGCTTGTCGCGTATTTCTCCAGGTGATTTTTATTCCTCAAGGAATTTTGCCGATGCCTAATTTTACCTAAAGGAAGGTTAGGTTTCCGTTTTTAGTCCCAACTCTGTATTTCCCACCCCCCGGTTTCTCCAGTATGCTTGATAAGATAAAAGGCAAAGAGATCTAGTCTTTCAGGAAAAGAGAGTCGTTGCGGTGGCAGCCTTACTAAATGAAACGGGGTTCTGCTCTCAGGGGCTTATTCCTTAAATTGGGAACAAACTTTGCCAGGGTTTCAGTAAGTGGGTTGCGGCCTATAGCTCTCCGGCAGGGGTTCCTCAAACCATGCCCCTTTTAAAAGCACATAGGTGGCTGGGAGTCGCAAAGAGACTTGCCCTTTGCAACTGCGGGCTAGCTAGCTGCTGCTATATTTTGCGAATCTCTGGCTTTCCCTCCCGACGCCTACTGTTGTCTCCTTGGTTTAGAAAGAAATTCTCTGGTGCAGAAACTTGATACAAAGTCTCAGCGAAGGACAATTTCTTTTCATTTAAAGGGCATTCAAACTTGAATTCCTTAGACCTGGAAGACTGCTGAAGTATTTCTGCCCCTCTCCTCCTCCACAACTTCAAATAGAGGTTTTAAAATGTCAGTGTCTCCATTTTTATTTTTTTTTGCAGGCTGCTACTGCTCAGGGAAAAAATTTTTTTATCCCCCTTTGAATGTTTAATTTAAGCCATACAACCCAACTGAGGTGAAGTGATTAAAATACCATATAAGAGAACTCCTGACAAAGCCAGAGCAGTAAACTTAAGTCTACGTCCTAGAGCTTTTACAAAGAATCTACTCATGTCATTGGTTCCTGTCATATAACTTAGAAATATCTACAGCACTAGTCACTGCCTGGTCCAGTGCTAAACAAATTTAGCTTTTAAAAAAGGAAACTAAGCTTACAGACACCCCCCCCCCCCCCAAACTAACCTATAATAATAAAACATGGCTTATTCTTAAGCATGAAAATTGTACACACAAAATTGAGTGTCTTTTTTGTGAACTTGTTGGCTTTTGTGGATTTAAGTCAGACCCTTATTATTCCTTTAACATACTTTTGAGTAATCCATGGCTAAATTGGTAAGAGGAATTTAACATATGAGAAGTAATTAAATTAATCTTATTCCAGTCAAAGTAAACTACTTCTAAATTCATTTATATAAGCAAGATAAATTGCTGCCCTTCTCTAATTCCTTTTGTGCAAATGACAAACTTCTATATAAGTACACTTTAAGTCAATATTAGCAAGTGCTTTTTTTTTTTGCACAAACGAATTTGCAATTTTATAATTGCTCCTTAAAAAACTGTGTTGCTAGTCCATTCATCAATTTATTTCCCCACTGAACACATTAGTAAGACAGGGATGCGGGTCTTCTGGACTCGTGCTGACAGGTCAAAGTGTTTTGATATACGTACTGAACAAAGTTCAGTGTGTTTTGTAGTTTCTGACTGAATTATCTAATTATGTAGGAAACAAAACCTTTGTGTAATTTTGTTATTACTTAAACATTCCAAACTCAAAGTTTATTAGTTTAAAGATGTCCATCCTTTTTACCAG
Organism: Sphenodon punctatus; assembly: GCA_003113815.1. Classification (NCBI taxonomy): domain Eukaryota; kingdom Metazoa; phylum Chordata; class Lepidosauria; order Sphenodontia; family Sphenodontidae; genus Sphenodon; species Sphenodon punctatus. The sequence goes on from QEPC01007029.1 coordinate 108,343, forward strand.
TGATCCTTCATGTTTGTAATATCCTTTCCTTCGATAACAGCAACTTAATGCAACACTTTTAACTCCCTTACCACCATCCTGTCTTTTTTCTAATTAATGGGCCTAGTCATGAGGGTTGGATTACTATTATTTTAAATTTTGTATCCCACCCTATCCTGAATGCTTGAACAGCTAACAAATAAAAATAGCATATTTAAAATGTAAACAAGCCACAAGTATACAACTCTAAAACCCCCATGTCTCCTTGCCATCCCACCCACTTTCACTTCTCCATCTCTCATTCAAGGAAGTTCCTCTTCCCTCCTCCCCCCATCTCCTCTCCAAGTCCATACCTCTCCCTCTCGCCAAGAGGCTGCCACTGTCCCAAAATCCCACTCCTCCTACTATACTACTAAATTAACCCCAAATCTAAAACAATCTTGTAAAGCGTCTGCCCCATCAATTACAACTAAACAAACCTCATCCCATAAAACAGCAACCTTCACTGACAAATGACAAAGCATCTATCCCTACACATAAGCCCATTATCAAGCTCTGCAGGCAAATACTAATTCTGTTAGAAAGTGGTTTTATGTATATTTCATAGAAACAAATAGAGCATAAATGATGGATCTAACCTGGACATACTTGCTACCATCAGAGATTCCACTGAAGTTCATGAAACCCCTGAATGACACAAGCTTGTAAGCAATACAGGGTGTTAACAAACGAGACAATAGCCCACACCAGGTGGGTGTCCACCTGAGAGTGGGGGCTGCCCATTTATTAGGCTGTACACACTACACAAGTGAGACTCTGGCGGTCTCTTGTCTCATTTGTGTACACCCGTATTTCATTGCCCAGAATCAAGCACTTAAGGAATGGAACTTGTCAATACTTTTTGAAACTGTCTGAAGCTTTAACTTTCTCTACATACTAATGAGGAATAAAAAACTTCTAAAACTCCATTTTTACAAATTAAGCTATGCCTGTTTTGTACAAACATTTCTTGATTTCTGTGGTTACTCTGCACTTATGAGTACCCCTACAATAACTATCTTATGTTTACATATATTGAAGCAAACCTGTATGGGGATTTAATTTCAAAATGATCATCATAAGCTCTCAAGAATACACCAGCATGATACATATTGGAGGTTTTTGTTTGTTTAAAAAGCACTTTACTGCTTTTTTAGAGTAGTGGAACTTGGCCTAAAGCTTGTACTGAATTTGAAAAAGGGCTAATTTTTCATTAATCTGCCATGCCAAGGTAATAGTGTCAACAATATCCATATTTTAATTAGTAAATAGAGGTGGTTGGGTTGTCTTTATTTTGTTTTTTGTTTGTTCTTGTGTTGTTGTTTTTTTTTGTTTTTTTAAATGGAGGTAAAATAAGATAAGGATACCAAACTACTTTACTTCTATAATTAACTAAAATAGACTGGCATTTCACTCAATGAAGTATACTGTAAATGACTGGTTTGTTACCTGCAAATGTTACCGCTAAAATAGCCACCAAGCATTTGCTGTGCTCTCCTAAAACACAGCATAGCAATAGTTCAGACAAAATGTTACACATTTTTTATAAAGGCAGAGTATTGGATGTTACACATGGTAACTCCCATCTTAGACCTCCTGTGACACGTAATTGTATTAATTTGGTAAAGATAACCAAGCCTATGATATGCCTGCATATTGTAGTATGAAAAACATGCTGTTTGGAGAAAGGGTAAATGATTATTGATCTTTCAGGTGGCTTACTATTATTATTTATATAACGCCAGCAGTGTACCAGGCACTTTACAACCATTAAATACAGACAGGGACTCTGCCCCTACAATCTAGGAGTAAATAATCATGTTTGTGACATGCTGATTTAATACAAAAACCACAACAGAACATGAGGCATCCCTGTAGCATTATCACCAGCCTGTCCATAAATTTTGCAGGGTCCAGGTCTTACCATTTACTTCCTTGAAAAGCCTCTCTTTAGTCTCCCAAAGCAATAATAATAAATAAATGAAGCTGTCTTCTTTCTTGAGATTTATTTTGGGATATTGAAGTCATTGTGAGGCTCTGTCTCTACTGTCCCTTAATATATTTGGGGGTAGAACCAAAATGTACAGTGCTCCCTGCATGCTGCTCCACTGGTAACTGTTTGGTAGTATGAAAAAATAGTTGTCAAAGGAAGAAAGACGACCAGATGTTGAGATTGTTGACCTGTTGGGTGCTTCTCCCAAGCCACCGTGATTGGCCACTGTCAGAGACAGGATGCTGGGCTAGATGGACCATTGGTCTGACCCAGTATGGCACTTATGTGGAGACTACATGAAGGAGCAAATAGAGTATTTTGTAAAATAAGGGCTATATGTATGCTCTGCCCAAGGCTTATCACAGTACAATGTCCTTTCATCTTTCTCATTAGATCATTTGTGCTGCGTTTAACTTTAAATACACTTGGCTATCAAGCTTTCCTATGTAATGGCTGGATAAACAGTACAACCTGCTGTTTAAACAATATGAAAATTTAAAATGGCTAGTCAACACAAAAGTACACACATCCTCGAAAACTGCATATATTAAGTCTGGCCAACTAATCTGGAAAGAGGAGGGGAAGAGTCCAGAAAGAGCGTAATTAAAAGTTGGCAGTCACAGCTTATTGCAATGAAAAATAAACTTGACATTCTCATGGTAAAAATGCTATTTTCTTGAAAGAGCTGCTGTCTAAAAAAAATATATAGATTAATTTTAGTTTGGGGGGATCATGCTTACTTACCCTTGCCCCAAACCCAGCTTTATTTGTGTATGTATATATTTAAATCTGGTACAATTTTAATTTCTCACTTTCATGTGATCTTTGATGGACCCTCACAAGAAGAGGTTGGGAGCAGTTACCAGAGTATAGGTTGTCAGTTGCACATGCAAAATAAGTAGTGGTTTAGTTGTTTTTGTCTCTTGCTAGCTTCTTATTGCACCCCCGATGAACTACATTTTTATGTGATGAGTTGTGTGCATACGTGCACAGTGTACTCAATGAAATTTTAGAAGTTTAGTTTTGAAGATTTTGGAAGGTGGGGAAATTGAAGTGTAGAAATTCTTTTTCAATGTGGAAATCTATTTTCCTAACTGTTCCTATTTCTCCTGGAAATGTAATATATATATATATATATTAGTCCTATTTATCCTGGAAATTTACAAATACTATATTTTAAAAAGGAGCTACATCTAGAGGATCTATAGGTATAAAAGTATGTGTGATTGGCTCAATCACACAAGATAGGGATAGTGTTCAGTTACTACTTTGAGAGCCTCAGCCTCAAGATTTTTTTCCATTCAATGTTAACTTTTTTTTCTCCGAGTACTAGAGTTCCTCATTTTCAAATCAACTTATGTTTGCAACAACAAACTAAAGTTCAGATTATTGTCCTGAATCAATGTACTTTTACAGATCCTTTTTGAGTAACTGATTTTTTTTTAAAAAAATTTTTTTAAAAGAGATACAAGTCTATTTCCACACCCAATCTTGGGGATTTTGAAGATGGTAACAAAGCATAGTTAGGAAAACAGATTTCCACATTGAAAAAGAATTTCTACATTTCAATTCTTTGTATCCCTACCTTTTGTGATTTAGCCAATAATACGGACTTTTATACCTATAGATCCTCTAGATGTAGCTCCTTTTAAAAACATAGTACTTGTAAATTTCCAGGAGTAATAAGGTGTGTGTGTGTGTGTGTGTGTGTGTGTGTGTGGATATATAATATATATATATTTAAAGCACTTATTACCTCACCCCTCTTGCCAAGGCAACCTGGGGTGGCTTACAATCCAAAACACAAAATATATAAAGTCCACCATAAAACATTATCAAAAAGGGGGAAACAAACGGGGATCAAAAAGAATGGAGCACATTTATATGAAGTAAATTAAGTGAACAGTAAAGTATTTTTTGGATAGGCAGTTGTACGTCTCAGTCTCACTACAGAATGTATGTTTTAAATAATAACAGACTCTGAATCCAATTTTAAAACCAATTTCTGCACTCTATTGAAAAATCACTTGCATTTCTTGTTTCTCTTTTTTAAATAAAAAAATTGTTAGTGTTAACATAAGCAGAAAGGATACAAGTAGCTTGAACATGTTTATCACCTCATTTTTTGCTGCTTCAAAATGGGTTGTGTCTTTGCACAAAACTCATTGTATTGGAAAGAAATCTTAACAGCCTGAAATCAACTATAAGCTCAGAATGACTTTGTTACATCTTTTGCTTCACTTTTGTCACCTGAACTCTACATCTCTCTTACTGCATTTTTAAAAAATCAAAAGGGAATACTTACCCTTATAAAAGTTTTATAGGAGTCAAGAACAACACACAAAAACTATAGAAGAGAATCATGATCACTATAGAATTCCATTGGCTTGTTTTACAGTTCTATAAAAAGGTTATCACTCTACTAAACTCGTTCTTCCATATGGGTATTTTTCTAAGAGGACATGCTTTCACTATTTCATGTACTCTCAGCTTGGTTGCTATGTATGTAAAATAAGTATATCGCCACTTACTAACTACACAGGTTACATGACAAAACACTAACATTTCAGGAAAGAAAAAGCATTGCATGATCAGCATTGTTAAAACATCAGAAAATATGTCACTAAGGCTAATAATTGTGTTTCCCAAACATTTTACCCCATTTTAAGATACAATTCCATGATCCCAGACTTCAACAAAGACATGAAAAATATATCAAATATCATTTTGAGAACACGGCCCGATCTGCAGATGGCTGGGGTCATGAGTTTGGGAACCTCTGAATTAAGTATGATTCTTTGCATAGTGGAGGGAAACACTTCTCCAATTCCCTTCATGCCATTTTGCTAGACATAATGCTCTACCATGTCCTTGGAAGCATAACTGCTCATGGACTTCAGCCTTTGCTAGTATCCGTGGAAGCCTAGATGACAGTTCAGCAGAAAATATACTATTGCTGGGAGCTTCTGTAGGGATGTGTTGCAAGCTTTGGGGAGAGACTACGACTTCTGCAAATCCAGATGATTAGAACCAAAAAGGAAATGAACTACTGTACTAATTCATCCCTTACATTAGCCTCCGCACCATGTTAATGACTTGCAACAGACCTTCCCCAGACCCTATCTTTCTTCAGATACTGGATGCCACAGAGTGGAGAGACAGTGCATGATTGGCTATCGAGTGACTTCTCTGGAGTAGGAGCAACATCATAGCCAAAGACTGAAGTAGTAGGTCCTGGGGAACCATGATAGCTCGATCAACCCACATGCCAATCAGACTCCTGATTAATAAAAGTTACCTTACTAACAAGAGATTTCTGGTTAATGAGACATTGTTTTAAACTTGATTAGTACTCTCTAATCTTACCTGGGGAAAAACGTGCTGTAACACACAGGAAAAAACTTCAGGATGGCTTTCTAGTACAGATTCAGGTATATATTTACAAGGCATCTCACCCTCAAAGTTGTGAAGAACTATTACCCATCAGCACCTTTTAAAAAATAAAATAAAAATGAATGTAATGGTGAGTTTACAAAATACATCAGGGTGTCTGACCTTAAATAACTGCATATTAACACATATTTGAAGAAGCTGGGAAAGTTGTGAAATTTAGACAGTGGTAAGCATGAAAGGTATTGGGTAATCGGATACGTGAACCTATATTCTATAGGAAAAAATAACTTGCTACAGACTTGAGTATGAAAGTTACCCCTAGTGTCTTTTTGTTTATGATCCCAGCTTAATTTCTTTACATGTATAAAACCAAATATTCACAGTGTTGACAAAAAAAGCTGCTGTCTATGGGCTGTATGTGAACTGTTTGTTTTTCTGGTGTGAATGGTCACTTAAATTACATGGCATGGTTTTTTGCTTTCACATCCAGATATGGTGACTGAAGTTTTAAACAGGGAAAGAAGGTAATGCACAAAATGCCTTTGTATAAAAATCAACATTTTTGTGTGACTAAAACATCCATTCAAAAATAGCCAATGAAAAGGGGCGCAAACTTGGGCAAATCCAATAATCAGTACAAGGAACGTGTGTTCTGCTCCTTAGACTTAAAACACTATAACCTTTTGGCAAGATAAAGGGTTTATCTGTGCCCTTATCCATATAATGAGGAAGAAAGAGGTATTTTTTATTTTTTTTAAAAGAGGCTACAAACCTTTTAGTGTTATCTTCTGAAACCAGTAGTTGGGTTGGAAATGTTGCCATATGATAATTCAAAATGTATAGTTATTTCCCTATACCAATGTATACAAAAGAAGCATCTCTATTTAGATAGGCATCAGAAATTGCAAAGTCAGGACAAACATGGACAATCTGGGTTACAACTATAGTACTATAGTCATGAATTTGTCCCCGTGGGTCAGAACAGTTGTTGTTATACATTGCACACTTTAGTAATAGTTCTTGTTATTTACATGCTGACAGAAGCTGTTTCTAGGTTAATAAATAACCTATTCACTATGCATTGCATATGTTCCCATGTAAAATGAGTCTTCTTTGAAAATGACACTTCATGAGTGATCGACTCCTCTCATTCACTCCTGTTGCAAGACAGTAATCCTGATGTTGAATAATAGGCAGGCAACCAATCTACCTGGCTTCCTGCACAACTGTATTGATTCCAGAATCCTTTTCTCTAAACAAGTAATTTATGAAGGCAGTTCTAAGTCTATTGAATATTGCAACAATTTTTAAAATTCTGAAATGTGGATCATCTAGTCCTAATAATATAGAAACTGGCTTGTTTCACATACCTGATTTATATATATTTATATAATATGTGTGTTTTTGCATCTGTGTATGCAAAAGTGAGTCTGCTGATCTTTACATAGTTCTCACGGAAGAAGACCTATTTAAAGACAGATTGCTTTTCTTGTTACTTTAAGTTCTCTTTATCTCAGTCTGTCTCTGCTGCAAATAAATTTCATCCCATGTATGTGTATCCAAGCCTCTCTAACATATGATTATACTGCATTTTAACTTTTTAAAAAAGGACCCAATGTTAGAATAGACTGGCAAGTTAAAAGGTGACTAATATGCCAATTTAGGATACATTTTTACCTTTTGAAATGCCAGAATATTAGGCACAACTTCACTACAATTAAAAGAAAATACACTGAAAAAGATGTCTTATCGCAGACTTTCAAGGTATGTTTTCAAAGCAAAAACCTCCAGGGGGGAGTACCAGAATTTGCATTCAGACCATTTATGTTACCAAATCTGTCAAATTACACTACTGTTCTACCTCCCTAACACTGTGTCACTGTCTACACCAAGCCCTTTTCTGCAACGTTTCCCACTGTTGTGAATGCCAGTTCAACTGCATCCATGGTGGTAGCACTGGTGAGAGCTATAGCATAGATGCCAGTGCTTTAAGCACATGCAACAGACCTGCACAACACGTTGGGGGGGAAATGCCCATGTCCTCAACCTCTTTGTAATAGGTCGCTCAACGTTGCTGCCACTGGTTAAACTGTTATGAACAGCAGTGTGTGAAAACTTTAACACGAGGCTAAAGTGGCGCTCTTGGTGATCAGGACACACTTTTTGTTTTCCTAAAGTTATGATGGCTTATGCTTCTGAAACTGCCTACGCTTAAAGAGAAAATGATATCAATGTTTTGATGTTGCTGAAGTGCTTAACAGAACCCACAACTATATGGAGTGCTGTAGAAAGTGTACGTCTTGAGCTTTTGGGAAGAGACGCCACATGAGAGGACAGGGGTTTATCAGGGCCAACATTAAAGTTAGGCCCTTTTTACACAGATGCTCTAACACCGATAAAATGAGTGTTACATTTTATTATACATATTGCAGGGCACCACTGTAGCCAATCACCATGGGCCTTGTGCACACATGATGCCTTCACCCAGTTCCACTGGGTGGAGATGGGTGGGGAGCATTTCCCTGGGTGGAGATGGGTGGAGACATCTGTGTAAACGCCACTTTCGGTGGGTGTTGATGAGTGTTTGCTCCCGGCCAACACCCATCTCCACCCACCTACGGAGCAACAGACACAGACACCTCTCCACCCAGGGAAATGCTCCCCACCCACTGGCCAACACCCATGGAGGCTTCATGTGTGCACAGGGCCCATGGTGATTGGCTGCAGTGGTGCCTTGCAACATGTATAATAAAATGTAACACCCATTTTATCGGTGTTAGAGCATCTGTGTAAAAAGGGCCTTAGTGGGGCTCAGGGCAAAGATAAAATATTGGGCTTTGGTGGTCCCGCCCTCTCAGGGGCACTCTCCGTGCAGCCCTAGAGGTGCTGCGGCATGGCCCTTGGAAGTAGAGAAAATAGCCAGGACCAAGGATTTATTTTAATGCAAGAGTGGAGTTCTAGTGTATGGTCTCTATTTTGTTTTGCCTACCTCTCAGTGCAGAGTACCTATACATGTGGAAAATGGTTGCAAGAGACCGTTTTGCGCATACGTGCGCTTTTGGAAAAGAGGAACATTTAGCAGAAACATGATTTAAGAGAAGACAGTGAATTTTAAAAATAACACTATTTTTAGCTGGGTTTTCTAGAGAAAACGATTATGTGTTTCACACCCCTCAATGTGCAAACCTAGGCATCCCCTTAATAGCTTTTGGTTTGACAGACCACTTTCAGCCAAATATTGCAGAAGGGCAGAAGTTCCAAATAAGCTGAACTTCCGAGTTTCATGAAAATAGATGCACCTAAAGGCGAGAGATGGACCTTATTGCAGCTTGAAAATCCATTGGCCTACACTGAGCATTGTCTCCACTTAATAAAGTAGACTTCACTAGTCTGGATATACAGAACTACTTGTTTGCCCATCAAGATTACTGTAAATTAAATCATTAAAAAGAAATCTCTCGCCTGAGCTGGTCTTGTTTGGCAGCACTATGTACAGTCAGCTATGGAATTTCCCTTGTTTGTACATGATGCCTTTAAAAAAAGCAATATAAAAAAGAAAACGCAGTAAATATTTTACTTTCAGATTTGGTTGTCTCATTCGCTTACAATTTAGGTCCTTCTGTAATAAACTCCTAACAGTGGTGGTTTCTCAATGGAGAGTTAATGCTGCTTTATCCTGCAGTCTGAGGACTGCATTTCAGTTTGCCAGGATTTAGTGATCAGTTTGTACTTAATACACATTTTCAAATGTTATATTTTCTTTAAGAAGGAGTATTTGTTGGTAGTGGACGTAGCTTTCTGAATGCAAATTCTATTATGTGCCATGTTCTGATCTTCAGACCTTGAGGCATATTTAGGAACACAGCACAGTTGTGAAAGTCATACATGGGCAAATATTAGGGGTGGGGGGCTGGATTCAATCTGTAACTGCAGGGAATGGGCCGTTAGGGATTAAAGTAAACCGGAACAGTGCAACAAGTTTGTTGCAGTTTGGGTCTAAAATATATATACTTTTTTTTTTTTTTCTGTGCATGTGCAAAATGGCAACCGGATTGTTGTACGTATGCGTACTTGTTTCCAAAATGGCAGTGTCTCTGTCAGCCGTTCTGCGCATGCACAGTGGCCATTTTGCCCATGTGCAGACTGACTGCCCTTTTAAAAAAAAAAACACACGCACAGAACAGTCTCTTGCAACCATTTTACACATGTGCAGTCATTTTTTAAAAAAACTTCTATTTTTTTTTTTAAAAATACTGTGCATGTGCCAAATGGCCACTGGACCATTCTGCACATGTGGACCCTTTTGGAAAAGGGCAGCCAGTCTGCACTTCTTCACATGCACAGACCAGCTGTCCTTTTCCAAAATGGCGGCAATGCTGCCACCGCTATTTTTAAAAGGTCCCACATGCGCAGAATAGTCCAGTGGCCATTTTGTGCATGCACGTAGGTTTTTTTTTTAATTGATTTTAAATACAGATCTGTAATACCAATCTGTATTTAAATCCGATAACTCTGGGAAACAAAATGAGAATAAATTGAAATTATTTTTCATCTGAAGGACCACCCCTAACAAAAATACAGCTCTGTGCATTGCCTTCCTGAAATAATAGTCCTGCTGGGACAAGAGTAGGAAACAAACTGGTCAGGTCAATGTTGAGAGTGATTTCAGGTTGTGACCCAATATGGTCCACCTGTAAATTTAACCACCGAAAGACCAAGTGTAAATGCTTTCTATCTGAGGGAGCTCTTAGACCCTTTTCACATGAGATGCCCCTCCCATGTAGATCTGCTGCGTGGGCATGTGAGGGACCACCTGTGTAACCACGGCAGCAGCTGGGTGGGTGGGGTGAGTGTGCTCCCGCGCAACACCCATCAACACCCATCCCCAATGCACGGAGCAACCGGCAAAAATGGCAGTTGCTGCATGCATGTAGATGGGTGGCGATAGGTGTGCGCCCATGTACCCATCCCCCATGCATGGCCACTGCACTACGGCGCATGCCCGTCCCCCCACCCCCCATCCGTGCCTATATAAAAAGGACCTTGGAGATAACATCTGCACCCAGTATTCATAATTTGTCCCAGAGAGCTATGTGAGCACCTTAAACCTGCACAAGTGCACAGTAATTTGAACATTTATTCTGCATTTAAAATGCAGTGATTGTTCTTGAAATCCTGGTTTGAGTTCACAATTGTAGGTTTCTTAACCATGAAACTGAAAACAATTCTACAAACTGCATTTTTTTAACAATAAAAACAATATGCAGTGATGTGCACTTTAAATTTACTGTTAAAGGAAATAGAGATATTTTTTTTCATACTGCAAAACAGGCACCATACTTAGCACATGAATAAGTGGAAAACTCTTGCAGGATTAAATGATATCCTTTATGTAGAATTTTAAAACTAATCTATAGGATTTTAATGCAGGAACATAATTCAGGTATTTTTAATCTATTGGAGAGATTCTTAAAATGTAAGGTGTACAAAATTATTGGACCCTTATTTAATATTAATCTCTAAAATTAGAGGACTTGGAGAACAGTGAAAACCTTAGTTATGGAAGATAATGACCATTTAATCAGTACTTGGTAAAACTATCACTTGGGAACTGTTCTGAACAGAGAACAGCTATACAAAAAACATTTCCCTGTCTGCTGTAAAATCCCAAAAATGCTTATATGTAAAGCTCAGTTACCACATGGTTTAGCAGTACATAAACTAAATAAAATGATTGGCTTTAGAACTGTGCAGTAAGAGATTTTATTTGTTTGATTAGCCACTTAAGTTAAAATTTTAACTTGGAGTTTGCAATGCAATAGTGCTGAGAAGGCTCGCAAAGAGACTGTCCCATTGTTCCATGTACACTTTGCAAGCATTTTGGTTCTGACCCTGGGCTAAGGCAGCCAGAGACCCCCATCGTATTGATATGAACCCATGATGCTACTGAAGAGGCAGGGGCCGTACGCAGCAGCATACTGAGTGCTCTTGGCTTCAGTACTATACTGTCAGTGGGGCCGGCCCACCTAGGCACAGCCATTCGTGCCGTACTAAGGGCTGCACAGGATGTTCCCGCCGTATACTTTTCCCTTGCCTGTAGTGTCTCTTCTGGGATTGGCATCAGGGGTAAGAAATTAAGGGACACATTTATGGTGTCCATGGCACTGGTATTGTGCTAGTACCAACAAAACTGAGGATCATGATAGCTTTGGTAAGACAGACCTCCTGCCTTGAAGAGCTTCCAGTCCAAATAGACAAAACAAAAATTGATGGCCTGTTGGTCTGACCTAGTATGGCACTTCTTAGGGGCAATGAAGTAAAAGTATGCTTATCTTACAGGTAGGAAACAGAGAATGTATAAGGTGAAAACACAAGGAAGACTGCTGTCGCCTGCACTCAAACAATTTCAGGACCAGAGCTGTAGGCTAGGCTGCCACACAGGAAGTCTGTGACAAAACTAGGAATTGACCCCAAGATGTATGCATCCACACCACCATCCTACCCCTCCAAGTGTATAAGCCACCTTGAGCCTTATTGGAAGGAGAAGGTAAAAATTGGAAAAATAATTAGACTTAATATGACCTTTCAAATAACTGCATTTAATCCACAGATGCATTCATTACACAAGCTCATGTGTAGAAGCTAATAATCGTCAGTTTCTTGATAGGCTTATAAATAGGCTTCCACATGGAAACGGGAATTAAAAAGAGACTGGGACCAATTCTGCCATGTTGCTAGTGTAAATCTAGAAAAATGCCACTGATTTCAGTGATATTACTCTCCATTTTAAAGTGCTGAAACATCTGTTTCAACTAGGCATCAGTCTAGTAGGCCTGTGACTTTGAGAGAGATAAATAGCTTTTAAAAACTTCCTTGGCTATATGACCTATCATGCCTGCATTGAGAATAATATTCTGACGTTGAAATGTGGGGCTCAGACTAGTTTCTTGAACTTCAAGGTATCCCTTCCTTTCCAAAATTGTTCAGTGTTTGCTTATTTCAGACTTATCTCCAATTAGCAAAGAAAAAATGTGGTGTTCTGACTTAAGAAAGTTTTATTCTCATGACATTTCTATCTGTGTTATGTACCTGTAGGGTGGGCATAGTAGGTTTTTTTCCCTTATGTTTTCTTTTACCTTTTCCCTGAGCCAGTAGACCCTAATTTTTAAGTCTGGCATTCTTAGGCCCTTTTTGGGCCTCCCGCGGGTGTGTGGGCGGTGGGGAGGGCTTCCGTGCGATCGCCACAGCATGTGGGTGGAGGTGCATGTGTGCTCCCGTGATCCACCCACTCACAGAGCAACGGGTGCCAATGGCAGATACTCTGTGCACAGAGGTGGGTGGACGGGCGTCCATGCGACGGGCTGCCTCCACGCTGCCGCCTCCACCCATACCCCCATGCACTTGTGCCTGTTAGAAAAGGGCCTTAAACTGGTGTATAACACCAGTTGCAATGGATGATAATATAACTTATTTCAGGGGGGGAAATAGTCCTGATTCCAATTAGATGGCTCCAAGCAAACAAAGGATCCGTTCCTTCAGCATTTATTCCTTCCTCCGTTGAAATTCCCTTCCAAACAATTCCTGCTTTTGGTCTGAAACAGACATAACGTTTTGCCCAGACACATACTGCTGTATGTCCAAAAGTATCTAGTGACTAAAAATGGGTTTTAGTAAGGATTGCAAAGCAGCTTTTAACTACAGTGTTTGCTGTGGTAGTGTATTTTTAAAATGGAGTGTGTCTTTGTATTTTCTACATCTAATCTTAACTTAGTGTTGCGTTTTTGTTTAGGTGAAACTAAGAACAAACCTACACGAGCAGTTAAAACAAATGTACCGCTTAGCATTTTGAAACATACGGTATTGTATATTTGATATAGCTTTGTATTTACCACCTGCTTTCATTGGGAGCAGCATGTTGCCAGTAATTGTAGGTGAACATTTTGTCAGCCACACTTTACAACATTAGTTGTTGGCCCTTTTCAAATGGACTGCGGTGGGTGGGGGGAGATGGGTGCGCACCTGCGGTGGGTAGATGATGGGGGGAGTGTGGGAGTGTGTATGCAGGGGCACCCACCAATCCCCCCCGCACCACGGGCAGCGTTCACACGGGTGCCCTACCACCACCAAACACAGGGCCGGGGGCGTGCCTGTGTGAAAAGGCCCTAAAAAGCAAAGAGGTGAACCTGCATCCGCCATATGTACCCAACTGGGCCAACTCTCCGAATCCAAATAGATCACACAGGGTGAAAACAGACATGCATGTAACTCCACTTTACCATCTCTTGAACATTACTTATGCATGTTATAGGGCTGTATTGGTGCCCTATGCAGCCCTGCAACATGCATAAGAAATGTTAAAGTGGAGTTAAGGTGCATGTCTGTTTTCACCCACAGTCACCTCTGAGAACTGTGCAGTGCCAGGTACATTGCTTGCACTATATAATAGTAATAACTACCAAATATAGTATTGAGTGCTTGATACACTAATATTTAAAAACATATTTTGTAGCTACAGTAAATAAATATATATTTTCTTTCTTCTAGGACAAGCAAGCTGCGATAAAAGAATGTGCAAATACTGTTGAAATCCTGACAACTACTGCCTTTATTCAGAGCTGGAGGGGAGGCAAGATGTTGGCATAGCTGTTGAGCTAAGAACCTGCTATGCCGACATATTGCCATCTTTCTTGTCTATTTGCTGCAAATGCAAACCGTTACCATTGTTGGGAACAGTTAACTTTTTGAGTCTCCTACTCCATTTGGAATACCACCCACTCCCCAAATAGTGTTAACAAACGTTGGTATTTATTTTGTGTGCTACTCCAGTGATGAACAAGACTCTATGGACAGCGAGGTTTGTGGGGAAGGGGTGGGAAAGAGGAAGCTTGTATTGCCATTGACCTCCTGTTCTGGTCCATCAGCCTAGCATGCTTGCTTAGGGTATGATCCTAAATAGGTTAGCTTCAGCAGAGCCTGACCGAAGAGAAGGAGGGCTCTGCTGGTACAAGCATCTCTACTGTATGAACTGATTTCTATGCTGCCCTTACGGTGGATCACAGCAGTGTTCATAGTACCAATGCTCAGAGGCCGTTTTTAAACGAGACACACCCACACAGATCTGTCCATTCCCCACACATCCAGATGCCCGTCTGAAGGTGACCAGGGTGTGTGTGTGTGCTTCCGTGACTCACGCACTGCCCACTCATGCCCATGCACAGCTGGGATGCTGTGGGTGAGAGCAGGTCAAACCATGTGTGGGTAGGGGCGTACACCTATCCTGGGCCCATTTGATTCCCCTCCACTCATTGGGTGTACATGGGTGCTTCATGCAGCGCTCCTGGACCTGCCCCACCTGCTGTGCCCATATTAAAAGAGCCATAGTTTCTGTTTTACCCCCATCCTAGAAGTCTGTGGTTAACAATTCACCCCTGCTCCCATAATTGTCTATCTGGAACAGGAAAGTCTTAAAACGACTCTGCTCCACATATAAAAAGGCATATAGTAGCAAGCACCACAAGGTACTGCGTGAAATAATTCACGTTTTCATTTGTACATCAGGATTTTTGCAAACGTGAAGATCCATTTCTTATTGGTAGAAAGCAGCAACCCTTAACTAACTTATGCATTTATTTTTAATTATGACAAAACACCTCATAGTTGTATACTTTTTAATTCTAGGACTTGCTTGAATTATTTTTATTAGCACATGCGAAAGAAAATATGCTTCCACATGAACTCTGCCCTTCCCTTCCACCATTTTCACCCACACACAGCATGAGAAACATCCTAGCTGACTCAGCTTACATTTTAAAATACGTGATTGTATCAAATCCAAGGTACAACTATGCACAAATGCAGGGAAACTGCACTAATCAATTTGCAGATAATACTTCATTTCAATGCAGGAACGCAGCTGCTATAAACATTATAGACAGTAAGGCAGAAGCGTTCTCAAAATCTGTTATTGCATACAGATAATTGTATGTTTTGTTTAAGGTCATGCTAGTATGCACCTGGGCAGAACTATCAACCTTGGGTTACTATCCTGGAAAATTCAACTCATCATCTGGAAATAAATCCTATTTAAGATGGGAGTGTCTTAGTGCCTCACTCTTCTTGCTTACATTAAAGCAAACTTTTAAATTATTCAATATTGAATTCTATCTGTTTAAAAAAATGAGTTTAAGCACTGTTTGCCTTTGATTAATTGCAGATACAATGGCTGCCTTCATGAAGTTAAATTATTTATTGTTTCTTTTTGGAGGGGGGGGGCTTAAATCAAGGACGTGTTAATGACGTAAGCTGCCCTGAGCCACCTGAGGTGGAGTTGGGCGAGCTATTCAATTGTTTAAATAAATAATGAAAAGATATTGGGAATGGAGGCTGCCAGGTCTATGGGGCATCTCACAGGGGCAAAGGGCTGTGCACAGCTGGGGATCAGAGTTCAGGGCATTCATTTGGTCAACGAGGGTGGGCATGGGGTGTGGTCCAGTGGCCAAACAAGAGTTGTATGCCAGGAGACCAGAGGGGTATCAACATGAGGCTTAGCAGTAGTGCATGATCATGACTAGTGTGTGATTCAACAATCAGGCAGTCAATCCAATTTGAACCAGGGTTGCCATATATGCAAATGTTTAGTAGACAATTATGAGAAATGCATTGGAGCCAGTACAGCCCTGCAATTTGTATTTCTCATAATTGTCCTCTAAAAATTGGCATATATAGCAACCCTAATTTGAGCCAGAGCATGGGAGTGAGTTGGATGGGGAGGCAGAAATGGATAAGGGAGCAGGATGAGAGCACATACAGAGGTTTGTGTGATGTACCACTCAAGAAGTTCTGTAGTGTTCCTTAGCCAATCAAGAGCCTGGCCTGGTAGACTTGGACTGTGCATTAGGTCACAGGACTACAGTTCCACTACTTCACCAAAGAAGCCTGCTGCTGGCAGTGAGGATTCTGCTCTTGCCTACAAAGCCAAAGGCCCAGGGTTGAAGACCCACAGTCCTCCTGAGTCCTGACTCTGTGTTTGTTCCTTCTGCTTTTCAGTTTTCCAGCCCGGTTTCAGTCCCATGTAAAAGCATGACTCGGGTCAATATTAAGTCAATAACGAAGCTTGGAAGAGTCTCCTCTTTCTTTCTGCTGCAACTATCAACTCTCAAAGACCTTTCCCACATCTCCTGAAAAAGACCAATTAGCTTAGCGAGCATCCTGAAACTGCAAGTAAAGGCAAATAGCTTTCATGACCATTTGAAGTGGCATAGGGGCCAGATGTGTGAACCTGCTTTACCCTGAGATGACATAATTAAGAAGTAGGTTGTGAATAAAATGTTCAATTGATATTTGCATCAAATCAGTGTGAACTCAAGGTATCTTCTCACCTCTTCAAGGGAATCTAGAGGTATCAGTTTCTGTGAGGCATGGCACTAAAACAATTAATGGAAAACGAATATTAAAACCATACTGCTACCTATTCTGAATATACGATATCCTTTAATGGTCATTTGAATCCCTTTTTAAAAAAAGTACAATAGCCATAATAAACCTAATTCATTGTATAGCTCAGCAGCTGACTAAGAAATGCTTCTGTATAGCTTAGATTATTCTTTGAGATTCAGGTTTATGTCTAATCAATATGTTGTCACCATAGACAGGAATAATAGGCCAAATGTAACTTTGCTGAGTCAGCCATTTACATGCTTTCTCTCAGAGTTGATTTAATGGATTGTAAGATGCCCAATTTCAACTACAGTGGACACAGCTGAGCACTTGAATAGGTAATCTCCGATAGCCCAGTTACACATGCTGAATTTCTGCTAAAGGTAGCAGCCTAATTTGTTGAAGTACCTAAAATAACTGCACACTGGAAAAGGCATTTAGAACATTAATAAAAAAATAATCATTAAGCTAATTTTGTGTTTACTTCTTGATAGTTGGGAAGGGGAAGAAAAACATTCCTATAGATATACTTGGGTGATTACTATTTAGGATCTGTTTTCACAAGCTTCCACAATCAACATCTGTTATTCAGAAATCACTAACATGCTTGAATCACTCTCCCAATGAGTGGTACAAATCTCCTGTTTAACCACCCTAGCAGCTTTGAGAACAATAGGGTGGTTAAAGTGTGTTATTGGGCTGTTAATATGTAAAAGCTGATAATAAGAATACAGCCCTAGAAATGTTCATTAAATAAAATTGGCTTATGGTCACTACTAGTTGATAATTAACTACATGTTTTATCAAACAAGAGACAATTTAAACAGCAGAACTGACAGAAAAATGGTTAATCAAGTCAAATATATTCATGAGCTGGTCACAATTATAGGGTTTTTTTTCATTTCACATTACTCAGAAATATATCCAGCACTTTGCCTCTACATGAAGAATATGTCGGAATAATTTATGACTATTTGAAGATATTTTTCTTATCTTGCATAGCTAATCAAAAAGGCTTGAACTTTGAATATTGGTCAAGAATACATCACCTCAAGTTTTAAATAATATTCATCATACATTCTTTATGCATACTTATCCATTTGTCTTATAAAGGTGAGTAAACAGATATCCATTTGTCTTATAAAGGTGAGGAAACTAAGGCATATAAGATTTAAAGTCTAAATTTTTACAAGTTTTGAGCAGGCAGTTTAGAGAACCCATCTGGAAACCTCATATAAGGATGTTTTCAAATGAGAAATAACCTGTAGGAGTCCATGTTTAGCCCATGCAGCTCCCATTCATCTGTTTTAGTATATATAGAGCTAATAAATGGGCAGTCCCCTGTATGTACTCATGTGCGCGTGTGGACAGGCTCCATTAGCATGACAAACCTAATACATGGGCAGGTGCTGTGCCCATGCCCCTGTCATGTGCAGCTGTGGCAGACTACAGGCAGAAGCAGCTGCCCCGGGTGTTTCTTTCCTGCAGACTTTTCTCACCCTGGGAGGCAGTCCTGTGCCTACTATCCCCGCCTACCCACAGAGATTCATACCTGCCAGCACTGTGCAGCAAGAAGCAATCTTTTGTTATGCACACAATGCTGAGTTTATGGAGCAAATCACAGACTTTGTTGAGCTCCTATGGTGACCATTAAAGGCAAAAGTAGAAATTGAGAGCAGAAGCAATCAGTGCTTGCATATTGTCATCACTGCCCAGTTTCTGGCTCACAGTGATAGATGGGCAGCGGGGCTGCTACGAGGCCTGTATGATATTGACAACCCCAGCCTGTATGGCATTGACAGCCAGAATGGCCAGGCTGCTTGCATTGCCCCAAGGCTCTGCAGAGCCGGAGGGGCCAGTGGGGCAGAGATGCCTATGAGGAGTGCAGTGCTCCAGCCTGGGCTTGTCATCGTCTCTGGACTTTGCAGCCAGCAGCTCAGGAGCAGAGCAGATCCCTGGGAGCCCCAACTGCTGAGCTGGCCAGGGCCTGTCCCCTGTTGGCTCGTGTGCCCAGGAGAGGAGCCGAGTGCTCACTTGGATCAGCTCCATGCAAATGGGAGATAGAGTAGCTCGAACCTTGCACTCTGCACAGTGGGTTCCCTGCTCGGATCGCCCCCTGTACCGGGCTGTATTGCCTGCTGTTGCTCTGGGCCTGACAGAGGGGATGCTGCAACTTGGGAGGGGAGTGGTTCCCTGGGCTGGAGAGGCGCTGGCCTCCTTCCATCCACATAGGGGGCTAACATCTGACAGACACCTAATAAACGGGCAGTGAACACCTACTAAATACCCACCTGGGGTGGGCTACTGTCTCGTTTGTTTTTCCCCTTACGAAAGATGATTTCCAGAAAGCAAAAGGCTCAACATGCTTTTGAGAAAAAAGGAGAGAAAACCAGCTTCCTGCCTCCTCTCCTCAATCTTTAAGTTGGTCCAAGTTGTGCATCCAAATATTCAGACACCCGCAAATCACTATTTGTTAAAGCTTAGACTTTTAACACATCAGATTAGAGCCAAGGTTTGTTTGGAGGTCAAAGGTTCTTTTAAGCCTTTTAAAGGCCTGGGCCAAATTATTTTTCCCCCTGTAATAATTTCTATGAGCCTGAGGGGGAAACCCACCACCAACCACTCACACCAGCCCCATTGCTCACCACCTTGATATTATTCTGCACTATCCTTCTCTCTAGACAAATTCCCTGGCACTTTCTATCGTTTTTAGTACATCTGCCAGATTGGAATGACAGGAGAGTGTCATGGTGACCAGATTCCTCCACTCCTTCCTTAAAAATAAGGATGGAGACAAGAGCCACAATCCCAAACCCCCTCTGCACGAGGACCATGCAGATTCCATGGGGCACAGCGTCTCTGCTATGGACTTGTGTGTGAGTTGCACATGCATGTGTTCACGCAGTATCCACAGGCATGGGATTTGCCCCACCACCACTAGCCACCTCCGCCACTGCTAGCTCTCCATTAAATGCCAACTGTGCAGGGCATAGCTATAATAGGTGCAGTCGGTGCCGCTACACAGGGCCCACAAGCCTTTGGGGCCCACACCCATGTATAATACATTCGCATACTGGATTGGAATGCCACATCAGGGGGCCGATTCAATCTTCTGCCCTAGGCCCATTCCCACCTAGATATGCCCCTGCACCGTTGGCATTTAGTGAGCAGTGGCAAGGTACTGCAGCACGGGATTCGACTTCACTCCCCGCCATATTGGGGTGATTCGGGTGATTTTTGTATCTCCCCCTCTTGCCTCAAAAAATCACCTGAATCACCACAATATTGCTCTCTGGATATCAGAGGCTTGGAACAATTTTCTGCTGCAACAGCCTTCAATGAGGTCTAATTTATTTATTTATTTATTTGCTTCAATTTCTAGACCGCCCCCTTCTGTTACTGCAGCTCAGGGCGGCATATAACATAATAAAAACATAAAAATATAAAACAACATCAATGAAAACAAAATGTAATATAAAATTACAAATAAAATACACCACAGTGAAGTTAAAAGACCCTCTCACCCCCCTTCCCAGCCCCCCCACCCATTACTGTGGCAAAGAAGATTGTTTTTGCTGCCTTCATAGCGTCCACAAAGTTGCGTCACGTCCAGCTGAGCTTTTCCGGGTGGTGCAGGGGCTGGTCAGTCCAGCCTCTCTCCGCCTGGAACTGGATTCTTCCAGTGCTTGCTGTGACATGTTTGTCAAAAAATGTTCACAGATCGCTCGGATTCACCACGATTTCGATGCCGTGCTTATAGCAGTGGGAGAACTGGAGGTAATGAATGCCATGCCTTGTTTGATTTCGTGGGATCAGTTTCAGTGGGTGTCGCCCGCTGATGCGGCAGATGTTCTTGGGTCAGCTAGAGCCACCTGTGGTAAATTAGATCCTTGCCTGTCCTGGCTAATTAAAGCTTGCCGTGAGACACTTGGATCATTGCTGGCTGGGGCTGTCAATGCCTCCTTTAGGGAGGAAAGAGTGCCGGATCGCCTCAAGGAGGCGGAGATGCGGCCTCTGCTCAAGAAACCATTGCTTGACAGTGACTCTCATGCCAGTTATCGACCAGTCTCTAACATTCCCTTTTTAGGGACGGTTACTGAACTGGTGGTGGCTCGGCAGCTTCAGGGGCATCTGGATCGGATCAGTTTTCTTCATCCCTCGCAGTCTGGCTTTCACCCTGGGTTTGACATGGAGACTGCGTTTGTGGCTTTGGTCGACGACCTGCACCGTGAGTTGGATTGGGGCAGATCATTTCTTTTGATTCTGCTAGATCTGTCGGCAGCATTATCATTATTATTATTATTATTATTATTATTATAAATATTTGTATAGCACCAGCCGTGTACCTGGTGCTTTACAGAACAAAGATAAACATACGGTCCCTGCCTACAGCTTACAATCTAAAAAGACAAGGAGGGGGCAACAAGGAGAGGGGACAAAGGGAAGACAAGGGAGAAGCAAACAAACATGCAATCAGCTGCTAAGTCTCAGGTGCGTGTGCTTGGCTTGGTTACAGTTAGGCAGGGGTCTGCAGAGGAGGGTAGACCCTAAGTATTTGGGGGAAAACAACTAGCAGGCATTGGGAAAGGTGGCATGGAAGAAGTGGGTCTTGAGGAGAGATTTGAAGGTGCGGAAGGAGAAGGCGAGGTGGATGTGCGGAGGGCGGAAGTTCCAGGCATGGGGGGCAGCGAGGGAGAAGGGATGAAGGCAGTTTGGGGAGCATGAGAGATGAGGGAGAGCGAGGGAGGGAACAGAGGAGGAGTGAAGGGCGCATGCAGGAGTGTGTAAGGAGATTAGGGCTCAGAGGTAGCGGGGAGCTTGGCTGTGAAGTGTTTTATAGGTGAATACCAGGAGTTTAAACTGGATGCGTTCGGGAAGGGGGAACCAGTGGAGAGAGGAGAGGCTGCACGTGGTCAAAGCGATGGGCTGAGTGGATGACCTTGGCAGTGGAGTTTTGGATGGCGATAAGGGGGGACAGATGAGAGCGAAGGAGGCCTGTGAGGAGAAGGTTGCAGTAGTCGAGGCGAGAAATGACCATGGCATGAACAAGGGTTTTGCCAGAGGAGATAGAGAGAAAGGGGCAGATCTGAGCAATGTTATGGAGGGAGAAGCAGCAGGACTTGGCAACAGAGTCAATGTAAAGCTTAAAGGAAAGATGAGTGTCAAAGATGAAGCCCAAGCTACTGGCTTGGGGAGCAGGATGGATGGTGACTCCATTGATGCGGATGGACAGGGAAGCGAGAGAGGAAGAGGAGGAAGGAAAAATAAGGAGTTCAGTCTTGGGCATGTTGAGCTTGAGCTGGCGTTGGGACATCCAGGTGGAGATGTCAGTGAGACAGTTGACGAGGCATGAGTGGACAGAAGGGGAGAGAGAGGGGGTAGAGAGATAGAGCTGAGTGTCGTCAGCATAGAGATGATATTGGAAGCTGTGGGAGGCAATGAGTTTACCAAGGGAAAGGGTGTAGATAGAGAGGAAGAGAGGGCCAAGGACAGAGCCTTGGGGAACCCCGACTGAAAGGGGGAGGGAGGAGGAGCTGGAATTGGGAAGAGACACATTAAAGGAGCGGTCAGAGAGGTAGGAGGAGAACCAGTCAAGGACCGAGCCGCAGAAGCCCAAGGAGCGAAGCAAGTCCAGTAGGAGTGAGTGGTTCACAGTGTCGAAGGCAGCAGAGAGGTCAAGGAGGACAAGAATGCAGTAGAGGCGCTTAGATTTAGCAACAAGTAGATCATTGGTGATCTTGGCAAGGGCAGTTTCTGTGGAGTGAAGGGGGCGGAAGCCAGATTGAGGAGGGTCCAGGGAGGAGTTGGCAGAGAGGAGGTCCAGGCAGTGGGAGTAGACAACACGTTCCAGAAGCTTAGAGGCAAAGGAAAGGAGGGAGACTGGCTGGTAACTAGAGAGGTCAGATGGGTCCAAGGTGGGCTTTTTGAGGGTGGGAGAAACAGTGGCATGCTTGAAGGTGGAGGGGAAGGAGCCAGTGGAGAGGGAGAGATTAATGACATGTAAAGGATGGGGGCAACAGTGAGAGCAATATAGGTCAGGAGGCGGGACGGGATTGGGTCAAGAGGGCAGGTGGAGGGGTTTGAGGAAGAGAGCAAAGTGGAGACTTCTTCAAGGGAGGCCGGGGGGAAGGAGGTGACGAGAGAGGGGGGAGGGGGTGGTAAGGGAGTGGGAAGAGGGGATGGGTGGGAGGCAATGTCCTGGTGGATCTTGTCAATCTTCAAGGTGAAGAATGATGCGAGATCCTGAGCAGACAGGATAGAGGGTAGAGGGGGGCATGGGGTCTTGAGCAGGGAGTCGAAGGTAGAGAAAAGGTGGCGAGGGTCATGAGAGTCGGATTCGATTCTGGAGGCATAGTAGTGTTGCCTAGCCATGGAGATAGCAGAAGAGAGGGAGGAGAGGGAGAATTTATAGTGGAGGAAGTCCGGGTGGGAGCGGGATTTGCACCAGAGGCATTCAGCAGACCGGGTTTAAGAGCGGAGGTAGCAGATGTTAGGGGTGAGCCAAAGACGGGGATTTTGGGGTCGGACGGGACAGGAGGAGAGGGGGGCAAGAGAGTCATGGGTTGAAGCGAGAGAGGTGTTAAGAGAAGAGATGGCAGAGTCTGGGGAAGTGGAGGAGAAGACTGAAGGAAGAAGGGGGAGAGGGAGGAGATGAAGTCAAGAGGGATAACGGCCTGCAAATTACGGAAAGGGCGCGGAGCGGGGGAAGATGAGGGGGTTGGTGGGAGAGGTTGAATGAGGTGGTTAGATTTATGACAAGGATCGAAGGAGAGAGCAGCAACGGAGCAGTTTCTGGAGAAGATGAGGTCGAGGGAGTGGCCATCAGTGTGTGTGGGGGAATCGGTGCAGAGGTGGAGATCAAAGGAGGAAGTTAGGGAGAGAAAGCAGGAGATGGGGAACTTGGAAGGTGTGTCAACGTGGATGTTAAAGTCACCAAGAATAAGAGTGGGGGTATCATCAGAGAGGAGGAAGGTTAGCCAGGATTCAAAGTCTGGGAGAAAAGAGGAGAGGGAGCCAGGGTGGCGGTAGATGACAGCAACACAAAGGTGAAGGGGGGAGTATAGACACACAGAATGAGCCTCAAAGGAAGGGAAGGAGAGGGAGGGAGGGAGGAAGGGAAAGGGGTTGGAATCAACAGGGGTTGGCAAAGAGAAGACCCACGCCACCACCCCGGCCCTCAGGGCGAGGCCGATGAGAGAATGAAAGGCCTCCAGAGCAGAGGGTGGTAGGGGTGACAGAGTCGGAGGGAGAGAGCCAGGTTTCAGTATGAGCAAGGAGTTGAAAGGGGTGAGAAAGGAAGAGGTCATGAATGAAGGGGGCCTTAGTCACGGAAGAGCGGCAGTTCCAGAGGGAGCAGGAGAGGGGCAGTTGATCTGGGGGAAGGCAAGGGATGTGGATCACATTGGGGGATGTGGAGCAGGTGGGCGTGCAGGGAATGGGTAAAGGGGGTGAGGGGAGTATAGGCTAGGGGGAGAACGGGGTGGGCACATTGGAGAAAGGCTTTTGGAGGAGGAAGAGGGAGAAGCAGGGGAGACAGCAGCAGTGAGAGAAGGAGGGGAGAGATGGAGGGTGAGGGAGCAAGGGAGATATGGGGAGGTATCCTAGTGGTCCGTGTTCAAGGCAGCAGAGGGGGTAACAAGGCCTGTGGGAGGCACGGGAGGGTCTGCGCAATGTCCAGTGGCAGTGCAAGCAACGGCTGGAAGTGGCTGTGTGATATGGGCATCGTCAGCGTTGGATCCTCATGGGCCTCACAACAGCCACAAAACGGCCAGTGCCCTTTTGTCGCCGCCCTTCGCGCGCTGCCTGAGGGCTTTCCTTCCTGCCAGGAGCGGGGGGGGGGGAGGG
>QEPC01007029.1:133807-165199 GCA_003113815.1 Sphenodon punctatus
CCCCCCCCCCCAGCCACTTAGGTCCATAGTTTGGGGGTGCTCCTCGACCCACAACTTCACCTGGATTCTCAGGTGGAGGCAGTGGCAAGGAGCGCCTTTCGCCAATTACATCTGGTGCGATGGCAGCGGCCGTATGCCTCAAACTGTGATCTGGCCACCATCATCCATGTCTTCATCACCTCTAAGTTAGAGTACTGTAACACACTCTACGTGGGACTACCCTTGGTGACGGTCTGGAAGCTGCAGTTGTTGCAGAATGTGGTGGCCCATCTCCTTATGGGGACGGGCCATCATGAGCACATTACACCAGGGCTCCATTCTCTGCACTGGCTGCCTATTGTTTTCCGGGCCCAATTGAAGGTGTTGGTCCTGACCTATTAAGACGGTGGTCCCCACGACCACTGTCCTCGGGGATTGCAAGACCAGCTCTGACACCAGCTCAGCTAGAGCATGCAGAGATGCTGCCATACAGGTTGGTGCACGGTATACCAGCAGCAGCAGCAGCCCTCATCTGCCTCCCACCAAATCAGTCACAAGATGGAGTCCTTCTATGTCTGCCATAGTTTGCACAGGATACCTCCTCACAGTCCATGTACCCTTAAAAATAATGGCTACACCACCCCTGCCCCTCCAGCTGGGGCTGTATGGAGTACCCAGCTGGAACAGGGTCATCCAGAATAGGCCCTGACTCAGTGTCCACTCAGGTCTCCGTAATACTCATGAGGTTGGCTGCCTGGTCTAGGATTAACTCCCAGACTGAGGGGAAAGATACGCCCCCTAGCCCAGTCCCTCCCACCTCCATTCTCACTGGGGGAACAGGACATCGCAAAACCCTAACAAAAAACAATAAACCTCTCACTAAGAAATTAACCCCCCTCCCCCCACCAAAACTCCACCAAACACACCTAACACTCCAAAATACAAAAGAAAAACAAGTAAAAGAATAAAAGTGCAGACCCAACCCAACCCAACCTCCAGCTGCTGGATGGCTGTCAGATGGCTGCCAAATGGCAGCTAGCCTTTGGCATCTGCTACAGGCACCTTGCCTGCAGTGGGGTCTGGTAGCTTTATCCCAGCCGGAGGAGGGTCCAGGGGTGGGGGAGAGGCAACCCAAAAACCTCTAGCTCTCTGTTCAAGTCAATAAGCTACAGTAGCATTGTACAAAATCACCTTTTTATTTACAGTGGAGCTGAAATATTTTGCAGCAAAATATTTTGCCGTAAAGAGGAGGGGCACAAATGTTACAAATCAGCAGAGATGTTGTTTTGCTATATATTACCTTTGGTTCCTTAGGCTTCCTTCTTTAAAGTGCTTGATCATACAGGGTGCTGGGCAGACTAGCTGGGGCCCTGCCAAACTCTAAAGCAGGTATGTAGTGTGGCCGACTTCACTAAAACACAGCTTGCCAGCTTTTAGTCATCTGAATTGTTTCTGTGAAGTCAATGGGCCTACTCTACACATATGCTTTAGCGGTTTGCAGCCGGGTCAGGATTAGTCTGCCCAACACCTTTTTGGTCAAGCTCTGCTAGAGGAAGAGCTGTGGGGCTTTTTTGGCCAGACAAGGATTTATTACTGTTCTCAACGACGCTACTTTTTTGTAGCCAATTTGTTACAACTCAACTGCATGATTTGACAGGGTGATGGGCAACCCAACTGGAATTACTTGAAACTAAACATTAAAATTGATTATTTAAAATAAAAACTAGAGGGATTTGAATTGCCATCATATACAACCTAACCAACCCTATCAACTTTCCCCACCCATTCACATGTATACTGTTGTTGTTGTTGTTTGTTTTGTTTTTAAAAGATGTAATTAAGTGCACAGCTAATGGTTTTTACATACAAAGAGCTAACTCCTCCCAGGTAAACATTCTATACCCCAGGATAACTCCTCAGCAGCCATGCAGGTTTTGGTTGCTACCCCAAACATCCCTTCTGGGAGAGCGTGGTAATTTGGGAGAGTGTGGTAATTTGCCTGGGTGTTAAGTTCCTCCTGAGTGTTAATGTTTATGGGTAAAAACAAACATGCAGTTGCCACTGCGGCTGTATATCCAGGGGTGGGATGGCTGCCCATGCCACCCCCGGCTGGGTCAGGGCAGGGAATGAAAGCAAACATTTCCTCAGCCTGACCTAGCCAGGCCCCCACTCTACGGCCAGCAGCCCCCACCCATCCCCTGGCTGGCTGCCCTGGCAATCCCCCATGTCAGGCCAGGAGGGTGCGCCACAGCTCACAGGGATAGACCATGGGCCCAGTTCGTTCTGGGCCCACATTTCCGGCCCTGCAGCCAACCCCACCGTGGTCTGAACCAGGCCCGGGTTCGGTGCTGGCTCAGGCAGGCCAGAGCTGGGAGAACCAGGCCACCTCATGTTAGTTAACACCCTATGTGAACATCACGTTCATGGCAAGAGGTGCTCCCGCAACTTCCCTAATGGCTAGTTTTCTGGCTGTATTTTTATTTTTCTTTGATCAGCGTGAACTAATAGAATATCCAGAAAGGGGAATCATTGGATGTGCCAACCCATCCCACTCAGTGTGCTGTACATTTGTGATAATTTACCCAGAGCTTAACATGTGTGACCACTGTGCGGCCAATGGATGTTCATGTTTCTTGACACAAGGTAAATAACTGCAAACCTTGCATTTGTGTGAACTACTAGTGTTGCTGGATGGAAAGAAGGCAGTTCCATTCATATATAACAACTGTCATTTAGAGTATGATCCCTTTGCAGAATTTTACCTTGCAGTTGCTTTGCACACTCTCCTGGTATTCTGCTAGGTTAGGGATTTTCAATCTTCCTGTGTGTCTAGATCTCCTGGACCAAAGACAGAAGAAGCAGAAACCCACTGATTCCAAGAGCTGGCCAATGGTGCAAGCAGAAGATACATGTTGAATTTCTTACATATATAATAAATACTTTGCACTGGTTTATTATTCAAATAATAAGACACTCCATTGTATATGACAATTTGGCCTTGCCATCCAAGCCCTGATGCTGGATATAAAGTTCCTTCTTTCAGTTTAGGGAGCATGAGAGGTCTTGCCCTTCAATTCAAGTTCCCAGTTCTTTATCCTCCAAAAAGGGGCCTTTGCAATATGGCCAGAAAAAAAAGCAGGAGGGAAGGTCATGACTCACATGACTGCTCTACTTCTGGCAGTGCTCAAATGGCCAGAAAAGTCGCAATCTCATTCATATGCCACTCTCTTGAATCATCCGGGCTCCCCCTCTTTCATTCTCCTGAACTTGGAACTGCTACAGGGTTGTGAGCACCCTAAGATAAACACATGCACCCGTGACTTCTCAACTTCATCAATGTATCTCTGTCTCTCCCTATGTTCTCATCTCCCTTGTCTCTCCTTCCTTGTCCATCCTAGATTGTAAGCCCTCAGAGGAAGGCACCTGTCTTTATATTAATGATTGTTCAGTGCCAGGTACGTTGCTGGTTAATACTCCTGGTTTTTAAAAAGTGCTAAGTGGAGAGGATGAACAAGGCTCCTTTTGGAGTCTCCTTCAGAGTTGCTAACAAGGAGTTGCTATTGATTGACAAAAGATACTAGTCTACCAAGCTCATTGTAGGTGAAGTGAGACCTGGGTCGAGATCCAACTGCAGAGCAGTGTTTCCCTAAGCCTCTTAGCAAACTAAATGTTTGCATCAGCCACATTTATAATGTATGTCAGGTAAGGCTGAAATTAGTACACAGACCCCCTATGATATGAAAGAAAGACATGAGTGGGTACACAAAATGAATGACAAAAGCAGGGCAGACTTTGCTGCTCCAGCAGCTCTATTAATCTCTGGCCTGAGTCAGGCACCAGACTCACTATCTGATTTCAGGAGATTACATAAGGATCCAGTATTGATCTTGCTCAACTTTGTCACTTGTTAATTGCTACCAGGACAGAAAAATGTAAGGAGGTGCTGGAGAGCAAGGAGCAAAGGTTTCTCAGCTTTCATATTTTATAGTTAAAGCAAATAGAAAGTACATTTGTTTAAGGGTTATTGACATTTTGAACAGTAACCCGAATACTTCCAGGAAGGTATGGGTCTACTGTTCCTCCTTCCCCTGGCATCAATAGAAAAGTTACTCTTTAAATTAATAGGGGGGAAGAGTTAAGCTTCATCAGAAGAAATGAGCAAATTCTCATAAGGAATTTAGAACTCAAGGTGTTCAGCATTTCTCAGATCTGGCCATTTAAAAACCACTGTGTTGAAGACACTATTTTAAATTCTACGCCGTTTCCACCCTCATAAAATCTTTTAACACTCTACTGGGAAACTATACCAGTACGTCCCTCTCTGACCACAAATTTTTGCAAGGTTGAGGTCCATAAGTACTCAGCTGCACAGCTTTTCACCAGGATCAGAGTAGAATCACTTTTCAAAATCTCTCTAGTTTGTGCATAGGAGACATTCTGCTAGGTCACAGGTCTGAACTCAAGAGTGCCCAGTTCACACTTCTATGTGGCTGCTCAGTTCTGCTGTAACTCACCAGCTCCTTCTCAGGCTGTAGTCAAGTCACCCAGACTGCTTGCCTAGGGTCAAGCAGTGAATAGTCTGAATCCTTATGTTGTGCATGCGTGCATTAGGTATTACTGTCATTTTAACTTCACTAGTACCAAAATTTAAACATTGTTTCTTCTAAGCCAATCCTGGGATGCAGGGGTATAGGATAATAAAAAGGCTTTAAAAGTGCTACAGACCCATATACCCAAGTGTTCCGCCACCCTGAGCTGCCAGTGTGCAGGAGGGTGCGGGATATAAATGCTTGTAATAAATAAATAATAAATAAATAAATATAGAGCACAGGAGAAAAACATTTAAAGGTCTCACCGCTGCATTTAGAAGATTTCTCATGAGTTCCGTCCAGTTAGTGGGGAGTCATTCAAACATGAACTGAGCATCTTCTGAGCAACCAAACTAAGCTACAAATGAGTTCTGCAAGTTTTCAACCTCTTTCCCTCCAGTTCATTTCACCCTTCACATTGCCCGGCGGTATGGTATGATGCAAGAAAGTCTTGAACCCCCTCACTGCCCAGGAATACATTCCTTAAGTGTTCTATACACTATAACGTTGATTAAATGATGATATGAAAGTCAATGCCCATGTATATATTGCATTGCTTTTGGGGCTAGGGGAAGGTATGGTGAGTAGGTGAACCACAGGTGGGAGGTACAATTGCCATGGGGCCAGGGTAGTTGGCCCCGAGGGGAGGGGGGAACGTATGCATGGAGGGGGACTAGGGTAGCTGGTCCACAGGGAAGGTATGCATAGAGGGAGGCCAGGGTAGCTGGGATTTATTTTTTTATTATTTCCAATATTTTTAACCCGCCCCCCCTCCTGCCAAATGGCAGCTCAGGGTGGCATACAAAAAATAAAAATACACATAATAAAAACAATAAAAAACAATAGAAATAATTAAAATGTAACATTAAAAGAGGCCAACTAAGACCAGCAACCCCCCGTAACAAAACAAAAACATCCCCCCCCCCCCCCCCNNCCCCCCCCCCCCCCCCCAATCTCCCTTGCCGAATGCCTGGCAGAACAACCAGGTCTTACAACGTTTGCAAAAAGAGGGGAGATCCGGAGAGAGGAGGATCTCCAGCGGGAGGGAGTTCCGCAGCAGAGGTGCGGCCACTGAGAACGCCCTCTTGGAGGTTGCCACCCGGCAAACCCAGGGAACTTCCAAAAGGGCAAACCCAGACGACCACAGGAGCCGGTCCAGGACACGGAGGTTGAGGCAGTCCCGCAGATAAGCAGGGCCCAGACCATATAGGGCCTTAAAGGTAATCCCCAACATCTTGAATCGGGGATGGGGGAACAGTATGCATGGAGGGGGGGCAGAGAACCTGGGCAGGGGGCAGGTACAAATGGAGGGGAAGCAGGGTAGCTTGGCTAAGGAGGAGATATAAATGGAGGGGGACAGAGTAGCTGGGCGGGGGAAGGTATGCATGGGGGAGAAGGGTAGCTGGGCTGGAGGGTGGGCAGGTCAGGTTTGGGACAGGAATGCTGTGTTTTTGTTTCTGTAAGCCACCCTGAGGCTTTGGGGAAGGGCGAGGTATACATTTTAATATATAAATAAATAAATAAAATTAAATAATGAATAAATTATCCTAGATGTCATATGCTCTATATCGGGTTACAAATATAACTATAAATTACATAATACTATTGAAGCTATAAAAATGCGCAGCAATCCTGGAGGCGAAAACAAACACATTAAAAATAATAGTTTCAATTAAAAAATAACCCAAAAAATTAGTTAAGGGAAGAGGGAAGAAACTGGGTAAGGGAAGGAAAAGGGGGAGAGCTGGCAAGGCAGAATTAAAGTCTGAGATTTTCCAGGTAATCCCAGTTGAGTGTGTATTTATCCAACTGTGTTCAAAAATGGGGCCCAGAACTCTGCAAATTCATCAGCCTGTTCTAAAGCTTAATTTGTGGGAGGGTTGGCCAAGGTCCAGCCCCAGTAATTAAATTCAAGTGGTGCTGAGTCCCAGGAAATGTTCCCAGTGGGAGTGTGTGTGTGTGCCCCAAAATGTGAAATGCCAGGAAAAGGATGATACTGGCCATTTTGTGGTTGGAAATGAAACCCAGAAATTTTTTTGTTAGTTTATTTGGCTTTTATTAATGACTTTCCTGTCCCATCCCCTACCACTGGCCATCATATAGATTAAATCACAAGAACTATTGTTTCATACTCAGCTGTACAGAGGCAGGTTAGTCCACTGGTTGGGTTGCAAGCTGGAGACAAGGGTTCGGTTCCCTGTCCTGACAAGCTGTCGGCCGGGAGGTGGGACTTATGGGGCAATTCATTGTTTTATTTTATTTTTTTACAAATTAAGCACTGGAAAGGGAAAAGGCATCCCAGAGCAAAGTACACTGAGGGAGCCATCAGTGGATCCTAAAAGCATCTAGAGAATAAATGTGTTTAGGTGCTTTTTGAAGGTAAGGAGGGAGGAATTGACAGGAACATCCAGAGGGAGCTAGTTTTACACCAAGGGGCCCGCCACAGCAAAAGTCTGATTGCCTGCTGACTTAAAGGCGACCCATCAGATGTGCAGGCAGAACAGCGGTGGCGCAGGCAGGCTGTCCCTGCTCTGGGATTGCCGTGCCAGCGGTGCTCCAGAACATCCCAGACCACCGCTAGCAGAGTAAGCAGCCCAACTCCGAGGCAGCAACCGGAGGTGGTGTGGCAATCCACCTGCTCAGCGGATGGCCGCTACAGCCCCACTCTCAGCCAGGGGTTGCCCCAGCAAAACCATAGGATTGTGGGTGACCCACCCACAATGCGATGGTGTGGGGGAGGGGTGCCACACGGGCAGACTGTGGTCCCCATCAGCCACCAGGTCTGTTAAAAATCGACCCCGGCAGAGACCGGATGGTCTCATAAGGAGTCCCATGGCAAGCGTGGGGACCCTAACTGAGGTCAATGTGAAAGTACACACTGTGCCACAGTACTCAGCTCTGGCGAGGCCTCATCAGAATTATGGTGTTCAGTTTGGGGCAACCCATTTTAAGGATGCAGATAAATTGGAGAGGGTGCAGAGGAGACCAACAAAGATGATAAAGGATGATAAATACAAATCATATGAAGAAAGGTTGGAGCACCTGTACATGTTTGGACAAAACAAGACTAAAGGAAGATACATTAACAGTCTACAAATATTTGAAAGGCTGCAATAAGGAAGATAGGGAACAATCAGTCTCTCTTGGCTGGATGGCAGGACAAGAGGCAGTGGGTACAAACCGCAGCAAGGGAGCGTTAGACTGGATATCAGGCAAAAATTGCTGACTGTAAGGGCAGTCAGACAATGAAACAGGCTACCCAGGGAAGTTGTATGTGGCAGCAATGCCCTGGCCTGGTGTGAGTCCTTGCAGAATTAGGGCCCACCAGTCACATACTTTTCTCAAGGGTTATTTCCCAGTGTTTTTGTTCATCAAGTCCATTCACCATATTAGGCCTCTTTCCTATACACCCCCACACACATATACATTATATACGCCCCTCTGCACTCCAGTAGAACACCCTAGCTCAGGCAATACCCCTCTGAGCTTACCATCCTTCCCTGCTGCCTCCCTTGCAGCCTTCTTCTTCCTCCCACTGAGCTGTGGCTCAGGCTTTTTACTGGTCTGGCTGCTGCCACATCCTAAGCCCAGCTGCCCTCCAGTTAGGTGCTCTTCTGCTAGTGCCTGCAAGCAGCCAACGCTAGCTGATTCTCTTAAAGGGCCCATGACCCACAGGAATTCTATTGTGGATTCTCCATCATTGGCCGTTTTTAAAGAACAGGCTAGTTGAAGGATGATTACGTCCCTTCCAGCTCTAGGATTCTGTATACACCTATATGAGATGCTATAGGGAGCCAGCGCAGGCTACAGAGCACAAGTATAATGTGCTCACAGCGACGGACCCACCCCCAAAAGAAGCCATGCCGCCGCGTTCTGCACCAGCTGCAGCTTCCAGTCACCAAGGGCAGCCCCACGTAAAGCACATTGCAGTAGTATAGTCTTGAAGTAATGAAAGTATGAATGATGGCCAGGTCTGATTCAGAAAAGGTCCGCAGCCTCCTCACCAGATGGAGTTGGTGAAAAGCCCTTTCAGCCACCACCGCAACTTGACAGTCCTGGGGATCCAGAAGGACTCCAAGACTGCAAGCCTGAGTAACTAGAGGGGACAAGACCCCATCATTAATAAGCATCCTAATCCCCTCCCCCCAAGTCACAAGATTGGCCAACCATCATGACATCAGTCTTGTCTGGATCAGCCTCAGTCAGCTCACCCTCACCCAGACCCCAACAATAGCTAAGCAATGGGAAAGCACTGAAAATTCAGGACCTGGGTCAGCTGAAAAAGAGAGATAAATCAGGGTGTCATCAGCATACCCTAAACAGTCTGGGCCCCACATATCTGAAAGTCTGCCTGACCTTCCATGCCCCATTGCAGCTCTTGCGATCAGCTGGGAACGCCTCCCTGTGGGTGCTGTCTGTTCGTCTTGTTCATACGACAAGGGCTCGCAGGGAGGCGCTCTCGGTTGCTACCCCAATGTTATGGAACTCCCTCCCTCCAGAGGTTCATTTGAGCCCAAGCCCGAGTGTCTTCCAGAGGTGGTGTAAGACCTTTTTCTTTGCAAAGGTATTTGGTGAGCAGGGATAGGGGATGGGGAGTTGGTGGGTGGTTTTGCGGTAGGGTCATGGGGGGGCTGGATGTGGGAAATGGGGAGGTGGTTTGGGGTGGATTTTCTGGGGTGTTGCAGGGAGGGTTGAGGGTTTGGGGGTTTGTTTTGGTCTTTTATTCTTATGGATTTTTAATATGCTTTTATATGTGTTTTATATGTTTGTTGTAAGCCACCCTGAGCATTTTAGAGAAGGGCGGGATAAACATTTAAATGAATAAATAAATAAATAAATCTCATTCAAAACTTACAGCTGATCTCACCCACCAACTTCAGATACACATTGAACAAAAGAGGAGACAGAATGAATCCCTGTGGGACACCACAAGGGAGGTCCCAAGGGGATGACGAGCAATCACCCATCACCACCTGCTGAGACCTCCCCGACAGGAACCACTCAAGAGCAGTCCCGCGCACCCCTGCCAGGGGCTGCAAACATCTCAACAACACCTTTATGATCAACTGTATCAAGAGCTGCTGGAAGATCTAACATGATCAACAGGGCACAATTCCTTCTGTCAATCTCCAGGCATAGATCATCAACCAAGGCCACAAGCACAGTCTCCGTGCTATGCCTTGGACGAAAACCTGACTGAAATGGGTTGAGGAATCTGAAAGCATTGAGATGAGCCTGAACTACCAGGCAACCACCCATTCAAGAACCACATGTGGCTTCCAAGTTGTCTTTTGTCCACCTCTGATATATACACACACACACGTAGTAATAATAATAATAGTCAAATTAGTAATAAAATTACACTGTAATTTTCTAGCGTATGAATCCTACTGCATCGATTCGATACAAATAATAAGGCTGAATTTTCATCTGCAGCCGTAATCCCATTTTTGCACACACAAAGGGATGGCTTTATGAAATTTTAGATCACAAAAGGCATTGGCTAGCTTAGAAAAAAGTATGTTTTGTTGCTCTTTGCTTCTATATTAATTTGCAACAAACTATCTCCCCCTGCTGAAATGTATTGGGACTACAACAGGATTAAATATCTGCAGTATAAGAGATATGGAAAATCTTGGCACGTGCTGCTTCTGTCGGAAGGGCATTTACTGAGATTTGTGCAACACAAAGGGACAAGGGACAAAAAAAGTCCCAGAAAGGAACAAAAACGTCCTGGAAATTGACAAAAGTAACAAAAAAAAATCCTGGGAGGTGACAAAAGTGATGAAAAATGGCAGAAATGTGGAATCACCAGAAATTGACAACATACTGATGGACACTCACAAAAGTATTTCCCTTCTGATTCTAAAAACCAGACCCAAGCTGGGTAAAAACCACTTGTCTGTGAACTTTACCATGGTTAATGTTCTACCTTTGAAATATTATTTGGAATATTCCTTTTTAAAAAAACAAACAAACCAGTATTTGGTTAAGGAGTGTCTTGATGGTGGCTCTTAAAATCTCACCCATTGCCTATGGTATCTGAATAGGTATTTGTAGTATATCTGTAATAGACACAGAGAAGTAAAAAGGAAGGCTTTCGTTTCTGATTTACAAAGGTCATTAATTATTAATTATTATTAATTATTATTAGCATTTATATGGCACCAGCAATGTACCTGGCACTTTACAGAAAACAAGATAGACACGGTCCCTGCCCTAGAGCTTACAATCATCACTCTAGATACTCTCTAAATACCTCCAAAGAGCCAAGGAATAATCTGATAGAGTCTCAAAAGATTAAACACTTGGGTACAGATCCTTTGTTGGTATATACAAACAGTCAAATAAGTTTTTCAATAATAAGGGGTAATAAGTTTTAAAATAAATAAATAAATATACTGTGTAGCTCCATTATGGAGTTTCAACAAGTTTACAACAGCTAAGGATCTGTCCTTCTTCTTTCCCCCATCCTAAGCATATACGTTAAGCATTCCTCTCATCCTCAACTCCTATGCATCCCGCACAGCATGTACTAATTTTCAACAGCACTCCCACTCTAGACAGGAATAGAGTCAGTGGGAGTGCTGTCTGAACTAAGGGTGGCCATACCTCCCCTTTAAAAGAGGATGCTTATGAAAAATACATGGTGCAGGGCTGAATTGGTTCCAGTACAGCCTTGCAACATGTTTTTTTCAAGGGACAGCAAGACAAACAATTTCTTGACAACCTCCTTGGAACAATGGGCAGGGGGAGGGGGGAGTTACAAGAACTAGCCCGTACTATTGATTTAGTGCCTGATTTTCCATGGAGCTGCAGTATCTTGACTTCAGCAGGCACTGAAGCGTAGTGTATGGTCTCACTAGTCTTGGGCCCAGGCCTGTGAGATACAGGGCACATTCACAGGAGATTATAGGAGAGACTTCTTCTGAGCGTATTCTTTATTGTAGGAGGTTGTATTCCCACATTTCAATTGTTCCCATGTTCTTTCCTCTGCTTCAGAAATTCCCTCCCACTTAAACATTTACCAAGGGTACTGCCACGGTACTTCCCTTATGTTCTGTCAGGGCCTCTGAGGTCAACCAAGGGTGCCCTTGGGGGGATCTGCGCATGCGTCGCACGTAGCAGCTGGGAGTCGCCTGGGCTCCGCTCTCCCCGGCTCCTTAATTAAGCCAAAAGCAGAAAAAAAAGAAAAAAAACTCCCCGCGCAGGTGGATGATGGCCGGTAGAAATAAACCCCGGCAGAAAACTTTGCAAGCAAATGCTCTAGAGCGTTTTTGCCATAAAAGCCAGGCCGCAGAGACAAAATCAGCGGGAGAGACCCGCAGCGGCGAGGAAAACATGGCGGCGGCCGTTTTGGGAGCGCGGGAACATGAAGGAGAGCAGGCCGCACTGAGCTCAGAGGAGGAGGAGGCAGAGGGATCGGGCTCACTGAAGAAGCTCCTGAATCAGATGAAGGAAGAATTAAAGAAAGAGATGAGACAGATCAGGGATGCAGTCGAAGTAGGTAACAAAAAAATGGAAGGGATGGCAAAGAGGGTTGAGGCAGCGGAGAGCAGAATCTCTGATCTCGAAGATCACTCCCTGACCACTCAAGAACAAGTAAATAAATGGAAAGGGGAGACTGCATTTTTGATGGCAAAGTGTGAAGATTTGGAGAACCGTTCGAGAAGAGGGAACTTAAGAATAAACGGGGTGAAGGAGGCAGGGAGACAAGAAAAGATAAATGAGATAGTGGGGGCAATAATGAAGGAAAACTTCCCTGAGGAGGAGCATTTCCAGGCGGCCATAATAGAAAGGGCGCACAGAACTGGCCGCCCCCCGCAAAAAGACACAGACCCTCCCCGCCCAATCCTGGTTAAGTTCATGAACTATAATATCAAAGAAGAGGTTCTGAGGGCAGCTAGAGCCAAGAAGAAGCTAGCTTTCCAGCAACAGTCAATTAGAATCTTCCCAGATTACGCGGCTGAAACCGTTAAAAAAAGATTAAAATGGAACAAATATTTCGGGGTACTCAATGAAAGGAACCTGAGACCAAGATTACTATTTCCAGCAAGAATGCTGATATTTGATAAGGGGAAGAGAAAATTCTTTGACAATACAGAGGATCTCGAGATCTTCCTCGCAGCATTGCCAGTAGGGGCCTCAGCGAGAGAATAGGTTTGAAGAAGGCCCTTTCAAACATCTATAAGACAATTCAGAGCTGAAATGAAGGGAGTAAAGAAAGGGGAAGGCTGAGGGCAAAAGACCCACAATTGTTGGCTTCTGATTAAGAGAGTGGCAGAAAAGCAGTTAGTAATGGCAATCGGGAAAGGAAGTTGCAAGAGGAGTATGCTCAGGCTTCTGATGTCTATTCCATATGTTTGAGAGATAGTCCATATGATACTTGAGGCTGTCATTGTTCGAGTTAAAGTTAAAACCTGGACATTCATTAAAGTTTGATGGGATGACAGCAAATAGAGGAAGCTACAGGCTGACTGCACAAGGGACATACTGCTGTTTGACTCTTTCCACAGGGGATTAGAGATTTGCAGAAAAACAGTTAATGATGGCAACTGGGAAAGGAAGCTGCATGAGGATTATGTCCAGGTTTTGATTATCTTTTTCACATTTTTAAGATATATTCCATAAGGTGGATGAGACTTGAGGCTGTCACTGCTCAAGTCAAAGTTACAACTGGGCAACCATTAGAGTTGGATGGGAAGGCAGCAAGCAGAGGTAGCAGCATGTTGACTGTACAAATGATATATTGCCGGCTGACTATTTCCACAAGGGATTTTTTCTGTCAAGAGGGGAATGAAGCTGTAGGAGGATTGGGTTTAGGGACGGTTGTCTACTCCACACTTCTAAGACTTATCCCATATAGGGGTATATGAGACTTGACGCTGCTATTCTTCATGTTAAAGTTGAAATCAAGATACAAGTGGCTTGTGATGTCAAAATAAGAGTTCAAAGTAATTGGGGTAACGCAAGGAAAAATGGAGCCAGCTGACACCTTGAGGAAGTCACAAAGAAATTGTGAAGGAGCCATAATTGTTCTGGCTTCTCTCTTGTAAGAGGGGCAGGCAATTGGAGCTACAGGCTTTGGAGCCCACAGCAGGAATAGAACAGTTATGAGTCACAACATAAAACAAGGCAGCCTACGTGTGGAAGCAAAACTGAATGTCAAAAGGCTAGTGATGGGAGATTATCTCCTACTGTGCTGTGCTAGCTCTAAGCTTAAACCGGGAATTAGTAACAAAAGGATCATTCTGAGGTTCTGGAGGGCGCAGTTGCTCTGATGGGGTTACAAATAGTAAGATAATGAACAACAGCATAGAAGAAAAGAGCTAATAAGGGGTAAAAAATAAAAAATGTTTACAGAAAGGGAGGCAACTAGCGCGGGGGTGATGCAAGGGAAGTTTAAAGTAGGTTTAGTATGTTGGTACCTCCTATGATATAGTAATTGTAAGATAGTCCTTATGCCTACTACAAGGGAGTGTGCTCTTTGTGCTTTTTGTTTTTGGTGTTTATATTATTAGAAGGTAAATCTGTTTGGCTTAAAATTGTTGGTTAAGAATATAACAAATGTTTACATGTTGTATGGAGCTGGGGGGGGGAGGGAAGGGCTCATCTGGTCCATTGTTGCCAGGCGGAGACTCTCAGGGGATCCCTACCACATCCAGGGGAAAAGGATGCAAGGGGGGGCAGGAATATGGGATAATCAGGGGAGGAGGGCGGGTGAGGGGGATAAGGGTTTATGGGTTTGCTTTGAAAGAACGAAGATAAGGGGTTTCACAGGTTCCCAAAACAGGGCAGAGTTAGTAGCCAGGGAGATTTTCCTCATGAGAAGGGGGCATAAATCAGAGGAAAAGGACCGAGAGGCAGCTAGACAATCAATTACAAGTACAGAGGACACAGAAGATTTTAATCTTAAGCGTCAGAGGAAAGGGCCACGGCCCAAAAAGAAATTAAAGACAAAATATGGCTAATTTCAAAACAGTCACAATAAATGTTAGGGGCCTAAACTCACCGCAGAAGAGAAAGAGAGTGAGGGATCTTGTAGAAGAGTTGGGGGCGGATATTTT
This sequence comes from Sphenodon punctatus, assembly GCA_003113815.1. Classification (NCBI taxonomy): domain Eukaryota; kingdom Metazoa; phylum Chordata; class Lepidosauria; order Sphenodontia; family Sphenodontidae; genus Sphenodon; species Sphenodon punctatus. The sequence goes on from QEPC01007029.1 coordinate 148,443, forward strand.
TCTAATTCAAGAAACTCATCTTCTAGATAAAGATGTCCCTAGGTTTGCCAACGCAAAAATAGGGGGCCTCTATGCATCATGTGCCAGAAGGAAAAAAGCGGGTGTGATGATAGGCTTCAGTAAGAAAAATAATTTTGAATTGGAAAAATGCATTAAAGATAAGGAGGGGAGATTCATTTGTTTAACTGGAAAGCTGCAAGGTAAAAGGATAACAATTGCGAATATATACGCACCGAATACGGGAAAATCAGTCTTCTTCAAAGACATCTTTAAAAGAATAGCAGACATAGCTACGGGGTGGATCACAATCCAGGGGGATTTCAATGCTACCCTAACTGATCTGGATCACTCCCGTAGAGGGAGTGAAAGGAGTGACTCCAAGATAATTCCTAGGTTGATGGAAAAATATGGCTGGGTAGACTTATGGAGACTCTTAAATGGGACACAGCGGGATTATACTTATTTCTCAACGATTCATAATAGCTACACACGCATTGATCATGTGCTGACCGGTAAAACCGAAGCGCATTGGGGGAAGAAATGTTTTATTACTCCAGTGGTACTAGCAGACCACAATGCGGTTGTGACAATATTCAAAGATTCAGTGAGTCAGGGCCCTAAAATATTCAACTGGAGTCTAAATAGGAGTTTGTTAAAAGGAGAGGGAGATATTTCCCAGATTCAGGAAGCTATCGAGGAATTTTTCACAATAAATACCAATTCGGTTCAGTCCCCAGCAATACTTTGGGAGGCTGCAAAGGCGGTCACCAGGGGCAATCTGATAGCACTGCAAGCAAAAAAGGTTAAAGTAAAAAGACAAAAGAAAAAGGAGTTATACGCGACCCTTCAAAGGCTGGAGGCGCAAAATAAAACCTCCCCTTCGCAAACTTTGAAATTGGAAATAATGGAGAATAAGGAGAAAATTAATGCTATGGAACTGGAGTGGACTAAAACACAGCTCCAAAGAATAAAATTCTATTTCTACGAAAACAGTAACAGGGCGGGAAAGGCCTTGGCCAGGCTTGTGAAGGCTAAACAAAGGAAGGCTTACATCTCTAGGGTGGTGGACAAAAATAACAAACACTGTACTGAGCTCCCCCAGATAATGCAGACCTTTGTAGACTACTATAAGAGAATCTACTCTTCACAAAATCCCAAAGAGTCAGAAATAAGAGAATTTCTGCAGGGAGTGGAGTTACCAAAACTAAACTCAGATCAAGCTGCCTTTCTAAACGCAGTTATCACAGAAAAAGAAGTTCAGGATGCTATAACTGCCTCCAAGAACAATAAGGCAGCGGGTCCGGATGGATTCCCGAACGAGTTTTACAAAACGTTTGCAAAAACTCTAGGACCACACCTTACAATAGTATACAACAACATATTAGCAGAAGGGGAGATGCCACAAAATTTTTATAAGGCGGCAATTACTCTAATCCCTAAGCCAGGTAGAGACCCAGATCAGTGTGGCAGTTACCGGCCTATTTCCCTGTTAAACGCAGACTTCAAGATTTTCTCGAAGATTCTATCAGATAGGCTTAAAGCAATTTGCGGAGAAATCATCCATATCAATCAAACGGGGTTCATACCGGGTAGGCAGGGAAGGGATAACATCAGAAAGGCTATAAACGTAATTTTTGCACTAAATAAGCAGAAAAGGCCCGCCATGGTAGTATCTGCAGATGCGGAGAAGGCTTTCGATTTCGTGGAGCCAAAGTTCCTATTTGAGACCCTGGAAAAGATGGGGTTCGAGGGAAATTTCTTGGGATGGCTGAGGGCTATTTACAGGAACCCACAATCTAGCCTAATAATAAATGGAGAACTTTCAGGGCCTTTCTGCCTGCAGAGAGGGACCAGACAGGGATGCCCCTTGTCACCCCTCTTATTTAATTTAGTTCTGGAAGTCTTAGCGGCGGCAATTAGACAGAATGAGAAAATACAAGGGGTAAAAATTGGGGGGCAGGAGACAAAGCTCTCCCTATACGCGGATGATTTACTGGTTTATATTACAAACCCTAAGGACACGCTGCCGGAATTGCTGAGCGTGATGGAGAAATTTGGGAAAATTTCTGGGTACTCAATCAACAGGGAAAAATCTTTTGCGATGATTTTTGGAGAGGGGACTGAACAGGCGGATCAGTTAAGAACGTTGTCACCTTTTCCAATAAGTGAATCTGGTTTGAAATATTTAGGGGTAACGTTAACAAAAAACACAAAAGATTTATACAATGCTAACTTTTTGCCCCTACTCAAAAAACTAAAGGAAGAGGCTCTGCCTTGGAAAAAATTGATGGTGTCTTGGCTGGGAAAGATTAACTTAGTTAAAATGATTGTTCTCCCTAAATTGTTATATAGATTGATGGCTATTCCACTCCAGCTTCCGGTTTCTTTTTTCAAAATGAGCGACGAACTATTGAGGGACATAGTGTGGAACGGAAAGAAGCCACGAATTAGGAAACAGGTGTTGTTACAAATGAAAGAGAAAGGGGGACTAAATGTCCCAGACATAAAACTATATCACACGGCGGCCTCCCTCATGGGGCTGTATGAATGGTACCACGAATCTAAGGCACCAGAGTGGGTAAATTTGGAAAAGGAAATTTTAGGGGTGAAGACGTTAAAGGATCTGATAGTCGATAAGGGCAAGGTGTCTAGAGAGATAAAAGCAGATCACCCCTTTATAGGGAACTTGCTCAAGAGCTGGGAAAGAGTCAAAAAGAAAATGGGAATGACAGGGGATCTTTCCCCATTCACGCCAATTGATTCCATACAATTAAGGGAGAGTGGTATAGCTCCAAGGATCAGAGAGGCCCTGGGAAAAAGGGGAGTCTCAACAATGGGACAGTTATTCAGTGAAGGGGAATTTGCTTCCCCTCAGAGGCTGAAAGGTTTGTTAAAGGAGGAAGTCAATTTATTCCAATATTTACAGCTAAAGGCGATGGCTACTTCGCCACTACACAGAGAAAGTTTAAAAAGAGATCCGCAAAAAATAGAGAAGATGCTATTCAAAATAAATAAAGCCCCAGGCAGATTAGGTAGGTTATATAGGGAATTAAAAATGATAGAGTATGCTCCCTCTGTGGGTTATATAAAGAAATGGAGGAATGATCTGAATACTTCTATTGACCAGGATATGGAGAAAAAAATATGGTCTCACATGAACAGATGTGTGCTCTCCTTGGAGGTTAGGGAGATACAGGTCAAGCTAACCACCAGATATTACCTCACACCAGAGAGACTAAAATTTGTGGACCCAGGGAATGGGGGCTTGTGTTGGAGGGGATGCGGAGAGATTGGAACTTACATGCACTGTTGGTGGCAGTGCGGGAAGGTGCAGCTCTTCTGGAGCAAGGTGTGGAAAATGGTTACCAAAGTGGCAGAAATGGTGGTCCCGTTCAGGCCAGAAACAGCCCTACTGGGCTTATACCCCAATACAAAATGTATGAAGATTTGCCAGAACTCGTGCAAAATTATCTGCTTAGCAGCTATAAACATCATAGCCAGACACTGGCGATCATTGGAAGATCTTGCCATGGACGAGCTGCTTCACAGGATCTGGTATATGCATACTATGGAAGAGTTCCACACGGAGCTCCATAACAAGAAGCAAGATCTTGATGCCACTTGGGCACCAATCAAAAAAGCTTTGGAGGAGTTTAAAGGGGACAAGTAAACAAACACTAAGCAAAACCTTTGTACGTATAATAATGAAAGATGAACATAATATGTATTGCTGATTCATTGTCATGACTGTGTGGGAACCTGTGGTTTTTCTCGGGTGTTTTTTTCCCCCGGGTATTTCGGGTTGTTCTTTTTGTTTTGGGGTTTATGGGTGGGAGGTCAGGTTTTTTTTCCTGTGTATAAAGTACAATACATAATTTACTGAAGGGCGGTATGATGGTTGACCGGTGTAAAAGGTACAGGGTTAAATTGTATGGAATAAGATTGTATTTGGTCGATTCTGTTGTACTTTATTTTTTCATAAATAAAAGTTACATAAAAAGAAAAAAACCCAAAAACCAAACAAACCAAGGGTGCCCTCTTACGATACCAACTCTCTGCAAAGTTCATACAATGGGGGCACACAGAGAGGTTTTCTCAGAGGCTGCTCCACACTTATGGAACTCTCTCCCCTTGGACATCCACCTAAGCCTGAACCTGCTTACCTTTCGGAAGAGGTGTAAGACCTTTTTGTTTGACCAGGTGTTTGGCGGGCTGGGATACGGTGGGTGGGATGAGGTAGAGGGGTTAGGGGGAGAGCTGGTGTGTGGGGTTTAGGGTTTCTTTTAATTGCTTTTACATGTTTTATATACTTTATGTTCATGTATTTTGTATATTTCTGTACGCCACCTGAGCCTTTGAGGGAAGGGCAGGATAATAATTGATTAAATTTATAATAAAATTAAAAAAATACATTTTAAAAATAATAATAATAATAATAATAATAATTAATAGGAGTTCCATTATTATGTGGGATTTTTAATTGTTTTTGTTTTTCCTATCGGCAATACATTGTCCTCACCAGGCAGACAGTGGGGATTCAGCCCCTGAGGGGGACACCGCCTCTATTCCCCTGCACAGTAATTAAGGCTGGCTGATATGCAGACTAGTCCCTTCACACGATTTAGCCCAGTTGTTAACAAACTCATACTTTTCTACCTTAACTTTTCACACGTCACTTGCATTACACCCAGAGCATCCTGTGCTATAAACCTTTCACGCATTCAATAGCAAGGGTAAAGTCACACGCAACAGGGCCGGTCAGATCCCCTGCCCTCCCCAGGGAGAGAGAATGCAGCTGCCACACTTTGGGTCAGCAGGAAGGGCAGTCCAAGCAAGCAGCTCCCCACCTCCCCGTGGCCCTCACCAGCTCCTCCACATCGCGGGTACAGTCAAAGAGACGGCCACACAGGGCTGGACTCCTGCTGTGCTGCAAGATCAGGCCAGCTGCCATCAGACAGCTGATGGAGGGAGGAGGAGCGCACCGGCTCTCCCCATCCACTAAACAGCTGATCAGGGGAGTGGGAGCCTGAAGGAAGGAGCATATCTTCTCTGGGACCCTCTCCCCCTTCTCCAGACCTGATCCTTGGACCTCGCTTCAAGGCAGAGCTGCATGGGCCAACCAGAGAAGAGGTGGCCCATTACCCCACATTGGCCTGTGTGGAGCAACAGTCGCCTGCAATGTGTCATCAGCCTTCTCCAGCAGATGCGTGGTGTAATGTGTAGCAGCCTGCTGCCCACCCCAGGGCAGAAGTGGGTGAACATTTGCTGGTTCTAGTCTGACAGTCAGCTGCATCATGGGCTTACGTGGGGTATGGTTGTCCAATGTGGGTTAATGTCTTGTGTGGCCTTACCCTAAGGTCGTTTTTAGATGAGCGCGTGGTGCGCTCGCGCATCTTTGCCAAAATTCTGCGAGACGGGATTAGACAAGACGCTGCCACGAGTCATGCGCACGGGAGGGGGACGCGCATTCTTTTCCGGCCGCGATCTGACCTGGTCGGCGATCGAGGTGGTCAGATTGTGGCTGGAAAAGAATGCACGTCCCCCTCCCACGTGATTGACTTGCAGCAGCATCTCGTCTAATCCCGTCTCGCGGGATTTTGGCAACGATGCGCGAGCACACCGCGCGCTCATCTAAAAACAGCCTAAGATGGGGGAAGTGCTTTCTGCCAAGCTATCCATCTCATGTGAATGCACCCACAGAATGTGTGTTCTCTGACTGCTTTGCCACAAGGAAGCTGTCCACAGCACCAGAGAGGTAGCATATTTCTACAAATGCACCATGGCCCTGGTCCCTGATAAGTCAAACACCATCAGATTCCTCATTGGCTCCCTAGAGCAACATTAAGGACACACAGAAAGCAGAAGGTCTCTAATCGATGGGATGACTACCAGACTTCTAGTCTTCTCTGTGAACCATCCTTGCCTTTGCCTTGGACCCAGTCTCCTGAGCCCTGTCGGACTATATGGCTCCTGACTCAGCTCTGTTTTCCTAGTTTGTTGCTCCTGATTTGGCTTGATTCTTTGGCTTCTGACCTGCCATAGTTCTACTACTGCAATCCCAGGGCCTGATCCTAAATGCGCATGTTGCATGTGCGCTGCATTCTCTACACAGGGGCTCATCTCATTGAAATGAGCTCAAAAAGGCTTTTTCCAGCTGCACAGTCTGCGTAAGCAAGCAATGCCCGTACTTATCCCAGGCTGACCTTGCAATGGCAACCAATGCCCTGGTGACTACGAGGCTTGATTTTTCTAATTCCCTCTCTTCTATGGGCTTCCAGCATTGCTACTTCAATGCTTGCAGCTTGTTCAGAATGCAGCAGCATGACTGCTAACTGGCTTGGGCAGCCGTGAACATATTACGCCTGACCTGCATTCTCTGCATTAGCGGCCTGTAGAGCAGTGGACTGAATTTAAAATAACGCTACTGGTTTTTAAGGCCCTGAGCAGCATTGACCCTGGCTATATTCAAGGCCTACTCCTGGAACCTCACCCTATTGGCTATCAGCGTTCAGATGCCACCTCCATCACGCCTTAAGTTGGTGGGAGATCAGGCCTGTGCTGTGGCAGGCCCACAGTGTGGAACTCCCTTCCTCCAAATTTTTGCTTTAGTTCCTCTCTCCTCACCTTCAAAAAGCACCTGAAAACTTTTTTTTTGTTTTCCAGGTGCTTTTAGAGGATCCACTTCTGGTTCCCCCTTTGTGTTTTTTTCCTCCCCTCTTTACCTTCCCCTTTTAAACAGATTTTATATATAAATGCTGTAACGCACTCAGAGCGCCATCTGCCAGAGGACTGCTGTATAAATAAAATTATCATCAATCATCATCATCATCTGCCCTAAATTTAAAAATAAACGAGAAAGGTTTTATACTCCAGAAATGTGATCAAAAACATGCCCCTTTTTAAAAAAGAGAAAAATTGAAAAGCACCTTCATAATCTTTTCATCCAAACCCACCAAAATTGTCCAATAAGGTAATTCCCAAGGTGCTCATTATCCAGCTCACATCTCCATTATGTTCGTAACACTAAAGTTTACCTTGATATAAAGCAATTTCGGAAAAGGAAACCAATTTCTCTCATTTGCAGTGAACAGCTGGAACAGCCATCTGTAACACCAGGCAGAGAGCCAGATTAACTATTAAGCTGATTATGCTGCAGCAGAGCAGACCCCAATTTAGGGGCCACTAGACTCAGGGTGAGTCAACACATGCAGAAGCGTGCTAAGCCAGATGCCTGTGGCAGCAGCCAGATGCTGCCACCACCGGTGCCCACAGCTGCAACCGCAAAAGAGAGCACCACTCTGCTTCCCTCCAGCACTTGCATTTCCTGACTGGGGGAGGGGGTGAGGGATGGACAGAGCCACTGAAGTTTTCCCACAGCTACGAGGAAATTCCAATGCTTTCATTTCACGTTTAATTTATATCCCGCACTCTCCCAACTCATGTTGGCTCAAGGCGAATGCTAGAGAGGACCAGACCAGAACTCTCCCTGCAGCTGTTGCTCTGGGGCTCTGCTGGTTGCAAGGGTTCTGGCAGGGGAGTAACCGCAGCAGAGGCTCAGTTGTTAGATGTGTGGGGTGGGGGATTGGGGAGTGGGTACTGAGAGGAACCAAGGGTTATTGGGCTGAGCTGGTTGCTTGGGAACAGGGGAGCCCGAGGGAGTGTCCTCGAGGGCAGATTTAACCTGGGCCTATGTTGCCCGAGTGCAAGGTCCCAAGTAGGACATCTGTATGTGTGTCAGGAATTGCCTCACGACTGCACCAAGGAGGGAGGCCTCCTTACACCCTGCTAAGACTTCTTAACTCTGACCCCTGCCCCACTGTCTGATTGGCGCTAGCCTGCCAGAAGCCCTATAAGGGGGATAGCAGGAAATGGCTGCTGTAGGCTGGTCAACATGCCTGCTGCTTATAACAACACCCCATTGCATGCCCAACTGGCAGCAAAAAGGCCACTTGTCACGCTTTTCTCAGAGGAAGGAGCAAGAGCTAGGGGTTTTAGCTGGCAGGGTGGCTGCAAGCTGTTGCAGCGGGCAGTGGCCACCCTGGAGTATAGGCTGCCACCATGGCAGTGCTGCGTGGGCCAATCCAGCAGAACAGGAGGCTGGGCCAAAGAGGGGAATTCTGGTACACCCTTCATACCAGCAGATTTTGCCCTGTAACCTCAATTGCTGCCTTATCACTTATAGGTACACAGAAGGCTATCCTAGGAGACAGGTCCTTTTTACTGGCAGTAGTGACAGCGGTGAGGACCCAGAAGGGAACCCAGGCTTGCCTATGCACAACAGCGGGAAGCAGGCAGAAGGGCACGAAGGGTGTACCATGGCACAATGCGCGCCTGCCCCTGGCAGTGATCCCGCGAGAGAATGATTCCACAAGACCAGACCTTCGGTTGATTGTAAAGGTTTAAACAGACACAATGTAATATTGGAGGCTTTTCCTTCTAATGTCTTTAAAGATTAAAATTAAGCTTTAAAAGAAATGGATGACAGGGAGGGGAAAGGTTTGGGATAACGGGGTGATAGCAAGGGCACTCGGTGGAGTGTGCCGCAAGGATGACTTGCGTTAGGTTCCCCGGACAAGGTATATATATAATGGCCACAACTGGGTGGGGACTATAACATGACATTACTTCATTGTGGGTGAGTCGGGGAGTATTAGCTTAGGTGGGGGTTGGCGCCGTCTGAGCGGCTCCTCAGCGGTGGGGGTCCAGTACTGTTATCTAGTTCTTTGGTACAGAGTTACATAGTAAATCGGGAGTCCTCTCCTTAAGAGATGGGGAAACGATACCTGGCAGAGACACAGGGACGGCTTGCACTGGGGTCGCATTCCTGGGAGGGGTGACATTCGAGGCAGCAAGGGGGCAGAGGTGCCCCCCCCCCAGGCCTTTCAGGCACCCGACTCCTTACTCTGGTCCTTAATGGACAACGTATGCATCCCTTGCCCATGTCGTGCGATGTGGCGGGGAGGGGAGGGGAGGCTCGGTTTGCTGAGAAATTGGGGGCTGGGACTTGAGGGTACATCAAGACCAGTTCCCCATACAGTTATGATTAACTGTGGTTGTGCCAGAAAATTGGGGGCTGACATTTGAGGGCACATCAAGGTCAGTTCCCCTGAAACTTATGCTTAACTGTGTTAATGCTTGTTGTACACTGGACCCTAATTGCCATTGGCAATTACCCCCACCTAGCACATTGATTTGGAATAAAGAGTGCGGCCTTTAAAACCCTCATAGAATTGTTGTCCTTGTCTCATTCTAGGAAGCGTTGACAACTAACACTGGCCCTGGTTTTGTCTCAGATTCTCCTCTTACTCTTCTGCTTGTATCCTGGACCCCTGCTTCTAGCCTCACCTGCCTCCCAGTCTAACCCTGTTTCCCCCTCCTCACCTATTGTACTGACTTCCTAGTACTGGACCTTCTGGTCTGCTGTTTAGCCATATGCACTCTGGCCAGCCCCTCAACTTGGCTCCTAGTTTGGCCTGATCACTGGCATCTACTCTCTGGCCAGTACCCTGACTCCACACTCTGGTTTGTCCCATTGGTTGTCAGCTGATCTGCTATACCACCAATCCTGCTCTAACCACTCAACGAACTACCCTCAACCCAGACAGAACTACCCTCAACCTTGTCATTATTACAGTGTGGAGCCTCCACATCCTTTAATCTGGCCGTGACTGCATACTCTAAGAAACAAGAGAGAAGTAATTTAACTAAGACCGATTAAATTACCAGTTTAATTCAGTATAACTGGGATGATCCAATACTGACCAAAATAAGCTTTCTGCAGAGGAACTTTTCAGAGGTGTTAGATCAGGCATTTTGCTCTGTATTCTCTTAAGGTCCAAGTGAAAGTTTCAGAAACATCAGTCTTTTGTTTGACAAGTATCTCTAGCCCAGAAATATACTCAGCAAACAACAACAATTTTGCTCAGTTACACTGGTGAAAGTTTAGAGTATGTCCAGTAATTCCAAATCACTCCAAATCAATCCATATATGGAGAGGAAAAAAACCCCAGATTTAGACCACGTATCTTTAACAGTTATGAAACACAGAACAGGTTCACAAGCCTAGAAGAGCAATTACCTCCCCCCCCCCCAAATTATTATTTGAATAGTGCCAGCCAGACACAGGTATAAAGAAAGCCCCTGCTTGAACCAGCCTACAGTCTGGCAAACAGGCTCAAATAAGCACACAAACATAAAAGCAGGCTGGATACTGCATAGGTTAATTTTCCATGGAACTTTCCCACATCAAGTTCTGGGGGTAGTTGTGTTTGGATATTTCATGGGGGAAGCACTTCACCTAGGGTCACCCAGAGGTAAATAATTCCTGATAAATCAAGGGCTGTTTACTGACCACTTTGTGGGTTTTTCCTCCTGGAAATGCTATGCTAGCATAGATTGAGAAGCACATCTTGCACGTTTAACAGCCATCATCTCTGGGGGAAGTGCTTGCAGAAGCCAGCCCATTGCCCCACTTATCTCCCTGCTTAACATTGGGTGTTTTTAAAAGAGATGCTTCTATGCATGGTCTCCAATTAACCACTCATCCAACTGCTCGTTTGAAGGTAGAGCATGGGGAGGCATGTTTCTGTGACCTATGCACCTGCCACTCATGGTCACTCACGGGGCACAGCTGAAAAAGCTGGACTGCGCTGTGCAGGGCAAGCCAAATCAGTGTGTGGGGACAGGCAGCCATGCATCCCCTGCCCATATGAAATGGGGCACCCATCCACATGAGCAGACAGATCCGCAGCCAGCCGCCTCCCTGAAATGTCCAAAGGAACTCACAGCCCTGCCAGGAGCTCCCTGGAGAGTTCTTAAAAGACACGTGCAGGAAACACAATGCCACATCATCTCAAAGCACAACAAACTCCCCTCATGATGCACAAGAGAAGAGCCAACGCCATGGAAGACAGAAGCTCAGAGGGCAACTTCTGCATGTCCCGCCCAGTAATATGCGCTTCCATTGTAGCCCAGGACAGCCAGCAGCTGCAGCGGCTGCACTGTCTCCTGGGCAGGAAGAAGTTATTGACTGCTGCAGCTTCCTGTTTTTATGGTGTCCAGCCTGTGTGTCCTGGCAGAGGGCGAGAAGTTGGGTGGGGGGAGGGGAAATGGCTGCCTGTGTGAATTGTTTGCACGGCTGGTCCATGGTGGCGGGAGTGCGTGGAGTCTGCCTGCATGGATGGGATGGCCACTCAGGGAGCCACCTGTTAGAATCCCTCCCCACTCACTCCATATGCATGGGTGCTCCGTAGCCATGCCACTCAGGCTGCTTTTAGATGAGCGGGTCACTGTCGCGTTCCGTGATTATATGAGACGGGATTATATGAGACGGATGTAGGGGATCACGCGCATGGAAGGCGGTCGCGCATTATTTGCCGACCGCGAATTAAATACCTCACAATCGAGGTAGTTAATCAGGCTCGTCTAAAAGAGCCCTCAGTGGACACAGACCCCACCTCCCTCAAGCCTTGCTCATTTAAAAACACATGTTGAAGCAGCTAAATATTTGATAAAAGCTATCAATATAAGATCTCGATTTACGCAGTTTAGGTCATTGGAGGAGGGTGTAGTTTCTGATTGAAAATGGTTATTGACATGGTACGTAAATGTAAATAGTAGGAGGGTATAGAATGGGAGGGTTTGGTGAGAAATTTCCTTTATGGGGCTGTAGTAAGTGGATAATGGAAGGGATGGATGTGTGGTAGGTAACCGTATGTTAGGGCCTGGAGGTGTCGATAGAGCTTAGAGCCCTAAGGAGGCACGGAGAGTGCAATTTTAGTATATTTTATGATTTTCAGTTTGCTCACTTATATGTGATAAAGGCTATGTGCGTGTGTGTGTTGTTGTTTTTTTGTGTTTTTTTTAATAAATTTTTCTTTTATTTTGTATAACATTGTAAACAAACTCATAAACATTTAACTGTGGTTACAAATCATATTTCCCTTGGTAATGTTTCTTTGGGTTCAGGTGGGCCTTTTAATTATACATAATAATCAAATAGGTATGTTCTTTGATCTTCAGGTAGATCTGATTTTGTCATAACGCAAACGCAGGGGAACCATTTTGCAGCAAAAGATTCTTTTTTGTCCATTAGGTTCGCTGCTATTTTTTCCATAGTCAGGTGGTACCATAATCTATTCATCCATTCCCCAATCGACAGTTCTTTAGTGTCTTTCCAATGTAGGGTGATGACCTTCTTTGCAGCTTGGAGAAACACCGAGCAAGATTCCCGTTGTTTCTGTAATATCTCAACTGCTGGAAATAATGTATATGCTATGGCCTTGACCACGCAAATAAATGTTTATTTTTACCTTTACCTTACCATGTTGAAGCAGTTCAGTTGCTGCCACCTGGTATCTTTATTTACAGTGCCCATGGAATGATAATTCAGACTTGTAAAGACATACATGCAGTACAATATCTACCAATACATACAAGATATATGCAATATACTTATCATCCACGCTGGGAGCCCTCTCTCCAAGCTTTTCCTGACTCTAAGTAGTTCCCTCCTTCATTAACTGCCCTTTGGTGCTAGGAGAACCTCTTTTCCTCTTTGGCCCCAGGAGCATTTACCAGGCTCACCCCACAATGCTGTGTCTTCCTTCTACTTCCCTTTACCACTTCACTATCCTTTCCTGGAAGTTCCTTCCTTTTTATAGGCCCTGGTGTGGAAATTTATCAATCAATCAATCAATCAATCAATCAATCAATCAATCAGTTTTATTTGTTTAGTCATAGGCCATATCAAAATAAATAATAAAACAACATATATATACATATAAAACATATAAAATAAAACCCAGATACAATCAACAAAGGGCCTTTCCCATCCCAAGGGGATGACAACACAACCCCGATGAAATTATCCCAAACTTAATGCATAACTCAGGATAAAGCCATAACTGATACAACTACTACAATATAAGTCCTCATACAGCATTCGTAACAACTCAAATTATCCACAGGGTGCCTTGCCTTACCCAGGACTTGTCATGGCACACTTAACCCCTGCAACCCAATCCAGCAGTTATTTAATTATTAGATAACCACCAACTGCCAGTTATTTACAAGCCAAGATTAGGTAGATACGATATCACAAATGTTGCAAGATTAATAACCCCCACTATTTATACAAGACCTTTCAAAAAAGATTAAATGCCTTGCCCTTCCGGGGGCTTATCTCGACGCCCTGGCCCCTGGAACCCAACCCACCAACACTGGCATTTATTCACATATCCACCCCTCTATAGATCAACCCTCCCCAGTCTCCTGGGAGGCCCTCCTATCCTTATTTCTTTTTGCCCCAAAAACCCTAGTCAGGAATTTTGCCACGTTCTTAGAAATCCTGATATCCTTATCACACAAAAGGGCTGTCTCCGTGATAAAAGTGGAGATACTAATCAGTTGCACTATATAATGGTCTCTCCAGGGCTGGTACGCTGGGCACTCTAGGAGGATATGCGCAACCGACTCTACTTTATCCAGCCCACATTGCTGGCAGAGTCTTTCCTCCCACGGGGTATCAGAAAATCTTCCCTCCATAACGGCGGATGGAAAGCTATTTAATCTGGCCAGGGTAAATGCAACTCTAGTATCCCTCATACTCAGCTCAGCCAAGTATTTTAGCCCATCAGAGGGAATTGGCCATCCTCTATAAAGTACTGCTGTTCTTTGGGTCATGAGCAAGTCGTGCTCCGTTTGGAGATCTTGGTCCCAGATTCTAGTTTTAACCTCCAGCCAAGCCTTGCCATAGGGAAGCTTCAACAGATGCAACAATGACAATCCCAACTGACTCAGCTCATGCTGCATCCAATAGTACCATTTGCCCCCAGCAAATGGGGTTATTTGTCTGGCCAAAGATCCAGATGGTACAAGATTTAACCTCAGCCAATATTTCAAAATTGCCGCCTTAGCATGGCTTGCCACACACTTAACTCCTGCTTCTGCCCTTAGTAGGGTCGCCGGTGTTGCCCGAGGGACTTGCAGTATTATCCTCAACATTCTGTTTTGTTCCTTTTCCAGGTTCGTGATCTTGCTTACTCCCCAAACTTGTATTCCATATAGCAACAGTGGCATCATTTTTGCCTGCATGAGACGCAAAGCTGGTTTAAACAATCTCCCTCCCTTTAGACCAGTAATAATTTGCGATACCTTGGCCTGTAGCCTTAAGTTGCTGTAAGGCTACTTTATAATGCTTCTCCCACAAAGGGATTTATTTATTTATTACAATATTTTTACCCCACCTCTCCAACTTCTAGTAGCTCAAGGCAGTTTACAAATATAAAATATTAATAATAAAACAAATTTATTGTGGCTTTGCGCCTTAGCAATTACAAACATACAAAAACAAATACCACCGGGCTATACAATCTCACTTTACCATGCTTTTAGTTTACCCCAGACTGCAAGTAGCCTCCGGCTTCTTCTTATACCTGGCCGGGTTAATCCCCTAATAGAGCCCTCTCGTTTGAGGGCTCCCCAACCTCTTTCCCTTACTTTCCCTCCAATTACTCTAATACAGCTCTCCTTTCTTTTACCTTCTTCGCAAACCTCCCCATAGCCTCGTTAATTTTGGGTTGCCTCCCCGAGAGTAAAAATATCAGTTGCCTCTCTGTTGACCAACACCCCTTTTTTTGCAATATAGCCCAATTTGATTCTCTCAGATCTCTATACTTCTCACATTCCAAAAGGTAATGCAGGAGGTCCTCAATCTTACCCACTCCACAGCCACATAACCTCTCTCTCTATAGAATTCCTTCCAACCTCCCCTTGGTTACTGCAGTTTCCATTCTTTGTAGCCTAAGCGCAATAAAAGCTCTCCTCTCTTCAGCCTGCCCTAGCTCTTTAATATATCTAGGTCCGTCCGACCTTGGCAACCAATATTTATACCAAGGTGCGAGTCCGACTGCCTCGGTTCTGCTCATAACTGTTGAATATAAAATATTTAAAAACATACAAAACTATAAAACCAATAAATAAACCAAACAGACTATCAAAAAGGGGGTGCTACAGAATAAAACAGAACACACACACCCCACCCTACCCTCCCATCCCATCACCCTCACTGAAAATCCAGCGGAACAGCCAAGTCTTGCAATAACGACAGAAAGAGGCAAGGTCCAGGGCCACCAGGGCCTCTGCCAGAATGGAGTTCCACAGCCTAGGTGTGGCCACCGAGAACTCCCTCTCCATAGTCGCCCCCCGAGCAAACCGGGGGATATCAAGAAGGGCGTCCCTGGTGGACCGCGGGAGCCGATCCAGAACATGGAGGGTGAGGCAGTCTCGCAGATAGGTGGGGCCCAGGCCGTTAAAGGCTTTATAGGTAAGAACCAACACCTTGAATCAGGCCCAGAAGACTATAGGCAGCCAGTGCAGAGCATGAAGCACTGGTATAATGAGCTCATGGCAGCCCATCCCCATAAGAAGGCGGGCCGCCGCATTCTGCGTCAGCTGCAGTCACATGGACGCTACACATGTAACGTTTATTTGTATCCAGCAGTTTGCTATAACAAAGAAAGAGCCCAGTACGAGCAAATAAGTTTAAAACACAATAAAACAAAATACAACATTACAATATGAAGTTAATTGAATGGAATAAAATAACAATTAAAATGGTAATATCAGTATAGCCAATAACAAAGTAAGCCCCGTAAGGCCAAAGGAAAGAGTAACTGTACTCCATTAGACAATAATATACTGATCATCTATGCCTTGTAATTAGTATCAATAAATAAGCTGACCCCTTTAAAATCATTGAAGTTAGCAGCTGCCTTAAGTCTGAAAGCTTTACTCCTTGGATATTTCTACCCTCTCTCCACAAGTTTAAAAAGCAAGCAACTGCTTTGGTTTGGTCCACGTCTGCAGCTATAAGTAAACTGGTGATCCTTTGCTCCAAAGAGAGGGAAGAATTCAAAAATATTGGATCTAACCATGCTCTCCTAAGGTCCTCATATCAAGGGCAGCAAAACAAAACATGTTGCAGCGTCTCTATTTCATGCAGCTCACAACAGCAGATTCTATTACAGTATGGAATTCGCTCCCTTCTACCTCTCACTACCATGCCCAGCTGCAGTCTCCGAACCATCACCAGGGGCAGCCCCATGTAGAGCGCATTGCAATAGTCTAGTCTCAAGGTAATGAAAGCATGGATGATGGTGGCCAGATCGCAGTCTGAGACGTACGGCCGAAGCCAACGCACCAGGTGTAATTGGTGAAAAGCACCTCTCGCCACAGCCCCCACCTGGGCATCCTGCGGGTCGAGGAGCACTCCCAGACTCCGAACCTGGGAAACCAGTGGGGGGCGAACCAGAGGCGGGACACCACACCCACCACTTTACCCACCAGCATCACCTCCATCTTGTCAGGGTTCCGCTTCAGTCGGCTCGCCCTCATCCAGTCCCCCACAGCCGCCAGACACTGGGTAAGCACTGAGACTGCCAGGTCTGAGTTGAATGAAAAGGAGAGGGAGAGCTGGGTGTCATCTGATGGCACCGCACACCATAATGCCTCATGACCTCACCCAATGGCTGCATATACACGTTGAACCAGAGAGGGGAAGGAATAGAAGCTTGCAGGACTCCACACATGAGGTCTCAGGGAACTGCCTGCTGTCATTCTCATCGTAACCAAGCCAAGTACGTGCACCTGAGACCTCGCATCTTCATGAATGTTAGACCCCTTGTCTCTCCCTCTGTTCCCCTTCCTATGTCTCTCCCCCAGCTCCTGTCTCTCAGATTGTAAGCCCTAGGGGCAGG
>QEPC01007029.1:168951-194785 GCA_003113815.1 Sphenodon punctatus
TGTCGCCAGCTGTATCTGGTACGGGGGCTTCGACCTTACCTCTCCGGGCCCAATCTGGCCACTCTCGTCCATGCCTTCATCACCTCGAGGCTAGACTACTGCAACACGCTCTATGTGGGGCTTCCCTTGTTTCTGGTTTGGAGGCTGCAGTTAGTGCAGAATGCGGCAGCCTGTCTCCTGACGGGGACGGGACGATGTGAGCACATAACACCGGTGCTCTGCGCTCTGCACTGGCTGCCTATAGCATACCGAGCCAGATTCAAGGTGTTAGTATTGATTTACAAAGCCCTGCACGGTCTGGTCCCCTCATATCTCGGGGACCACCTTGCCCTCCGCGCCTCAGAGCGATCCCTTCGGTCCACTGGGGGCACCTTTCTGGAGGTCCCCCGTGTAAGACGGGGGGCCACAATAGAGAGGGCGTTCTTGGTGGCTGGGCTGCGGTTGTGGAATACCCTCCTGGAGGAGGCTCGCCTGACCCCGGGTCTGTTGGCCTTTCGACGTATTTGTAAGACTTGGCTGTTCGCCCAGGCCTTCGGTGGGGAGGGTGGGGTGGTGGGTTAATTTTTGTGGGGGGTGTTTTAAATTTGTTTTGTTTAAAAATTGTTTAAAAACTGTTTTATATTATGTTGGAAGCCGCCCCGAGATGCCGTAGGCATGGGGGGCGGCATATAAATATAACGAAATAAATAAATAAATAATCCCAACTGCTCAGCACAGACACATTGATGGCACCATATAAATAAATACATAAAATAATACTGACTAAATGAATGCCTGCCTGGGAGTTTAATCCATATTATCTAGTCTGTATTCAAGTCACACTTTTACCTAGTATTTATTATTTATTTGTTTACTTCGGGGTTTTTTAGCCCGCACCCGTCTCGCCTATGGCGACTCGTAGTACAGATGACTAGTACAGATTGTAAATTCAGTTTCCCATGTAGTCAAGTCTTGAGAAACATTACCTGAGCCTCTCTGCAATTGAGCCTCCTGAACTAATTATTTTGTAAGCTTTTAAGAAACAGAAAATTGTTGTATAAAGGTTGTTACTTAACCATTATCTCACAGTATGTCAGTGGCAAAGCTGAGACCAGAACTAAGGAATCCTAATTCCCTGCTCTAACCATGAAACCACACTCACCCATAATATCACAGATATACTCATCCTAGCAGTGCATCCCATTCTAAGGGCATTCAATATTTAATAGAAGATTTCAGGGTGCCACTTTTAATTGTTAATTCCCCCAAACTACAAACTAGATTCAAATTGTATGTCTGTCTGGGCTCAGGACTGCAGCTCCTAATGTGCCAACAGGAGACTTCAGAAATAGCGGAAGGATGGAATCCTTAACAATACACCTCCACCAGTGAACTCTTGTACAGAACATTACATGAGGATTTCCCTCTTTGGTTAAAATTAGTCACATAACACTTATGCTTCCAAACCATCTGTGTACATTGGGTTCAGGAGGTGTGGAGAAGAGACAGCAAGGAATTTGTGGGCTGAATGAGAATTTGTGGGTATGAATGAGAACCAGAAAATACAAACTCTTGGCAGGTTTTGTCTCTTCTCAATTTACTAAATCCTTATTCCTTTGGCATCTCTCCCCAGCCTCCCATCCCCCCCTCATTGTTTCATCCCTACCCTATCCTATGTCTCTCTGTTTCCCTGCAGCTGTGTTGCTCTGCTAGCTTCTGTGTGCTAGCAAACAGCAAATTATCTCCAAAAATGAGGAAGTTTATCAGTTTCACTTTCAGTACACAGATCTCTGCCTTGCCTCTATCACACAGCAGAGCAAAGCAGGGGAAGATACTAAGGAAGTGACAAAATGAAAGGGGAAACTGTCAAAACTTGGGATCTCCGAGTATTGCTTTCTTAACATCATTGGAAGATAAGAAATCAGAAAGGGTCCTCCAATTAACCGTTGCAGCACCCAGTTGTTACATCTTTCCATTCTTTTATTAGACACATCAACTAAAACTCACACTTTCATCTCAAAATTTGCACCTAGTGTTGTATTGTTAAAACTAACACCCTATTTTCTTTTCTTTCTTTCTTTCTTTTTCTTGGCACATCTGGCAGTTTTTAGTGCATACTCAATTCCACCTTTTCCCATCTTCAGTTTTTCTCTTTTTTATGTAATACTTCACTCAGCTTGGGGAAAGAAAAAAACATCTTAAAACTGTGATTCACAAACCATTTCCTCGGAGTAATCCCACTAAAACTCAGACTTCTCTGGGGTAAGTGGTTCATGGATTGCCATCCATCACAGTAAAACAAACTAAACTGGCAAGAGGGACCATTAGGGCTTAATTTTGGGGGATGGGTCTTGCCAGGGCTCAACCCCAGCAATTAAATCCAAATACTCCCAGTAGGAATGTGCACTCCAAAATGTAAAAGACCAAGAAAAGGCCAATAGTGGTCATTTGGGGGGTTGGAAATGAAGCTCAGAAAAAAACCTAATTTATTTGGCCTTCATTAATCTCACTCCCACCGTCTCTTCTTGACCTTCACTTCCCCTCTGAAACCTCCCTGTCCTCCTCCCCATTCCTCCCTCTCTGCACAGAATCTTCTCTCCTTTTAAGCATGATAAGTAAAATCTGCCTTGACATTGCTTCCCACCCTTCTCCCTTCCCCATATCCTTCGCTGTTCTCCCCCTTCCTGCCTCGCTTTTATCCTCCTTCTCTCTAGTTTCACTTGATGAAATCACCTCCCTCTTCTCTTCATCCAGTCCCTCCTCCCTTGACCCCATCCTCTCACCTCCTAACTGCGATTGCTCTCACCACTGCACCCTCTCTGATGCACATCATCAATCTCTTCCTCTCTATTAGGTCCTTTCCATTCAAACATGTCACTGTCTCCCCTATCCTTAAGAAGGTCACTCTTGCCTCCTCTGACTCCTCCACCTATTATCCTATCTCACTCTTCCCCTTTGCTTCCAAGTTCCTGAAGCGAGCTGTCTACATGTGCTTTCTTGATTTCCTCTCTTCCATTTCTTCCTTTGACCACTGTCAATAAGGCTTCCATCCTTGAAACTCGACTGAGACTGCCCTTGCTAAAATCACTAATGACCTCCTCTTGGTCAAGTCTGAGGACTTCTGTTCCATTCTTGTCCTTCATGATCTCTCTGTCTCTGCTGCCTTTGACACTGTTGACCACGGCCTCCTCCTTGATTCACTTTGCCCCCATGGCTTCTGGGGCTTGGTTCTTGACTGGTTCTCTTCGTATCTCTCAAACCGCTCATTCATTGTCTCTCTTGCTGGTACCTCCTCCCTCTCACTCCCCCCAGTCTCTGTGGGATTCATGAAAGGCTCTGTCCTGGGCCCTCTTCTCTTTTCTCCTTACATTCTATCTCTGGGCAATCTCATTAAACCACATGGCTTCCAGTATCATCTGTATGCTGATAACACCCAGTTCTCTCTCTCCACCCCTGCGCTCTCCTCCATCATCCAGTCTCATGTCTCAGACATTTTCTTTGACATCTCTGCTTGGATATCCCACTGCCAACCCAAGCTTAATATGGCCAAGACTGAACTCCTCATCTTTCCCCTCAAAATGTTCTCCTCCCTCTCAGTTTCCATTGAGGGCATCACCATCCAGTCTGTCCCTCAGGCATGTAGCATGGGATTTGTCTTCAACTCCTTCCTCTTCTTTACACCACAAATCTAGGAGCCTGTTGACAAGTCCTGTCGCTTCACTCTGCATAATATTGCAAAAATCAACCTTTTCTTACTGCTTCCACTGCTAAAACTAGTCTAGTCATCACTTGCCTTGACTAATGCAACTTCATTCTTACTGGTTTCCCCTGCTCTGACCTCACTCCTCTCACTATGATTCAACGCTCTTCTGCCAAGGTCATCCACCTAGCCCATTGCTTTGACCATGTCCCACCCTTCCTTTCTGCCCTACACTGGTCCCCTATTTATTTATTCACATTTATTGGCCGCCCCCTCATGCCTACGGCATCCCGGGGCGGCTCACAACAAAATAAAACTCATAAAAACATTAAGTAAAAAATTTAAAAAGGATTCCCCCTCAACATGTACTATACACCCCTCCCCCCCTCCCCAACCCTCCCAACCTCTCCACCGAAGGCCTGGGTGAACAGCCAGGTCTTACAGGCTCAGCGAAAAGCCACCAGACCCGGGGCCAGGCAAGCTTCTTCCGGGAGGGAGTTCCAAAGTCGCAGCCTGGCCACCAAGAACGCCCTCTCCATTGTGGCCCCCCCATTTAAAATGGTGCCCCCGGAAGACCGCAGGGATTGCCCTGAGATGCGGAAGGCGAGGCGGTCCCCAAGGTATGAGGACCATGTAGGGCTTTATAGATCAGCACCAACACCTTGAATCTGGCTTGGTACGCTATAGGCAGCCAGTGCAGAGTGCGGCACACAGGTGTTATTTGCTCCCGCCGCCTCGTCCCTGTGAGGAAACAGGCCGTCGCATTCTGCACCAGCTGCAGCCTCCAAATCAGAACCAAGGGAAGTCCCACGTAGAGTGTGTTGCAGTAGTCTAGCCTTGAGGTGATGAAGGCATGAATAAGAGTGGCCAGGTCAGGTCCGGAGATGTATGGGTGCAGCCTCTGTACTAGATACAGCTGGCGGAAGGCGGCTTTAGCCACCGCCTCCACCTGCCAATCCAGACGGAGGCCTGGATCCCAAACGACCCCCAGACTCCGAACCTTTTGGGCTACGGGAGGGCATACCCCCCCCACCAGAGGGGCCGGCACCTCCCTCGCCCTACCCACCACCATCACCTCCGTCTTATCAGGACTGAGCTTCAGTCTCACAGTCTGCTCTGCCACAACCAATCCACCACGATCTCCAAACATTGGGAAAGCAATGAGACGGCAGGGCCTGGGTCGGTCGAAAACGAGAGGTACAGCTGAGTATCATCAGCATATTGGTGACATCGCACCCCGAACCCTCTCATGATCTCCCCCAGGGGCTGCATAATGCATATACACATTAAACAAAAGTGGAGACAAGATCGAACCCTGTGGAACGCTGCAGATCAAAGCCCGGGAGCTCAATGTTTCAGCCCCCAGCACCACCCGCTGGCTTCTCCCCAAGAGGAATGAGAGGAACCACCCAAGGACAGTCCCGTCCAGCCCCCCCAGGTCTCGCATCCATCTCAGCAGCAGCCCATGGTTCACGGTGTCAAAAACGGCTGAGAGATCTAACAGGATCAAGAATGTAGAACATCCTGCATCCATCTCCCGGCAGAGATCGTCCACCAAAGCCACCATTGCCATCTCAGTACCATAGCCAGGGCAGAACCCAGACTGAAAAGGGTCAAGGAAACCAATACGGTCCAGATGCGCCTGGATCTGCAGAGCCACTACCTGTTCAATAACCTTCCCTAAAAAGAGAAGATTAGAGACAGGACAGTAACTGGCGAGTGCATCCACATCCAGCAAAGGCTTCTTCAGCAGGGGGCGCACCACAGCCTCCTTGAGGCTTGGCGACAACCTCCCCTGCTGAAGGGACGCGTTAACCACCCTTGCCAGAACCAACCCCAATATCTCCCTGGAGGCTTTCACCAACCAGGACAGGCATGGATCTAATTCACAACTTGTGGCTCGAACAGACCCCAAGACCTCCACCGCATCGGATGGTGTCACTTCCTGAAACTCATCCCAGAAAGATCAACCAGACGGTGCCTCCATAACCTCATGCTCCTCACCTACTGCATCCAATCCGGTGCTGAAATTACTCTGGATCTGAGCGATCTTGTCTGCAAAGTAGATGGCAAATTCCTCACAGTGGGCCTGGGACAAGTCCCGGTCCAGACGGAGGGAGGCTGGACTGACCAGCCCCCACACCACCTGGAACAGCTCCGCTGGACGCGACTTTGCGGACGCTATGAGGGCAGCAAAGAATTCCTTCTTTGCTGTCCTCACAGCCTCAACATATGACTGCAAATGGGTCCTATGGAGAAATCGGTCAGATTCAGAGCGAGTCCGATGCCAGCATCGCTCTAGTCTCCTGCCTACCTGTTTCATACACCGCAGCCCCTCGGTAAGCCAAGGGGCCCTGCGGTGACGAGACGGAGGCAGGGGACATCTCGGAGCCACCCTGCCGATGGCCTCCCCCAGCAAGGTGTTCCTGAACTAATTCAGTACAACTCCTTGTCTTTGCCTGAAAGGCCCTTCATGGTCTTGCTCCCTCCTATCTCTCCACACTTGTTTCCTGCCTGGGAGTTTCACTACTCTTCCTTCTCTGCCCCCACCCTTGCTTGATCGTGAGTGACTCCCTTACTCCTCAGAATGTATTTGCCCCTTCTCCCTTGCTGTCCCCCCATGTCTCGGACTCCTTCCCTGAATACATTAATTCTGCTCCCTCCCACTCAGCCTTTAAATCCCTCCTGAAAACCTACCTCTACCATCAGACTTTCCATCACTCCTCATCCCCATAGGTTCATCACAGATGCTTCCTCCTTCACTCAGTCCTCTTCCCTGTAACTAAGCACATGCACCTGTGGCTTCTCAACTTCATGAATGTCTCACTATGTTCCCATCTCCTTGGTCTCCCCTCCTTTGTCTTGCTTACATTGTAAGCTCTTTGGGGTAGGGACCTGTCCATACCTACTGATTGTACAGCACCAGGTACATTGCTGGTGATATATATAAATAATAATAAATATATGTCTTTCCTGCTCCACCCCCTCCACTGACCATCATATAGATTAAATCAAAAGAACTTCTGTTTTGTATTTGCTGTAGAGAGGTAGGGTGGTCCAGGGGTTGGGTTGCTAGCTGGAGACAAAGGTTCAGTTCCCTACTCTGACAAGCTCTGGGCTGGTAGGTGAGGTTAATTGGGCAATTATTATTTTATTTGATCTTCAAATTAACCACTGGAATGGAAAAGGCATCCCAGAACACCCTGGACATAGGGGCCATCCCAGAATGGTCTGAAAGGTGAAAGGAATCCAACACCACTAAGGAGCATCCTAGACCAGTCTGGACATAGGGTCCTTCCTTCAGGAGCCTGAAAAGGAAAAGGCATCCTGAGTGGTTTGGACACATAGGGTGTCCTAGAGTGACCTGAAAGGATCAATCATCATCATCATCATCATCATCATCATCAAATTTATTATGGCTATTTGCCATTTAAAACAAAATTACAGTTAGTACAGTCACTATAACAAGAAAAACAATTCACTTTAACTCAAAGGAGACTTTGTTTAAGGCGAAGGGCAAGCACAAAGAAAACTGAGACAGCTCTCATAGCAGAGGGATCCTTTGAGTCCAACAAAAAAGCAATTTTTTGCGCCTGGGAGCAGAACACCTTTTGCCGACGCACCCTCCACAATCAAACACGGAGACATAGTTCTGGTTTAAAACAGGCCGCACTCTTTATTCTATAATAACTTGAGGCCGGTGGGTAATTGCCAGAGCAATCTGGGTCCAGTATGCTAGCTAATTCAACTTTTTATTAACTTGGGCTGACCTGGATGTGCCTTCCAGTGTCAGCTCCAATTATAACATAACTTAAACGACCCCCTCGACAGATCCTAGTCGTGGCCGAACGGGGGAGGGGGAGGTGTGCCACCCCACCCCATACCAAGCAAGGAGTTAAAACGGTAGCAAGGCCAAGGACTGTGCCCATCCTTGCTCCCCCAGCTACCACAAACTCCCCGGGACGTGACCCCAGGCATGCTGCGCCCAACATTATCTGTGTATCCCGTCCCCATCTCTTAAGGAGATGACTTCAACTTACCTATCCCTTACCTATTTATCTACTTTCACATACTGAACCCCTGCCACAAAGGGGTAGTCGCAAAGAAATACCCCGACATCCACCGCCTCGAATCCAACCATGACATCAAGTGTCTTTTTAAATCCAAAAGATAAACCTCATTTCCTTTCACTGATAAGTGCACGCCATCGTCCCTATATAATTCCGGGCTCGTGTGCACTATCTCTGTATGCCTCAGTGTCCTCCCGTCAATTCCTACAATCCATTTGTTTACCTCCCGGTTTATACTCCTCCATGCCTTATCAATCCTGCCTGGTTTCTGAGCTCCAGCCCATTTTAAACAAGGGAGTAAATCAGTCCACACCAACTGGGTGTGAGGGTACCATTGCTGGACCACTAACAAGTCGCTTTTAACTGCCACAACCAAATTCAGTCCCTTTCGTGCAGGGAGATCATTTTCCCCTAAATGTAAAATCGATATATGTGGTGGTGGATTCTGCAATTTACCCCTTAAAGTAGGCAACAACTGATGCCACCGCATCCCGCTTTTGCCAAACCAACTAATTGCAGCATGTCTTCCCAATTCCAGCTGGGCACCCCCAGGAGATGCTGCTGCAGCCACACTTGCCCATCTCACGATGCTGTGGCCCAGGATCCACACCACACATCTGCTGGCCAAGGAGTTCAGTCGTCCTAATAAATGAGAAAAAGGCTTAATACGTGGATGGTCTTATATATTTCCCATAGGCATTGGAGCGCCATCTACCCAACCCCTTGATTGCTTGTTCCCCCATTCCAGCAGCAGCCACGGTGGTCGCGGCCCCAGTCTGGAAAGAGTGAGACCCAAATGCCCTGGGGGGAAGACCCATCAACCCCAAGGCCTTTTTCAACACAGCTGAGAACTGGTAGCTGGTTAATGGGGAACCTTCCTGATGAACAAACAACCTGCCAGAAAGCCCAGGGTGCATGCTCATATACTTTTTCATCTGGACCACCGGGCAAATGTCCTCAACCCCGGTCATATATAGGCATACCATTTGACCTTTTCCTCTCTGATCATTCTTGGCATACCGTAGACATAACTGCAGTGATGTTTCCAATAGCTTGAGGTCCTGCACTCCCAAGGCCCAGTCAGATCTATCTTTTTTGACAATGCTGCAACTTCACTGACCCTGAAAGCTCCATAAAAAGTAACCACATATGCCGTGGTGAAGAGCTGCACCTCAAAACTGTCAGTGCATACCCCCAGTAATGCTCCAACCAATCGATGAAGGATGACTGTAGTAATGGGGGCCCGTACCTGACCAGGGGATTGCATTTCCCTCGCCCAGCTCTCCAACATCCGCTTCATATAAAATCCACCATCCGGAGCCGGGAACCCCATGAGCCTACTGGCAAACGTTATTGCTGCCATTTGGCCTGCTATGGTGCCCGACGCCAAGTCCTTTTCCCTTAAGTACATAGCAAATTGAAGGGCCTCCCTTTCACATATGGGAAACCCAGTTTCCCACCCTTTGTTCTTCCTAAATACCTGGAATTCACTGAACGCCCTACCGTAGGCTATTTACATCCTAGGAGCCAGGGATCCTTGAACGATGTTCTGCACCTCTCGCTCCCAAGGTGCCACACCCCGGGTGGCAGTGGGTCTGGGCGCAGTCTGGTGTCTGGTGCCAATTCTCAAAATCGAGAAAGGGCATCGGCTACGCCATTGTCAATTCCAGGTACATGTTGGGCTTTAAACAAAATATTCCACTTTAAAGGGTTCAGACCAAGGCCATGACTCTAGGGGACTTTGAAGACAATGAATTGACAACGTGTACTACCGCCATGTTGTCACACCAAAACTTGACCACCTGGTTGGCAAATTCCTGCGCCCAAAATAATATTGCTACCACTATGGGAAACAACTCCAAAAAGGTGAGATCCCGGGTCACTCCTGTTGTTTTCTAGGCCTACGGCCACCGGGCCGCACACCAACGGCCCTTGAAATATACTCCAACTCCTATGCTGCCGGCCGAGTCGGACTAAACCTGCAAGTCGTCATGGAGCAATAAACCCTCCCTCCAAAAACTCACCCCATTGAATCCCTCCAGAAACTCTTGCCAGATTGTCAAGTCTTGCCTCATCTCCCTGGTTACTCGAATGTGGAGGTGGGGGGCCAAATCCCCTCTAAGCTTACCATACAGTCGTGACAAAAAGGCTCTCCCTGGGGCTATCACCCGGCAGGCAAAATTAAGGCTCCTTATCAGGGATTGCAAAACCCGCACTGTCACCTTACGGGCCTCGATGACATCCTTAATCTTCTGTCTAAGGGTGGCCAATTTATCGTATGGGAGCCTCGATATCATGCTCTCAGTATCCAGCTCTATTCCCAAGTAAGTTAATCTTGTGGCCGGCCCTTCAGTTTTTTCAGGGGCCAGGGGGATACCCAATTCCTGAAACTGTACTAGAGCTGCCATGCAGTCGTTTGAATTTGGAGGGTCAATTATCAGGAAATCATCGAGGTATTTTGTGACTTCGCAGTCCCTCAGTCTACGCTGGAATATCCATTCCACTAAAGAGCTGAAATGCTCGAAGGTCAAGCATGATATCGAGCATCCCATCGGCATTGCCCAGTCGTAGTAATATTGGTCCTCAAAGTAAAAGCCTAACAAATGGTAGCTGTCGGGGTGCACTAGTAGCAAACAAAATGCCGATTTCACATCACACTTTGCCAGCAATGACCCCGGCCCCAGGGCCCGGGCCTTGTCCACTGCCACATCAAAAGAGGAATATCTAATCGATGTCAGTTCCTTTGGAATGGCATCGTTGACCGAATAACCCCTTGGATGGGATGAATCTAAACTCCCCAGGAGCCTTTTTTGGCACCACCCCCAGGGGGGACACAACCAAATCAGGTAAAGGAGGGTGGGAAAAGGGGCTGGCCACTCTGCCCCTTTCGACTTCCTTGTTGATTTTATCCCGTACCACATTCTCTAGTCCTGTCACCGATTTTAAATTTCGGGAAATGCTCCTACCTTGCACGGGGCCCGCTGAAATAACAAAGCCTGTCATGAATCCTTGCACTATATAATCAACTTCCCCGGGATCAGGGTGACCTGCAAGGGCTTGCCTTAGCCGGTCAATTCTGACTGGCGTCAGTCCTCTTTCCAGCTGGCGAATTCTGCATTGCACCCTGCGACCTCTGCCGTTGCTACCCCCTTGGCCGGGTCACCCTCTACCCCCCTCTGACGGGAACGAAAACAACTGAATCCCGGGTGGTTCCCTGAACACCCCCAGCAGTTGTGGCGAAAACGACATGATGCCCTGTTGCATCTTCCCACCTTATTATACTCCCAGCAAGGGCCCACCCCACCGGGGCTCGATCTCCTGGACTCGCTGCCGTATGGCTCATTAGCTGGTGCCATGCCTCCCTTCACTATTGTATGACCACTTTCCGACTGCGGGGCACTCGTCACGTCAATCATGCTCTCAAGCCATAGGTCTGCAGCATATACGTCCCAACGCAACCCGGGATTCGTGTCCGCCCGATGACGAAAAGCCTCGTCATATCGGAGCCACGCTCCCGGGGGACCTGTTCCGTGCACACGGCGCACAATGTCTGCATACTTATGCAGCTCTAGACCTCGGCCAGGGTATGCCTGCATCATTACACCCATGAATACGGCATATGCCGCAGTCCAATTCACCCAGTTCCGGTCAGCCTTAGGGCGTTTGAACTTCTCCTTCTCCTTCTGATCATCCTCCACCTGGTGATCCACTACTGGATCACTAAACAACAGGGCGAAAACATCAATGTATTCGCCCTGCCAGATTTTTTCCTTTGTGGCCTGCAATAAGTGCTGCCCAAAAGGAGCCGTAATATCCAGGCTGGCTCCCCCTGGCAGAGGCAGGGGGCATGCCCCTCCATCCCCTGGAGCCACCAAGGGGGCAATTCCTACATTTACCCCTGCAGCCCTAGTGTCCGATGAGGCCGAAGGGGATGGATCAGTCCATCCTCTTTGCCCTTCATAGAGGACCGTGGCAGGCGGCGGTGGAACCAATGCCGTGATAGGTGTGATCATTACCCAAGCACCATTCATCCATGCTACTTGGGTATGGCTCTGGCCCCCAGATCCCATCACCCCCTGTGATGCTCTCCCTTCGCCTGGTACTGGAGACTGGGGAACCTTAGGCGTGTTCTGGTCTTGCACCCCTTGGATCATGTCCACCCCGTGTGTCTGGCCTACTACTCTAACAGGGATTGCCTGCCCTCCTCCTTGGCTGCCCTGTATGCCCGCGGAAACCTGGTTACCTGCACTTGCTGGCACTGTGCCCCTGCTTGCCACTCCGTGCCCTTGGGTCTCGCCTCCTCTCGTCCCCTGGCTGGTTCCATACAACCGTTGCTCCAGCAGGATTATCCTCCGCCATAGCTCCTCCTCATCCCTACGCTCCACCTGAGCTGGGTCCACCCACAGACGCCGCTCAGGAGGTGGCTCATCCCTGGAATGATACTCCAGGATACCCTGTATGGGCAACCCGGCCTCAGTGGACCCTGTGTCCTGAATCCGTCCCTGCCCCCACAAATGAGTTTCGGCCGGGTTCCCCCCCAGAGGACAATGAGGTGTCCCTCACCCCGGCCCCACTTGCTGAACCATATATGGCCCGTAGCAATGGGGCAGTGGGGGAGTCCATCCAAGAAGGCCCCGCCTGCTGGCTTGAATGTGCACAGGCCCAGCCCTCTCCCTGGAGTAGTCAAGGCCCCCCATCTCACCTTGCTCCCGTGCTGGCTCCACTGTGTGAGCACCCACATGCATGCCCACCGGGCCTGCCCCTCCCATTGCCAGGGGCTCACTCCCCAGCCAGTTATCAACAGCCTGCTGAGCCTGTTGCGTCTGCGCCACAGTAGGCCCCGACCCCGGGTTCGTCCCAGGCAGCAAGACCTCAGCACCTATTCCCCTTTCAGGCAGGGGCCTCCCAACCTCATTTCTAAACCTTGTGGGGGGGGGGAATGACCCTCTCCCATGGGTGGTGACTGCCCCTCCTCACGCCACACACTTCTTCCTCAGGGACCCCCTCTGGCGTCCCGTCTGCCCCCTGTGCTTGGGCCCGGCTACATCCTCCAGTGTTTGCCCCTTCTCCTGGGTGCCCACTCACCAGGGAGCCCACCTGAATTGTGTGCTCACACGCTTCCAGGCGTGCAAGCAGTTCTTCCCTGGGGGGGGATTTCACTACTCGGCGGCCCCTCGTCCGCCCTCTCCGTGCTCCTCCCAGCTTCCAAGCGGGTGACCCCCACTTGGCGGACTCCTTCCTTCGCTGCCGGCTTCTTCTTCGATTGGCCCATCCTGCCTCCCCCCCGCGATCAGGCCCTAATTGCCGGTCAGGGAACACTCAGTCAGCAGTTAAGCCTTCTTGCTGCTGACTGCTCTATTCCTGAAGCCCGACTGATCTGCTCCTTTGGCGGCAGGAAGTCTGCCCCTCCTAACAAGGGTGGGCTTCCCTGCCCCACGTGAAACCTTTGCGCCACTGGGGAGGGTTGCCTAGAAACCCTATAACAACATAGAGGGAGACTTCTAACAGACTCCCCCTATAGCGGCGCCATTTCCTTCTCCTGCTGGGAGGGGCGCAGCAAATCCCCGTCGCCACCATTCGGCGGTGAAGGGACTTCTCCATACAGCGGGGTAATCCAGCAAGCCCTTAACATCTCCAAATGCAGACAGATAAACAAAACATGATCTATTGTTTTTATCTAATCAAGGAAACAAACAAGAACATAATCTATCTCCAAAAGGAATCCCTGCACAACTGCCCCTGAAGACTGCAGAATCAACAAGATGAAAACGAGCCAATGTCATGTGTCTTCATAGGTGAAATGTGGGCAAGATAGGATTCAAACTGGATTGAGTCTTAAATACTACATACGATGGAGCAATTTTGGTAGCAGCAACTTTTGCTAACTCACCCTGAACAGCAATGTCTAGGATCCTTTGCTTGATGTTTCGCAATAGTTGCTGACTACAAGATAGAGCACAAACATCTGGTGAAAAACCTGTCCTGCAGAGCATTCTCGAAACTTCACTCCACCATTGGTATGACTGGGCCCCTTCATGCCTAACCCACTCGATCCAGCATATCACTGACAATCGGGCAGGGTCAATCTTACACATTTTTAGCCAATACCCAATAGCTTTTAAATTGGCTAGAACTGATAACGGATACAATCCAGTTTCAGTCCTGCACATGGCTGTTGGTGTGGCAATGGGAGCACTCAATAAGCCTCTAAGAAATTTATTTTGGACAACATCAGTCTCCTTTTGATGTGAAAAATACCAAAGCTCCGATCCATATAATACCTGCGGGGTACTTTGGACCTGTACCTCATAAACTGAGCGCACACTAATACTATTAGTAGATCTATATAATCTTAATATCCCTGCTACCGTACTAGTGGCTCTATCCATCATAGTTTTTTTATGTGCTGCCCAAGAACCCGATGCAGAAAAAACAATCCCCAAGTAAACATACTTAGATACTTGCGTAAGTTTATATTCTCCCAGGATTCACGCATGTTGAGTTTTTCCAGGACCAAAACAGACCACTTGCGACTTTTTTGTGTTGACAATCAGTTTGTTATCTATAGAATACTGGTGCAAAAGAGTCAACCAATACTGCAGACCTTGCCGGGTCTTCGACATTAGTATGATATCATCCGCATACATCAGAATGTCTATGGGTCTATCCCCGATCTTGGGAGGAGTGCTCCCAGCTTCATTAATCACAGAGTGGCTAAATCTTTTATGTAAAGGCAGAAGAGCAAAGGGGTCAAAATACATCCCTGTCTTACTCCTGAGGCAATGGGGAAAGATTTTGAATAATTTCCTATGTTGTCTAGTCTTACAATTGCATGTTTCTGTATGCAAGGAAATAATCATTTCCAAAAGATGGTGGTTTATACCCATTCCTCTCAATTTAGCCCAAAGCCTACCTCTGTCAATGATGTCAAAAGCCTTTGAGAAATCAATAAAGGCTACGTGTAATTTTCCATTCCTAATAGTAACAAACTTATTAATGAGATGCGTCAAAACAAAGTCATTATCCATACTGAACAGCCATGTCGAAAACTGGATTATTCCTCTGCTAGGAGCTGATGATCAGAGATCCATGCTTCCAATTCTTCCAAAAGGAAGCAGGAATAAATCTTCCCCACAATAGGTAACAGACTTATTGGCCTATAGCAAGCAGGATCTGTTTTCTTCCCACTTTTGAATATAGGCACAATGATAGCCGTATTCCAGAAAGAGAGTGTTGATCTGCACAAGTTACACAAGTTAAATAATTTTGCCAGGATAGGAGCCCACCATGTGGCAAAGTCCCTGTATAGCTCAGGTGGCATATGATCAACACCAGGAGCCTTTCCTGGCCTCAAGGCCATGATATAAGTACAAATCTTATATTCTGTTACTATTGGCAGCAATGTTTCCTCTGTATCTTCTTCATCATTCTCCAGTTGGGAGCAATTTATAGGGGAACCTTCTGAGGGATTAAATATAGATAGAAAATGTGTAATCCAATGCCTTTCACTGATAGAGGGTGTACAGTTAGGCACCCCCTAAGGGAAGCATTTACAATTGCCCAAAACGTCCGGGAGTCTTTAAGGCTGGTTGCAGTTTGGAGCTCTAACCACATTTGGTCAGCTTTAGCATTTCTTTTGGCATAGAAACGTTTCTTATATGCTTTCCGGGCATTGCTAAAAACCACCCAGTTTGAAGGAAGTAGAAGCCATAACTTCCTAAGTTTGAGCAAGTCACGTTTAGCTTGGTGGCATTCCCCATCGTACCAGCCTGAGCCTCTACTGGGAAGGAAACTGAATGGTCCAACTGTATTGGGGCTAGTTCTAACAACAATTATTTCCGATATGCTTCCCAACTTCCTAAAGGTTTCATCTACAGAGATGGGAAGGGAGGCAGATTCTATTTCATCTTTAAGATTAACCACCTCTTCCGTATATAATAAATCTGCCATTTTTAGAAATGTATCATCTGATCTTTTCACACGAGACTTCCCAGATTGTTTCCTCTCAATTAAGGGCTGGGTGGGGGAAAAACTGATGCCTGCATTATGTTCTCAAAGCCCACTATCAAGGGATGATGACTACTCTCAGGAGTCAGGTCTAGCTACAATTAAAGGGCCAGAAAAATCTCTAAAATAGAAGATGGAAGTGATAAAATAATCAACTGTTGTTTTTTTTAACTGGTGAAAAACCATAATCAATTTGATGATAATGATGACCTGAAAGGAAAAAGGCATCCAAAAGTACTCTGGACACAGTGGGCATTCTAGAGTAACTAAGAAAAATGGGCATCCTAGAATAACCACAAAACTGGTTGTTTTTACAGTAACCACATTACTCCAAGTGGTCATGTCCCCGTTATCAATCTTTTGGTGTGTGCCCTGTAGTTACTGCATCATCATACACTAATGATGTAATGTTATCATTTACATATGTGTAAATATATGTCTTTCCTGCTCCACCGCCTTCTCAGGCCATCATATAGATTAAATCAAAAGAACTTTTTTTATATGCTGTGGGGGATTAGAAGAGGTCGAGCCAACTGAAACTCAATCCCAATAAGACAGAGGCAATGCTAGTAGATGGGACCAGTGATCTGAGTAAGAAGTTTCCCCCCATTATCAGGGGCATCCATACTCTATTGGTTCCATCTGTGCAGAGCCTGGGGTGCTCCTGGACTCACAGCTACATCTGGATTTCCAGGTGTTGGCTGTGGACAGGGGCGCCTTTCACCAATTACATCTGATGAAAAGGTTCCTCCCATATGTCTCGGACTCCGACCTTGTCACTATCATCCATGCATTCGTCACCTTGAAGCTAGACTATTGCAATGCGCTCTACGTGGGGCTGCCCATGGTAAGTGACAGTTTGGAAGCTGTAGCCAGTGCAGAATGCGGTAGCCCACTTCCTTACTGGGACGGGCTGCAGGGAGCACATAACACCTATGCTCCGAGCACTGCACCGGCTGCCTATTGTCTTCTGGGCCTGGTTCAAGGTGCTGGTGTTGACCTTTAAAGTCTTAGGCTCTGTTTATCTGAGTGATAGCCTCACTCTTTGGGTGGCCTCTGCAGTCATCCTGGGGTGCCCTCCTGGAAGTTCCACTGTATTGGCAGGTTCGGACGGACAGGAGGGCGTTCTCGGTGGCTGCACCATCATTCTAGAATCCCCTTCCCGTGGAGGTTCACATCATCTCAGATCTTCTTGCCTTCCAACAAAATTGTAAGACCTGGCTCTTCCATCAGGCATTTGGTGGGGGAGGGTGGAGGGTGGAATGGGTTAGGGGACTTCATGCACAGGTCAGATTTTATAGTCTAGTTTTATATTGTTTTTATTTATAAGTGTTTGTATTTATATATATATTATTGAAATTGTTGTTTTATATTTTTTATACTTGTAAGCCACCCCAAGTTGCTTTTGCGAGAGGGGCAGGGTAAAAATCTAAAAAATAAAATAAAATAAATACAACCAGACCTGTACAACTTGTTGTAGTTGCTGGGCCAGTGCTCCTGCAGCGGGGACCGTTATTGATGGAAGGTCGGGAGTAGTCATCTGGGGGTGATAGCCATAAGAGACGAAAAAGGGGGAGTTTCCCAAGGAGGCGTTCGGGGCGTTGTTGTAAGCAAATTCTGCTATAGGGATCCAAGAGTACCAATCGTCCTGGAGATAATCAATGTAACACCTCAAGTATTGCTCAAGGCTCTGGTTGACCCGCTCCACCTGCCCATTAGCTTGGGGGTGGTATGCGGTAGTGGGCTTCAGCTGGACTTGGAGGGCCTTAAACAGCGCTGTCCAGAAGCGGGAGACGAACTGCGTTCCTCAATCGCTGATTATCTCCATTGGCCAGCCATGGAGTTTCATTACATGTCTTATAAACAAGAGGGCTGTGCGTTGAGCCATGGGGAGGCCCTTACAGGCCACAAAGTGGGCCATCTTCGTGAAGTGGTCTACTATGACCAAAACGGTGTTGTACCCTTGCGAGGGGGGTAGTTCCACTATAAAGTCAAGCCCAATTCATTGCCAGGGCCCCACCGGTGACGGGGAAAGCTGGAGGAGGCCCACAGGGTTTTTTCCTAGGCACCTTGGTGCGGGCACAGATGGTACAGGCTTGGACATAACGGCGCACATCTGTAGCCATTGTCGACCACCAGAACTGATGTTGAAGAAGCACTAAGGTATGTTCTATTCCAGGGTGTCCAGCCAGGGGGGCGTCATGGTGGGCCCACAGTACCTGTGCTTGACAGGAGGGCGGCACCACAATCTGTGGTCCCTTCTTGTAGAGCCCCCCTTCCAAGGTGAAGGGGTTGCCTTCAGAAGGTTGGATTTCACGAGCAGAAGCCTGTTGCAAGCCTTCAAGGAAGGAGGTAGTAGCAGCAAATACCTGAGGTTCAAGAATTGGCCCCTTGGTTGGTCTCTTTCCCTTCATGGTATCGGGATAAGGCATCTGCCAAGAGATTCATCTTACCAGGTCGAAATTGGATGGTAAACGCAAAACGTGCAAAAAAGAGCGCCCAGCAGGCGTGACAAGGGTTCGCAATCTGGGCCGTTTGGAGAAAGGTGAGGTTTTTGTGGTCCGTAGTTACGGTTATGGGGTGTCGTGCCCCTTCCAGGTAGTGCCGCCAGGTTTCAAAGGCTGCCTTAATGGCTAAAAGTTCCCGGTCAAAGACGGTGTAATTCCTTTCAGCAGGCGACAACTGACGGGAGTAATAGGCGCAGGGGAGGCACAACTTCCCAGTGCTTGGTTGAAGGAGGACGGCTCCTATGGCCACACTCGAGGCGTCAGCCTCAACATAAAAGGACTTCTCAAAGTCCGGGTGCTGAAGGAGGGGCACTTGCATGAAGGCTTCTTTCAGGAACTGGAAGCTGTGCTCTTGTTCCTGGGTCCAGACATAGGGTTGGTTCTTTTTTAAGAGTAGAGTGAGGGGGCTGGTGACGTCGGCGTAACGCGGTACGTACTGGCGATAGTAGTTGACACTGCCCAGAAAACGCTGGAGGGATTTAACTGATTTGGGCGCAGGCCATTGTTGAATCGCATGGACCTTCTTGGGGTCCATTTGAATCCCTTCGGGACTAAGGACAAACCCCCAAAATTCTACCGTAGTACAATGGAATGTGCATTTTTCTTGTTTACAATAAAGTTTCTGAGTTCGTAATCGCTGCAGTACTTGCCTTGCCTGACATGTTGCACGTGCTGGGTGTAGGACGGGGAGTAGATAAGAATATCGTCTAGATAGGCAATAACGAAGGCGTCCAA
The DNA here is from genome assembly GCA_003113815.1 of Sphenodon punctatus. Taxonomy (NCBI): domain Eukaryota; kingdom Metazoa; phylum Chordata; class Lepidosauria; order Sphenodontia; family Sphenodontidae; genus Sphenodon; species Sphenodon punctatus. The sequence continues at coordinate 187,950 of QEPC01007029.1, forward strand.
AACATCCTGAAATATGTCGTTTATAAAGTGCTGGAAGGCAGCTGGGGCATTGGCCAAGCCGAATGGCATGACGAGGTATTCAAAGTGCCCATATCGGGTGCGAAAGGCTGTCTTCCATTCGTCTCCTTGACGAACTCTAAGTAGGTTATAGGCCCCCCGAAGGTCTAACTTTGTAAAAATCCGTGCCCTCTGCAGCCGGTTTAACAATTCCAGGATGAGCGGCAGGGGGTAGCGGTTCTTAATAGTCACACTGTTGAGACCACGATAATCAATACAAGGCCACAAGCCCCCGTCTTTCTTAGAAACGAAGAAGATGGGGGCACCTGCTGGTGATGTTGAATGCCGAATGTGCCCGTTCTTAAGGGCTTCCTCTAGATATCCTCGCAGCTCCGTTAACTCCGGGGCAGAGAGAGCGTAGATGCGCTCAAATGGGGGTTCCGCACCTGGTGTCAACTCAATAGGACAATCGTAGGAGCGGTGAGGCGGGAGTTGGGTCCGCCTGACTCTTACTGAAAACATCCGCAAGGTCCTCATATTCGGGGGGGGAACCCTCCCTTCGACGTTTGGCGATGCTGCTACCCGCCACCCGCGAAGGGTGTGGAGGGGCTGCTTGTACGCAATGTTGTTCACAATACAGAGAAGTGAACTGCAGCTGCCGCCGCGCCCATTGGATATGGGGATCGTGAAGAGCAAGCCACGGAAGTCCTAGAACTACAAGGAACAGCTGAGTACTAACCACATCGAAAGAGAGCAACTCCTGGTGGGCTCCCATGGTACAGGGGAGAGGGCGGGTTTGGTGGGTGACCTGCCCCGAGACGAGAGGGGAGCCATCGATACTTTGTACGGCTTCAGGACTTTCCTTGGGCTGAATGGGAATTCGCGATGTTCGTATGAAGTTGTCATCGATGAAGTTGGCTGAGGCCCCCGAGTCTATCAGGGCCCAGACTATCAGGGATTTGTCGGGGGCGATGCCCAACATAACTGGAACTCGCAGGTGCAGAGGGGCACCAGAAGTGAGGGATGGGATAACCTTCAGGGTCGAGATGTTCCCTGCCCATCTCGACCCATGGCATTTCCCACTGACCGCCGGAGGAGAGGCAGCGCAGGGCATCCTTGTATAAAATGCCCCATGTCCCCACAGTAGAAACATGCCCGTGTCCGCCGCCTACGCTCTCGTTCTTCTGCCATGAGAGGGCCCCGGGATGCACCCAACTGCATAGGTTTGGCCTCCGGAACGGCCGGTGCGGCTACCTCTGGGCTGGGGGATGCAAAGGGAATACCTCATAATGGGGTGCTCCTTCCTTCTTGACATCTTTCTCTCCGTCGCTCCAGTAGCTGTGCATCTATTTGGAGGACAAGGGCGGCCATGCTAGTCCAGGTGTCGGGAAGGGCAACATAGGCCAATTGGTCCTTGAGGTCCTCTGCAAGCCCCCTGTGAAAGTGCACCCTAAGGGCGCTTTATGACCACTGCAATTCAAGGGCGAGTTGCTGGAACTGTGTGATGTATTCCATCAGGGGCACTCGTCCCTGTCGGAGATTTAACATGGCGGTTTCTGCATCCTGGAGACGATGGGGGGTGATCAAATAAAAAACAAAATTCCCGCAGAAACCCTTGGTAATCCACCAAGAGGGGGCTTTGGCTAGTCAGCAAATTGGTAGCCCGTTCCAAGGTGACCCCCCCTAAGTTCCCAATCATGAAAGCCACCTTTAGAGCATCCGTGGAATAGGTGGCTGCTTGGGTTGTGAAGGTGAGGTCGCAGAGTGCCAGAAATGCTTGACACATCCTGCGGTCTCCTAAGAATTTCTCTATACGAGGTCCTCGGGGCTCTCGGGGTGCGGGAGGTCCCAGGGGTAGGGGGGCTGCGGCCGCAGGAGCAGCCACTGTGGCATCCACAGCTACCGCCACCGGGGCCGGAGGCACCGGGGCAGCCAACATCATAGCTGCCTGCGGTGCCGGAAGCTGCCGCTGAACTACAGCGACGGCGAGGTCTGCGTGTTGTTCTTGCAAATCCTTTACTTGCATGGCCAAGGTTTGTACTGCGCGGACCAGCTCTCCTATTTCCGGGGAACTCTCCATGAGGGACAGGCCAGGCATATGGGCTGGACCGGTGAATCTGTCAGTGGGAGGGGGGCAGGAAGGCAGGGAGGAGAAGGGGTGCGTTTGCCCACACGCTCCGGGTGGACTCACAAGGCTCTTTTTAGGCAATCGAGGCTCCCAGTTGCCCGTCAGGATAGTGTGTGGGCCACTCAGTATGCTTTCACACCAAGAGCTTAGGCCCCTATCATCATAGGGCACAGAGCAGCTCAAGGGAAGGGGTTCCACGCATCTACCACTTTCAAATGCCACAAGGGGGGTACACTGGTGGGAGGTATGTGAAGGGAACAAGGCTCGGGGACCCAAGGAAGGAGGGAATGGGACCGGGGCTCTCACACCGAAAGGGGAAGGGAGACAAGGAAATTACCCCAGGAGGGGGAAGGGGCGGAAACACCCTGGCCCGCAGGCCCTCGCAACACATTCTCGCTCACCAGGAAGGAGGGGAAGGGTCCTGTCAACACACACTTACTCTGGATTGCACACAGTCAAAATGGGGCACACAGGAAACCACAAGGCAGGGAGAGGGAAACACAAACGGAGGGACAAGAGGGCAAAGGCAATTCGACACGGTCAATTTCAAAGTACTTAGCTTTCAAGCAGGGGGCCAGTCTCCACAGACACACACGCTCTGTTCACCGGCACAGAGCTCTGAAAACTGCCAGCTGATAAAGGTCTAGCCCCGCCCCCTGCACGCGCCCGCAGGCGCTCAGACCGGCATGGCGGGTGGCGGGGCCTTGTTGCGTCCTCCAAAGGCCTTGCTCGTGGTGCATCTTGCAAAGGGGGCGGGGACACGGGTGGCGTCGGCATGGTGCTCTGCAGCGGCCGGGGTTGCGGCCCGCAAGGGGCGGGGCTTCCATCCAGCGCGGTGCGTCGGGGTGCAGGGTGGCGAACCCGACTGCTGACACCTGTACAACTCACATTTTGTCATCCCAAGTGATACCAGTTTTATGGACTCTCTCATCTCTGCTTGCTCCTACTGACACTTAGCACCAAGGATCTGTCACCCCCAACCTTGACTACAAAAACACATTTAGTTTTGAGAATGCTAACAGGGTCATCTAAACTAAAGAGTGCCAACCATTTTACTTTTCTAAGCATTACATTTTTATTAAAATTCTTCTTTGTCAAACGTGAAGGGAACTGAAAAGAAAAATTAATTTCTTCTAATATTGAAAACAGTCATGATTGTGCTTTTGTACTTCAGAGGACTTATCTTCTTTGACAGAAGAAAGAAGCAAAGTGAAAGTAAGAAAACTTAACCAGAGACCCTGAAAAGCAGAACGTGATGAAAGAAAATTTCTCCTACACATCACTTAAATCCGGAGGCATGGCTCAAATCCAGAGCTCTTCAAGAAAAATTCTGTACAGCCCTACTTTCTGAACAATATGCTTAAGAATGTCTGCTCCCAATTTTTTCTGAACTACTCGGAAGTGATCCATGGGACAATTCTCACACTCTCCACTGCCCCTGTTCCTTAGGGTCCACATTTTTTTCCCCAGATGTAGCACCAGGTTCAACAAGATTCCAGTTTCCCAAAACCTTCTGACCACCTGCCTTACACATTCCTACTCACGTACATGCAGGCAATTGCATAATCTGAGATTAATAGATATCTCCTTGGCTCTGGTTACTTTTCTCAATAGTCGTTATGAAAGGCTTATTAAAAATTTACAATGAACTGTCTTGATTTGAATAATTTCTGTTTATTTCTCTCAAAGGTGGGCAGTGGGAGAGAATCAGAAAACCAGGGCAGAATATGCTTTTATGCTTTTCAGAGCCACTTCAAAAGGCTTCCTTCTGCTGACTGAACAAGGAAACTGCAGCTTTTCGGCTGTTGGCTAGCATCAGGGCTACAGTTGCAACTGGGTACCCAGCAAGTTGCATCCTGTTGAATCTGGGGTATCCAACTTGCCCCAGTTGCATTCAGGCACCAATTGGCACCCAAACACAACCAGATGGGCTACCTGACTTCCCAGGCTGACTCACCTCACCGCCGGGCTGATGCTCCTCCGGTCCTGCTGGTGCTTGCTGCTTCCTGCTCCTCCCCAGCCCACGTGCTGCTCATCTGAGATGTGGACTTCCCTGCTCAGCTATTTCTGAGTGTGGGGAAGTAAGGAGGCCTCTTCCCACCTGCGTGCACTTCCTTAATGGGTCCTCCATTCCCAGGGGGACCCAAACTGGGGGTGCATGCAGGACCTATGTGCATCACTGACATGGGTCCCCCTGGGAATGGAGGACCCATTTGGGGGGGGTGTGTGTTCATGCAGGTGGGAAGAGCCCTCTTCACTCCCCACTGCTCAGAAAAAGATAAGCAGGGAAGTCCTCAGCTCAGATGGGCTGGGCAGGAGCAAAGAGCAGCGGCGAGGACCAGACAAGCAGCAGCCTGGTGACCTGTGGGTTCCAGGATTGGCATCTGGGGTGAGACACCCCAACAATACCCACATTTTTTCAGACACTGTGAACCCAATGTGGGGCCAGGGACTCTCTCTGGTGCCCAAAAATGTGGGCATTACCTGCAGGTAGCAAGTGCGCTACCCACTGCAGCCTAGTCCGAGCAGGTCCCACAAACTTACTGTTGTAGCTTTATTATGAGTGCGAGCCTTTTGGATGGATGCAAAAACAGGGTGGAATGAGGAATATATTCCTCTTGGAGTATGGGAAGGAGGGGAGAGTCCTTTCCTTCATTTTCAGCTGTTCCTCGGAGGCATCAGGATGAGAGAGAGAGAATGCATCCTGTTGGATGTGCATGTACGCACACATATCTCAGGTCACACGGAGGAATGTTCTCCATGCTACGGTACAGTAAGAAGGAGTGGCTTTGTCATTTTTCTCCCCTAGACAAAAAGCCTGGAGCCCTCTCCACCTCAAGCCCTTTCTCAGGGGTGGCAGAAAGTGGGGAGAGACTCGGAAATGTTAGGTGTAACTGTAATGTATTCCTGGTTTATACATGGCTCCCTCAGAGACAGGCACATGCTGAGATAAAATGTGTGCACATACAAAGAAGGAGAGAGATTATCTTTTCTTTACTACTACTTATCATTTCTATAGTGCTATAGTTACAGATCCCTGCCCAGTGGGCTTACAATCTAAGATTGGAATAAAGTGACAGACAGACACACACATATTCCCCCTTTACAGATGGGGAACTGAGACTGATTGGGTGGCTTTGAGAAAGACACAAACTGTGAGTTCATGGTTTGGGCAGGATTTGAAACCTGACTTTCCATGCCCAAGTCCAGCACTTTATCCACTACACCACACTAATTCTCTAGGCTGAGAGGTTGTGACTTTCTCGGATGATACATATTGTTCTGTGCAAGTGCTTTCTGGCATAACAGTAGTGGCTACAACTACAAGCTGTATTGATGTTAGTACAACTGGAGGCTCTAAGGGCCTTGCCTCTTGGGTCTGCAATGGAGTCACAGCAAATCCCTCAGTTGGTCACTAGTGCAAGCAGGTTCCTGGTACACCTTCCGTCACAGAGGTGTTAGAGAAATATGGGAATCTGCAAGTGCATCAGGGGGGTTGCAAAGACTTTTTCTGAGGGTCTCTTTTCTGGCTTTTCTCTCTGCAAGCCAAAGCGAAGTGGCTCTGGTCACCACAATACAGGCACAGACCTTCGTGTCAATGGTGCTGCTCTGAAGTGCTGAACCCAGAAGCAGCTCTGGTGGCAGCTGCTTCTGGGCAACATTAATTTGCATACCTTCTATCATAGCGCTGAGCTCTGGGGGTGGGAGTGGGGGGTTCCAGTAGAGGCAGGGGGCAGAGTATCCTCTACATTTCCAGATGCTTCTTCATCAAGTGAGCTCTTGGCTGAATATTTCAGGCAAAGGACGCCCCCAGACGCTGTCAGCCATGGCCCCAATGCACTGGACACAGTTGGACTCAGCCCAAGTGCCTTGGACTTCAGCCTCAATGGGCAACTCCCTTCCAAACATCTAGATTTTATTATTTATTATTATTAGCAAGCATTTATATAGCACCAGCAATGTACCTGGCGCTTTACAAAGTAATTGAATAGACATGGTCCCTGCCCTAGGGCTTACAATCTGAGAGATGGCGGGAGGGGGTGATACAAAGGAAGAGGAACAGAGGGAGAGACAAGGAGTGTAACATTCACAAGGATGTGAGGTCCCAGGTACACGTGCTTGGCTTGGTTACATCAAGAATGATGGCTGGCTGGTCCATGTGGTGAGGATATGAGTACACAGGCCTCAGGTAACAGATTGTACTGGATGGAGGGCATCAGCAGGAGTTAGGTGAGGGGAGCGAGGAGTCGGGGAGGGCAGAGCGGAAGAGGTGGGTCTTGAGGAGGGATTTGAAGGTACGAAGGGAGGGGGTGAGGCGGACGTGGGCAGGGAGGGAGTTCCAGGCATGGGGGGAAGCTAGGGAGAAGGGACGAAGGTGGTTAGGGGAGCAGGGGAGGCGTGGGAGGGCGAGTAACAGAGGGAACAGAGGAGGAGCGGAGTTCACGGACTGGAGTATGGAGGAAAATTAGCTCAGAGAGGTAATTGGACAGAGATAAGGGGGAAAAGGTGAGAGCGTGGGAGGCCAGTGAGAAGGAGGTTATAGTAATTGAGGTGAGAGATGACCAGGGCATGAACAAGAGTTTTGGCAGAGGAGACAGAGAGAAAAGGGCAAATCTTAGCAATGTTATGGAGGGAGAAGCGACAGGATTTGGCAACAGAGTCGATGTAGGGTTTAAAAGAAAGGGGTGAGTCAAAGATGAAGCCTAAGCTA
>QEPC01007029.1:200567-210759 GCA_003113815.1 Sphenodon punctatus
TTAGATTCTCAAGGGGGGCAAGGGTCTCTAATGGTAGGAGATACATTGGCGATGCCTTCCAGGAATCCAGGATGCGAGAAGATTGGACGACCAATAATGGGAAAATGGTAAGCAGAAATGATGGCAAGGTGAACTCTCAGAGAAGACAGTGCCAAGCCCTGAGATTTTAAATGAGTCAGGTAAGTAAGGAGTTGTTTAACTGATACAATTTGAAGGTTCAAATTGTTCATGATAGCCCAGATGGTGAGCCTTTTCCATTTTAATTAATAGGTTTTATGGGTAGTGTCCCTGCGAGTGCTTGTTTGGCTGTGCACCACCTCATCAGGTAAGTCTAGTAGGTTTTGTAAGGTCAAAGCAATATCAGCCAAGCTGTGAGGTGCACCGATTGGTGAGTGGGGTGAAGGATCCTCCCATTGTGTATAAGGTCTGGTAGTTGGGGAAGATGAATGTGGTCTGTAGTGATGGCGAGGAGATGTTTGTACCATGGCTGTCTGGGCCAATCTGGTGTTATCAGGATGCACTGTGCTTGGTGGAAGAAGAGCTTGGAGAGAACTCGTCGTGTGATCGGGGGAAATGAATACACTAGGGTGTTGCCCCAGTGAAGCAGGAAAGCATCGTTTAGAGAGCTTTTCCAGCTTCGCTACAGACCATCGGGCACTGAGTGATTTTTGGTGTCTCGAAGAGATCCACATGAGGTCGACCCTTTCAGAGAGCACCCAAGGAGGCAGGACTTGTAAGAGAGGGTGAAAACAGACATGACGCTAGCCACCCTTTAACCACCCTTGGTGGCTATTTATGCATGTTGCAGGGCTGTATTGGTGCCCTATGCAGCCCTGAAACATGCATAAATGAGCACCAAGGGTGATTAAAGGGTGGTTAGCGTCATGTCTGTTTTCACTGAGAGAGGTGCACTGGAGGAAGCAGCAGCAGGCAGTGTCAAGCAAGCAGACAGAGAAGGAACAGAGGCCGTAGGTAGTGTTGACACCTCATAGTCTGGCAGGGTATCAACTTACAGAGAGTTCCCCGGTGGGCAGAACTTGTGTGTGTGGGAGACACATGTACTGGCAGGAGCAGTCCCTGGTGGCAGATGGTGGTGGAAGAGGGCCCCCTAGGGCAGCATTTGAGCCTCACAGACTGGCAGGACAGCATCCCGAAGGGCAGCATTGGAACCCCCCAGACTGGCAGGGCATCTTCAGATTGCAGAGATCGCCCTAGGGGAACAGGACATAGGAGACATAGAGTAGTTTAATTCACTCATCTTAAACAGTAGCAGCAGGCATGGGCACAGATGGTCACGCTCTCTTTTGTTCTGGGTGGGACATAGATTTGGTCTCTCTCTCGTTTTCTGGTTTTGGCAGGTGGGTGGCAGCGTGGGCAGGGTGTGTGCTTCTTTTCTCATTTTAGCAGCAGAGTGCGTGCTGGTGGGTGGCAGGTTGGGCGGGGTGTGCACCTCTCTCTGTCTGATTCTGTCAGAAGGGTGCATGTCTCTCTCTGGGTCAGGCAGACGGCATGGACAGCCACTGTTACTGTGTGTGTCTCCCTCATCCAGCTTTCCAGAACCCTAGCTATCACAAAGTTATGGCTTCAGTTTGCAGAGAGTGCCTCAGAGTGGTCTGCTGATACCATACCAGATAGATAAATGGGCAGGCGGGCACTGGCTGTTGGCACTACCCTAGAAGTTACAGGGTGTCAGCTTGCAGAGATTGCCCCAGGGGGACAGAATAATATCTCAGAGGGAGGCAGGAAGTGTGCAGCCAGCATTTAGGCAGGCAGGAGGGGAAGGAGGCATCAAGAGAGACCCAGCAGGAAGGAGGAACAAAAAGGCTGCCCCTTGAGCTGGCAGTGTGATCCCTCACTCCAACTCAAAGGGTAGCTCGAGGAATCCCAGCAGCAGTAATATCAATTTCGTGATAGGTTGATAAGGTTTGGATGAGGCAAGTAACTATGTAAACAAAGTAGTGACAGTGAGAGAGCCCCTTTGTGTGGTTTTTCAGAGTACCTTTGCCTGATAGTGATGTGCGGCAAAAGATTGTATCTCAAATATTATGGAGATTGGCTGTTTATCTATAAAGGATTGTTTAAGATTTTATCTATTGTATATTTATTGTATATTTGTCTGTCTGAATTTTGGCTTGTTTTGATTTTGGTTGTCATAGCTATGGCCAGTAAAATAAATTATTATTATTATTCCCAATCAGTGGGTCGAAGAGCTTCCTCAGCCCCTCCTGCAACCTTTGTCCCAGGGTCACCACCTCTACTATGTGGCACCTCTTTTCCAGCCCGTGCTCCTGGTCCTTCAGGAAACCTTACAGATTCCTGTACAGAATCAAAACCAGGGGAATGACCTGGGTCAGGGGGGCCATCAAACCACTCAGGGTCTCCGTCATGTCCTGAAACGGCTTAAGAACATCCCAATCTCGCCCACAAGGGTTATCTCATACAGGATGTGTTGCTGCTCCACCAGACGCTCCAGCGTGAGGTAGGTGGAGTTCCACCTCATGCTCACATCCTGCATGAGACAGTGCTCCTGAGCCCCCAGCTCCACCTGCTTCTCCATCAAGAGGCGACTGCCCTTCATGCTTTTGTTGAAGTAGGCCCATGATCTTCCTGCCCTTTTCAATCAGCAAGGGAAGTAATCCGCCATGTCCCTTCTCCCCGAGGCCCAGGGCATACCTCCAGAATGGGTGAAGAACGTGGGCAGCACAGGGGGTTCTCAAAAGCCCACCATCCTGCATTGCCTTCCACATCTTCACCCCATTGTCTGTCACCATCAACTCCCTGGTGAATGGTGTTCCTGCTGTTAGCCACCCTCCACCATGGTGTTCAAGCATGTTCGCAGCAGTGTGCTCCTGGTCCATGGTGTGGGTGTGAAGCAGAGCCCACCGCTACCCTGCCTGCTTGCCATTGCCACCTACTGCTCCTCCTCCTGCCACCCTCACCTGCCACCAGAGTGTGGTCAGGGCCAGGTAGGCATGCTGTGCTTTTCTGCTGCTCCAGAATGTTGGTTATAAAACGCATGACAGGCCCAGCTGCCCTGGCCAGCCGCTTTCTCACCCGCTGGAGGGAACCACATTTTCTCAGCCTTTTCTTTTTCTCTGGGTTAGATAGGAAAGGAGTTGTCCCATAATATCCCGTAGGTGTCAGGGGACTGTCAGGGGATGGGGCACAAGGGGGCGTAGGCCAGGGAGTGGATACCCAAAAGGGACTACACTGTGAGGGGTTGCAGGTTCAAAGGAACAGAAAGGAACTATGATGCAACATAAGCAGGTGGAAGGGGGAACAGGTAGAGGGGAGCAGGGAGCAACAAGGAACCTCTCAGCCATTCTCCACTCTCCTGGAGACCGAATACTCAGCACGAGCACCAGGCACGCTGACCTATGAAGGTGGATGGCTCATCATCGAGGTCAATAGGGAAGGGTTGGGGAACCAGGAAAACAATAAGGACCTAGAAGCAAGGAACGAGAGAACTAGGGCTAGGGGAGCATTAGAGAGCAAGGGGAGCACTAAGGAACGAGAGTCAAGAGACAAAGGGACCAGCTAGAGAGCTATACAGAACGATAAAGAACAAGAGACTAGACATGAAAGACCCAGAGCTTGGAAGGCACTGGGAAACAAGGAAGGCAATAGGGATACGATAGGGAGGCAGGATATGAAAGACCCAGAGTTCGGAACGCACTGGGAAGCAAGGAAAGCAATAAGGAGACACAGGCAAGATACCAAAGACCCAAAGCTAGGACAGCATTGGGAAACAGGGAGACAACAGGGAACAAGAGCCAAGGGGCCCAGGAACCAACGCTAGGGAATCAATGGGGAAACAAGAGTCCAGAGACTTAGGAACAAAGGCCAGAGGAGCACTGGGGAGCAATAAGGGCAAAGAGGAACAGAGACAAGGGCCTAGAAGCCAAGGCTATGAGGGCAATGGGGAAACAGGAGCCAAGAGACTAGGACCCAAGACTAGGGGAGCGAAGGGGAACAAGGATCAAGGGGTTCAGTAACCATACTACATGAACACAAGAACCCAACGTAACATGAACAACAAGGAATAGGGCAACATAAGCAACAAGGAACCAGGGAAGCCAGGGGAAACTATGAACAAGGGCTATGAGACCAAATATAGGGGAAGAGCAGGGAACAAAGGGAGCAACAAGGAACTACCAGGAACAGGGGCCAAAGACACAAGGCAACAGGATAAACTATGGCTATAGTCCTATAAACATGGGCAAGGCCAAAGGCAGGAACAGCTAACAGAGTGGGGAAACCTAGACCTAACAAGGGAGAGGGGGAGGGGAATCCCCACACAAGGCAGACTGCAGGAGGAGACAGAACTGGCTAAGAGACAGCTAACAGGGAACAGGTGAACAGGAGTCACAGAGACAAGGGAAGCAGAGGTACCAAGAGGGACAGGCAGGGGCAGAAGGAGAGGGAGAGGGAAACCTGAAAGTAGACCAAGAGCACAAAAGGTGAAGTAAGCAACAGGATCACAGCCAAGAGCTGATGTCCCACAGCTTGCAACTGTTCCCATCAGGCCTTTTATATTACTGGGAACCAATGAGGAGTCCAGGAGGGAGGAGTCAAACAGGGCAGGGCACCAGGCAGACAGGAGGAGAGTAGCAGCAAGCCCAGCTACCCTATAGCACTGGGGAAACTTCCCTACCTATCAAGGTTGCAGGTTCAAGCCTACACCCTGACAGTAGGAGATGTTGGGACATAGACATAGGGGGGCATAGCAGGCAGCTCTTAGGATCATGGTAGCCAAAGAAACATTTTCCTGCCCAGTGTGTCTATTTTTCCTCCCTCCTTGTCCAAGGGTGAGGTTTCAGCAGATTTAAATTAACACTCAGACAAGACAAGACCTGATGTAAGTTTAATCTAGTCTGGGCAAAGACCTATGGTCACACCAAATCAAACAATTTGATTTGATTTGACATGACCTGAATCACCATGGAGTTTGGTGCAAGATGTTTATAAAAATTGGGTGATTGTTTTATGACACTGGGTAAAAAGCGGTATAATGCTTATCACTTCATGAAATCTGCAAGGGAGTCTTCCAGTGGGGCCTGGAGTGTTTGATTAGCTTTCGTGACAAGGGTAGAGTCACTTTGGCAGGAGTATGTTTGTCCAGGATTTTATATACAGGATCCTCTTCATCCTCCTCGAAAGGTACCATTTTTCAATCAAGTTCCTTTGCCATTTTTGTAAAAAGCACCTGGAATCTCTTATGATCCTTTGAATGTAAGGGATCCGCAATATTGTCCGATGGTGCAGAGATAGAGTCCTCCAAGTCATTAGATGGAATAGAGGAGGAAGCATCCTTATTAGAAGTTTCTGGAGTGCTGCCCTACTTTCTATTGGCTTACAAATCTGTTTACGAATCTCCATTTGTGCCCATTTCCAACTTTGTGAACTACTTAACAGTGATCCAGCATAAGGTATGTTCTTCTGTCCCACTGTCAAACAGTGCTTACTCAAGATAGTTTTCAGAATCCTAACCATGCACTTACCTCTGAAAAGGGGTGTGATCCATTCTACTTTTCATTATGTTATTTCTTTTATTAATATTTTTCTTTTTGAAATGTGGAAGAAAACTGAAGAGGAAAATGATGTTTTTCTTATACTGAAAACAGTCAGGATTGTTTTTTCGTTCGTCTATGAAAATCTTCCTTGACAGAAGAAAGAAAGAAAGTGAAACTAAGAAACCTTAACCAGAGAAAACCCTGAAAAGTAGAAAGTGATGAAAGAAAACTTCTCCTACTAGGCATTTAAGTTCAGAGACATGGCTCAAACCCCTAGCTCTTCACGAAACATTGAACACAAGAACAAGTCCCCCAGGTTCTACACAATAACCACGAGCACAACACAGCACCAGCATGATGATCACCAGGAGTCTGCTGTATACTTGCCTTATCCTATTCTCCTCTACTGAAAACTCCGCTTTGGGCTGCAACAACCTCCACTTCCAGCAAAATCAAGTGAACTGGGAAAGCTTGAAGCTTCTGAAAGACAAACTGGGTGAAAACACTCTACACCAGTGCATAGAGGACTGGCAAGACTTCAAGCCTACTCAAAATATTCTCAAGCTCCAACTGTCCCAAAGGGAGAATGTCAAGATGGCAATGCAAGAGATCCTTCTACAAATTTTCTATATCTTCAGTCAAAATCTTACCCAAACAACGTGGGATATGAGAGTTGTAGAGGCATTCCAAAATGGACTTAACCAGCAAACTGACCAGCTGAAGACATGTTTGGATGCAGAGATGGAGAAGGCAGTAACCTCACCAAGATATGCAACTCTCCAACACACCACACAGAAACTAAAGAAATACTTTCAACAAATGGGTGTTTTCCTGACAGTAAAACAATACAGCCGGTGTGCCTGGGAGGTCATTCGAGACGAAATGACAAAATGTTTTCTGCTTCTTGACACATTCACCAAAAGACTTCAAAATGAAGGTACTAATATCAGCTTTGGGGAAATAATTGTATTATAAATGAAAAAGCTGAAAAGATGGCAATTATTTTTATAAGTGTGGTGGCATGGTAGTTTTGTCCCATAGAAGTCACTGGAGAAACTCCAGCTAAGTTTCTGGCTGGATCTTCCGCACAAGATGTAATTGGCGGAAGGCTCCTTTTGCCTCCACCTCCACCTAACAATTCAGGCAGAGGTCAGGGTTGAAGAGAACCCCCAAACCCCACACTTGCGGGGCCTCCACTCCACAAGGGGAGCCATCACCTCCACTGCCCTACCCACCAACATCACCTCCATCTTATCAGGATTCAGCTTCAGTCTGTTCTTCCTCATCCAGTCACTCACTGCTAGCAAGGACCTGGGTTCGTGAAAAAAGAGAGGCAAAGCTGGGTGTCATCAGTGTACTGGTGGCAACGCACACCAAACCGTCTCACGACCTCACCCAGGGGTGGCATATAGATATTAAATAAAAGCGAAGACAGAGGAAATCGGGGAAATAATTTTTATTGTACCTTCACTAGTTCTCTTTAGGCCCTCACAACAAAAGAATCTAATACAAGGAAGCTGAAAATACAGAATTTGAAGCCATTGTGGAATGATATTGTTTGAAGGGAAATTATGTATACTTTGACAGTATGACGTTTTTAACCATCTCACTTTTTCATTCCAGCTCTTCCTACAGCTTCTAGTACCGATACAGGGAAAACAGCCAAATGAAACTGCAACCTGAACGGAGCACTGAAATCCCGTCTTCCACTTACTTCTTCCAACAATTAGTTTTACTAAGTAAGAGTCTGTATAGCCTTCTTTTACTTGAATTATGACTCTTCTGCTTTAAAATTCAAAATGGAAAATATTTCTGAGAAATGCCAGAAGAAAATCAAACAGAAAGCAATAAAACACAAATATCCGATCATTGATCATTTTGAGTTTGTTCCAAATTTGCATTCGGACACTTCTTTTCACTGAAATCTCATCTCTGGACTCCCAGAAATTCCAATGTAGCATAGGAAATATTGATCTCCATCAGCTTATGCCTTTCAAACCAAATGCATGGATAATTTTTCTCCAATGTCCAAAAGAGGAGACTCCGGGTGGCCACAAAGGTTCCCAATTCCAGCGTGTCTCAAGAGAATAAAACATTTCCGATTAGGAGCAAATTCAGAAAAGATGGTCAGCGATTTAAACTATACATACATTATGTATGAACACTTGAAAAGATTCTTTTACATACTTTGTTGTGCACGTTGTTTTATACTATGGCTAATATTTATTTTTTTATTGCACTGTAAGTTGTAACACTATTTGTATTTTGGTCAACCTGAATTTCCATATTTATTAATGTTTATTTATTGCCCATATTTATGTTTTTATTAGAGCTATTTCATATTATTTATAAATAAAAACATTTCTTCTTATTAAAACAACATGCTGAAACAGTGATTTGTGCTACGTGTTTCCCCTCCCCTGCCCTCGCAACTTCTCATTGTTGTGCTTGAAAGCACCAGTTCAGGAAATATTTAAGCAGATATGAGTGAAGATCCAATGCCATGGAGGACAGCAGCTTCCCGTGTGTCCTGCCAAGTGCACACGTCCATTGTTGCCTGGGACTGGCAGTGGTTACTGGCTGCTGCAGCTTCATCTTTCAATGGTTTCCGCAACTGTGTGTCCTAGCAGAGGGTGGGCAGTTGGGTGTGGCGGGGGGTGTTACCAGGCAGGGGAGAGGGGGAACAGCTGCCTATATGAGTTGTTTGAGGGGCTGGCCATTGGCTGCAGGAGTGTGTGGAGGCTTTCTGCATGGCCGCAGTGGTCACAAAGCCCCCCCCCCCCCATCCTCCCTCCCGCAAGCCTTGCTTGTTTAAAAACACTGTATCAGACAGCTTTCGGGATGAATGTAAAAACAGGGCGGTATGAGGGATATGAATAATCTGTATTGGTACGACCATTTGACCACTACAATATAAATGCAGGACAGTCATCACAATATGCTTAAAAGAAACAACCTCATAAGCTGATTATATCAAAATATTAAATACTAACATCGTCTATCCAAATCACTCTACCCTGCACCAAAGCAATATCCTAAGTAATGGGCCAACCTGAGGGTTCCTTCATTTGCCCTTCTATCTGGGCCAAGTCCCTCCTTTTGGCAAGTAAGAAAAGGAAATTAGCCGCCTTATACATTATCCTTTCATTAGCATTTGCCAAAAGAAAATCAAGCTTTTGTTCATAATTCCACCAGGGAATCTCTGAGCCAAGCAGCCCCCTAAACTGATAATGAACCTCTGCAGATAACACACACTCAAATAAGTAATGGTTGAGGTCCTCGATCTGCACTTTGTAGTCACATATCCTTTGATGGTAAGGAATCCCTCTCAATCACCCCTCTAGTACTTTCGTGGGCATTGGCTGAAATCTACCCAGTGTAAGTGCCTTCCTTAGGACAAAGTTGGATATAGAAACTAAATAGGGTTCTAATTAATGTATCGTTTTAATCCTTCCATACTGGGGAGCGACCACTGACACAGCAACTAGTGCCGTATCTTGTTGCTTGAAAATATCTGATAAACTGGACGCACACAATCTTTTCAGTACGCCTCTCGGGAGTCCCTCCAAGGCCTTAAGGAAGAAACCAATTACTCAGAAGATGTAGAAACCGTATTTGCCACGTATGCTTATTCCTAAAATTCCCTTGTTCCTTCCAGCAGGTGTATGGGAGACTGTCCTTAGCATATACATTAGCCTGGTCCCGAAGTTACAGTTGGTCATTTGAGCTCTATAAACTACAGAAAGAACTCCTGTTTCTGCCCTCAAAAAGGGCACTGGTGTATAGGCCGGTATGCCTAAAAACCTTCTAAGGATCATGTTTTGAACTACATCCAGGGAAGAGGCATCAAAACCCCATAATTCAGCCCCATATACGGCACTTGGGGGATGAGTTTATGCAATAACAGCTGAATGGCTGGTTTAACTAACTTTCCCCCACTGGTAGCTCAGAATTTAATAATTCCTCCAGCTGTTTGCTGCGCTTTCAACTTGAGAGTTGCCTGGTGATGTGTCCGAGAGCCAGAGGCAGCAAAATTCAACCCCAAGTATATAAAACAGGGCACCTGGTCAATTTTAATTCCATCAAGTTCCCATCTGCGTGTACATGTTTTCCTAGCAAAGACTACAATCTTTGTTTTGCCATCATTATTTTTTAATTTTTCAGACCTGCAGTAGACACGTAATACCACTAATGCCCTTCTCATCCCACTCTCAGCAACTGACAACAGTGCAATATCATCCACGTAGAGGAGAAGTGGAAGAGCTCTCCTACCTACTCTGTTAGTTTGTGAAGGAAGGGAGTCTATTTCTTAATTTTAGCAAAGTTCCGGGGGCTGAGGGTGTCACACAGGATAAAAGAAAGCTGTAACTATGTAAACCTGTTAGAGGTCATTAGAAAGCTGTTCTTGATGTTTCTTGAACCACACCTCCCCTTCCACTTGTCAGTCGTAGTTGAGGCCCCTCCCGTCTCCACACCACACACACATCTTACTCTCTTCCTCTTTTCCTTATCCCTATTCAACCCTACTATTGGTTTCCCTCTGGGTAATTTCAGACATGACGGGCCTGGAGGCCCGCCACACTGAACCACCGGCCTGATTCTGGAGGGGGATCAGGGGGGAGGCGGGGCTGTGTGGCACGACGTGCGACCGCACAGCCTCGTCCCCTTGCGGTCCCCCG
>QEPC01007031.1:4349-31010 GCA_003113815.1 Sphenodon punctatus
GAGCCCATGACACACAGACCTACCAGGTGAGTCACTGATTCCATCGGGCACCGAGACTCTGAAAACTGCAACAGCACCACTAGGGACCCTTTGAATTCTACACACTCCTCCAACCCAGGCATAACCAGCAGAGCACAGAGCACATTCCTTCTGGCTGAGGGAGCAGGCTTCTGGGATTCCAGCTCCAATGGCTGGCCATAGGGTGGGGGGTTGATGCAGACCAGCTACAGCATGGCTGCCATGCAAGGCAAGGCTGGTTTTCCAGATCATGCAGCTGCTGGAGCCAAAAGGGGATAAAAGCTGTTCACCCAAGTTCTTTGTTTTCTCCGGAGGTTGGATCTCCCCTGGCCTGCCCAGCAGCAGCGCTGTTGCACCTGGGTTTCCCTGTTGCTGAGCAAGCCAGGTGAGTCCCTCCTCCCCGTGCCGCCCTCACCCCTCTTCCCCTAAACTGGGTCCACCCGCCCACCCTCGCCTGCAGCTCCTCCCTCTTCCAGTGGGGAATTTTGCATTAATTTAAGTAATGTTCAATTTGAATGTACTGCACACATTTAAATTTAACATTAGTTTCTACTCATGTGAGTGACCATTTCAGCCCGGTCTTCCGTGATGGGAACAACATTAATTTTCCCTGCCTATTAAGGAAGGCCACTTGTCCACGTTCCTTAAATCTAATCTTAATTCCTATCTAATGTTAGATTTTGTAATGTGGGCAAGCAGCCAGAGGTAATGGTAATCCCTCCCCTGCACCATAGCGTGTGGGCCTCCAAGGCTCATGGCCCCAGTGCAGCTGCAGCTGCTTGCACCTATTATAGTTACGCTCCTGCTGTGGATTTGTGGGGCCCCCAACGACAGAGAGACAACTGCACCTACTGTTCCTACGATAGCTATGCCTCTGTTCAGAAACCTGTACCTCACCACTCAATAAGTAGTTTTTTATATGGTTTCCTAACACTACCAATGATTTACTGCCAACTGCAGTCTCAAGGGATGGTGCCTAATCCACCCAGTGTGCCACAACAGTGATGTAATGTCATCATTAAAAAAAACACCTGATCTAGTGTTCAGCTATTAGATGGGGAGATCATTTAGTCGTCCAGAACCCATGAATGCAAACCTGAAAAGGATTACACACTTTGTATATGCTAAATGTTTGCTATGCACAGCCAAAACCTTTTGGCAAAATGTCATTCATTTTTTTATGAGAAGCACTCAGAATTCCTGGTAGGAAAATTGGAACTGGACACTTATTGGAATGGAGACAGACTTGTGAACTCACCATATTTGGTGGAGCAGAATCCATAGAAAGCAATCAGACCATTCTCTGTCATATTCAAACGTTCCTAGTCATCAGCAGAGCAACCATTTATATAGTATCTCTTACAAGGAAACACAATCACTAAACAGATTCTGGAATCCAGCATAAAAGGGTGTACTTTAAGGGTGTAGTCCTCACCCACTGAAGTCAATAGGGATTTTGCTATTGACATCATAAAAGGGTGTACTTTAAGGGTGTAGTCATCACCCATTGAAGTCAATGGGGATTTTGCCATTGACGTCAGTGAGTTCAGGACTGTGCTGTAAATTGCAGGGGGTGGGGGGAATAATTCAATAACTTTAATAATTTAGTAACATTAATAACTTTGGTCCAATAACTTTAGTCTAGTTGTTTCTACTATAATGCAATTTGTTGTTATGAGGAAATACATTTGATGACTTCCCTTTAAGCCTGTTCATAATATTATTTCTCTTTGTATTTCAGAGGGCCATATGATGTCCAGCTTGATATTATATACCAAAGCAATACATCCTCATCTGTCATGGGAATGGGTGCTCACTACCCCAGTCTAGGCTGTCATGACTCAGTTTGCCTGGCTTGCAGCTCCCACTGGAACAGCTCTCTCTCTAGAACTGATTGAGCCTGCATCGGGTAAACCTTCTTGTCACCTGTCAGCCACAGAGTTTCCCAGCACAGACCCTTTCTCTCTAGGTTCGTCTGTGTTTATAAACACAGAATCAACCCTAAACTGTGTCCCGCCAATGTTAGGTTTAACAATTTCACTGGACCATACGAAGTTCAGTAAAAAGAAGTTTAATGACTAAATCATGAATAAGCATGCAGTACAAGATTATACTCGAGAGTGCAGAAATGAAAATAACATAACCAATAACGCATTCCTATCTGTACTTGGATTCTCCTGACTTAGGCTTACCCTAATCAAGGTCCAAGGGTATTTCAGTTCATGTTACAGCCAACGATGGAAAGCTTAGCCGGGTACCAGTCTTAGTTTCGAAAAGGCCTTACTTCATAGTTCCTTTGGTTCAGCCCTTCTCTGGCTGGTAAGATATGATGATGCAGATGAAGCTCAACAAGCTGATCTCAACCAACTGAGAGAAATGGAAAGATAGATCCTTTCTTTGTCTTGTCTCCCCCCTTAAGTACCTTTCCAGGGTCCTTTGTTTCATTTTCCCACCAGGTGACTCTGTGCTTTCAGTCACGTCCACAGAAAGAAATCAATTTGCAACTCAATGGTCTATGGCTAGTGTCTGCAGAGGTGTTTAGGCTTTTTCTGAATACACATTCGGCATGACTTTGCATTTCTCCATTGCATGAAGTGAGTTTCCAGTTCTCAGCTTTCACATTACATACATGTTTAACCTTTACCTTTACATATTTGTTAGACCTGTAGTCTACATGTAGCCCAGTATCTCCTTATGACACTATCCCAAACCTTTTACAGTCTAAACATAAAAACATAGCATAGAACATAAGAAGTGCCATACCAGGTCAGATCAGTGGTTCATGTAGCCCAGCAGCCTGTCTCCAATCAACAGTGGCTACTCTCAGACACTTCAGAGAAAGGAGGAAGGGAACAGGAGGTAAGTCATGAAATTCCTTAAAAGTAAAGACAAATAGTTTTACTCTTATCTCTTAGAAAATAGGGAGCTAACAGAGGGATACAAAATGGGAAGGGAAGAGTTTTAAAAAAAACAAGCCATGGAAATGTTGTTTTGCAACAACATTTTAAAGTGGGCCTGCTCTCCTCTGCTGAAACCCTAAATGAACTGGGCCCTAAATATCTAAAAGACCACCTTTCTTCTTATGTCCCTCTGTGGCCCCCTCTTGCAAGTTCTATCATTGGCCCAGGTCTATATGATCCAGGCACACTGAGAGGCATTCTGTGGCTGCTCTATGACTTTGGAACTTGCAGACAAGCACAGTGGGTGGGGGAACTTCCAGGAGTGGACATCCCAGAAGGAGTGATTCTGGGACACTCCGCTCATGTGCGGGCAGGGAGTAACCGTTTATAGAGTGATTTTCATCATGCAATGCAGGGCTCAAAAAGCTAGCCCTGTATTGCATGATGGAAATCATCTAGAAACAGGCTACCCCCCACCCGCACATGAACAGAACATTCTGGGATCGCGCATTCCAGGATTTCTGCTCCTGGAAGTTCCCCCACCCGCCATGCTTGTCTGCAAGCAGCCTTAGCCTGTGCATCTTCCAGAGAGAATGCAAGAGGTTTTTTAATCTGGCTAGGCCTTTAACAGGCAGGGATAGATTCTGGGGTGTGGTAGGGGATCTATTAGTGTTTTATGGGTTTTATTTTGTAGTTGATGTTTTTATAATGATGTGAGCTGCCCTGAGTCTTTGGGGATAGGGCAGGATAGAAAATGTCTGAAATACATACATACATACATACATACATAAGAACAGGCATACTGAGTCTGGCCAATGGTCCATCAAGCCCAGCATCCAGTCTCTGACAATGGCCAATTTTGGTCACATGGGAGAAGTATCAGCAATCACAATAGGCAATCCATTCCCTGTTGCTCACTCCCTGCTCCCGACAGTAGGACTGAAGCAGCAACTCCTTTTCCTGCTCAGCTATTTCATTCCGCCATTTCGGAATTGCCCGTGACTTTCTACAGCTTTTCTGCCGGCATTCCTCTAATTTTGCCCGCATTCCACTAATTTGGAAACTGTTGGAACAATCTCAGAAACTGTCGGAACAAACATTGTTCCACTAATTTGCAGTACCAGCAGAAATTGTGGAACATCGAAACTGTCGGAACAAACATTGTTCTGCTATTTTCGCAGCCAGTGGAAGTAGCAGAATGAAAGTAGTGGAACAGCGGAAGTAACGGAATGAAAGTAGTGAAATTAGCGTCTCTATCGTACCGTGCCTCTCATTGTGGAAGAGCTTTTTCCATTGGAAAAAGCTACCGCAGTGACTTGCCATTTCGGCCCTACCCGACAGTAAGCAGTTCCCATCTTGTAATCTACTTGGCTAATAGCTGTTAATGGACCTATCCTCCAAGAACCTATCCAGTCTTTTTTTAAATGTAGCTGCTATACTACTGGCCCTGACAACCTCCTCTGAATACATACATACAAGAATAAGAATTAAGCCAGTTCTTATTGAACAAGCCAAGACAAGCAATTGTGCAAGAAAGGGTTTTAGTTCATAGCCCTGTCCCTGAAGCTTTAATCATTTGAATGCTGCTAAATATACTACCATAACTTTTTGTTTTATGTTGGATGTTTTGTGATGTTCTGTGATGTATTGATTTTGTTCTATGTGTTGATTTTTTCTTGTTTATGATGGATGTTTTGTGATGTATTTTAGTGTGTTACAATGGTCAATGACCACGTAATAAAGTCAAAGTCATATACTACCAGACAGTGACTGATAAATGTCTTCAAGAAATCCAGTGACCTCATCATGTTGTACCCTTGGACCCATTCTGGCACCTGGTATTCCTCATGCTTCCCCTGTGTCTTCCCTGTACAGCAGAAAGGACAGGGAAGGTGGCTAAACTTCCCTTTCAGCTTGTACAAAGCAGACTGAAAACTGGGAAGATAAAATAACTTTGAAGAGGAAATTGTCTTGAAAAATCCATAATGTTATTCTAGTGCTATTCTGAGTTACTATACCATAGAACTGATGTGGCACTTGCATTATTTCAGATGCCCATAATTTCCAAGGGAAAAATTACCATTTTGAGCAAAAGTTTTTACATGTAATTTCTACATGACATTTTTAAAGTTTCATAAATTCTCTTTACCCGTATGAGGAAAGACTATTTTTAAATGGCACAGTAATGCATATAAAGCCAAAGCATATTAAAAGGAACATGGGAGCAGGATTCAGACTTTTAGTAACTTATCTGGAAAAGAGAGTTCTACTTTTTGTTCAAGAAAAGAACAAATGAGGCAGGCCTACCACACACGTTCATAGGGGTGTGCACCAAGGACCCATGTCATTTTTCGTTTTCATTTTTTGTTATTTAAAACTGTAGTTATCACTATCGTTATTAATTTTGTTTTAGGTATCATTTCCGTTGTGGGCTACCAACAGTGGCAAAAGTGCCAGCAGACACCTGCCCCAGACTTCTCAGAAGTTGAACTCCTTCTGCCCTTTCTCATTATAATGCAGTAGTAATAATAAGTGCACAATGACAATATGAAAAATTACTAATATGTATGTCTAACCTAAACCTACACCTAATAACCTGTTCTATATGCAATATATTCCTATCTAAGTATCTATATCAATAAACTTCTATCTGCTATGTTTTCTAAGTATCTATCTAGCCTATTCCTATCCTATAATGCTAACGCATATAATAAAAGCCTCGTAGCTACAAATATCTATATCTATATATCTATCTAAAAATGGACAGGGAGAGGGCAAAGGAAAAAACAATAGGGTATATCTACCTAATCTCTATCTATATTATCTATATCTGTAATCTAATCTATCTATCTACCTAAACCTATATCTATCTATAACTATGTATAGGGGCAGACAGACAGGGGAAGGGAAAAGGGAAAATAAAGGGTATAAGGAAAGGTAAGGTATAACACTGAGGGCTGGGGAAGATTTTTAGTGCAAGCACCAGAGTTCTGTAAATGCAACCTGACACAGCAAAAGCTAACACAGAACAAGAGTCAATCAGCCTAACCCTGCAGCATAAAGGGTTGCAGTGCCCTCCCCAGAGCCCCTCATGATTGGTTCTGAGTGGTAGACGGTATTAAGAAATCACAGGATGCCATGCAACTGCCTGGACCTGCTTGCACTGCTCATTGGCCAGCGATTACATCCATCAGTTCCTTCCCCTCCCAGCACAGGCCCAGTTCAAGGTTCAACACTGTTTCTGGCTCCAAGATGTCTGCTTCCTCCTCCCCTCTCCACATTTCCCTCCAAAAAACACCTGCTAGGCAATAATGAAATCAATAACGACTTTGGTTATCATTATATGGGGTATTTTGCTCTTTCCCATCCCTTAGTGGTATCTCTCTTTCTGCCACTCCCCACTGCTTTTCTGATAACTGGGAGGGGCACACCTTTCAGGATCAGGCAGCAAGCAGGGGAAGAAGATGATGGGAAGCAGCCAGAAGTGGATAGGAGGGAACTTAAACAGGGGCACCTGTGGTTCAACTGTCACTACGTTGAGGAGTGAAAAGAAGGTGTGGAACTCAGAAGCTTGTCCACCTTTCTCAAGTCCTGGGAAGTCAATCTGCTTTCCCACAATCTGATCAATTGGATCAGTATCAATCGGTATTGCCTGCTGATGTGGGGAAGGTGCTTGGGGCGGTGAGGGCAACCATTTGTGAACTAGATCCTTGCCCGTGCTGGCTAGTAAAAGCCAGCCAGGAGACACTGGGGTCATTGCTTACTGGGGTTATCAATGCCTCCCTTCAGGAGGGTAGTGTGTCAGAAGTTCTTAAAACTACAGCTGTCCAGTCCCTGCTTAAGAAGCCATCTTTGGATGCTGACTCCCCAGCCAGCTATTGGCCTGCCTCTAACCTTCCCTTTTTAGGGGCCGGTTATTGAACTGGTGGTTTCCCAACAGCTCCAGACTCATCTTGATATCACTGAATTCCTGGACCCATTTCCGCTGAACTTTCACCCTAGGTATGTTACCGAGATTGCGCTTGTGGCCTTGACTGATGACCTGTGCGTGGAAATTGACAAGGAGGATTCTGCCCTGTTGATACCATTAGATCTTTCGTCAGCCTTTGATACAGTTGATCACAAGGTGTTTTTGACCTGACTGTGGGATCTGGCAGGGGTGCACGGGATCGCTCTTGAGTGGTTCTGCTCCTTCCTCTTAGGGAGGTCCCAGAGAGTAGTGATGGGCGATTGCTCGTCATCCTCTCGGGACCTCCGCACAGGGTTCCATTCTGCCTCCCCTCTTGTTCAATATGTATATGAGGCCACTAGGCGAGGTCGTTCAGAGGTTTCGGGTGAAGTGCCATCAGTATGCTGATGACAACCAGTTTTAACTCTCTTCTTCATCTGACCCAGGCCCTGCAGTCTCCAGGCTTACCCGATGCCTGGCTGCTGTTCGGGACTTGATGAAGGTGAGCTGACTGAAGCTGAATCCAGACAAAACTGAATTGATGATGGTTGGCTGGCCTTGTGGTCTGGAGAGAACTTCTCTTATTGATGGAGTCTGGTCCCCTCTGGTTGATCAGGTCCGCAGTCTTGGAATACTTCTGGATCTTTTACTACACCTGGATTGTCAGTTTTCAGCAGTGTCCAGGAGCGCTTTTCACCAACTCCATCTGGTGAGGAGGCTTCGGTCTTTTCTTTCTGATTTGGATCTGGACACTGTCCTCCATGCTTTCATCACCTCAAGGCTAGATTACTGCAATGCATTCTACATGGGACTGCCCTTTGATGACTGTTCGGAATCTGCAGCTGGTGCAGAATGTGGCGACTCACCTTAGGGGGGCTGAGGCACCGGGAGCACATCACACCAGTGCTCTGTAGTCTACACTGGCTCCCTATAGCATTCCAGGCACAATTCAAGGTGCTGGTTTTGACCTTTGAGGCCCTAAACAATCTGGGCCCCACATATCTGAGAGACTGCTTGTCCTTCCCTGCCGGATTGCATCCCCCATGATCAGGTGGGGGCGCCTCCTTTTGAGTACCATCTGTTAGCCTTGTTCATATGACGAAGGCTCGCAGGGAGGGTGTTCTCTGTTGCTGCCCCGATGCTATGGAACTCCCTTCCCCCAGAAGTTCATTTAAGCTTGAGCCTGAGCATCTTCCGGAGGCAGTGTAAGACCTTTTTGTTTGTAAAGGTATTTGGTGGGTAGGGATAGGGGATGTGAGATTTGGTGGATGGGATTGGGGTGCAGTTGAGAGGGGAGGTTGAATGTGGGACATTTGTGGGGGGGTTATGTGAGGGTTGGGGGGTTGAGTTGTTTTCATCTTTTACTGTTTTTTATGGACCCTTTTAATATGTTTTTATATATGCTTTATATGTTATGTTTATATTTTAATTGTAAGCCACTCTGAGACTTTTTAGGGAAGGGCGGGATAACAAATTTAAATAAATAAATAAATAACTCCATAGCTACATAGCTTCTAAATTAAAATGAACCGATGTACTTGCATTTGCCATGATGTCCTTATGGAATTGGGGCTGCTCAGTACCTCTGAAAATCATAACATTTTTATTTAAATGTATAAATGTCAACTTAGGTGCCTGACTTTAGTCTCCCGAAAACTAAACATTTTTGCTGAGGAGCTTCATTTTAGGCACCATGGACACGTTCTTCTGTGTGTTCCCACCGGCTACCAACAGATTGCCACATCCCAACGGCAACATTGTACATTAGAAGCAGCGGTACACAAATCTCAGCCTCTTGAGCCTGCACATGAGTTTAAAAGTTTTGCCTTTTACACTATGGTTATGAGAAGATAAAACCTGATCTCTCAAATCCCCACTTCTGCTAGCAGACTGCTCTAGCCTTCAGACTTGCAGTAAAACCATTCAGGTTTTCCTTTCCTTGCACATAAAACCCTTCTCATCTATTTTTTATCTTTAGCTACTGGAGCCCTGAATGATAGGATTCATATTGTGAGATATATAAATGAATGTGAAGGAGGATTTTTAGAAGCATACTGATTTACTGTGCCATGTTAATTAATGGTACCAAGCACATTTTAGCAGCTTGGGTGTGTCCTACTTAAATACACCCAATAAAGCTAACTAAACAAGAATGCAATTAATATCTTTCTTTCTAAATTTACCCAGGCACCTGCTGGCACAGCAGTCCACAGACTCCAACAATGCCAAAAGCAATCTCAAAATTCTCCAGCATCTCACTTCAGCAATAAAACACAGATTTATCTGGTGCAGCCTATAATAGAAAATGGAATAAAATCATCCTCAATGACTGAATCACACTGTTTCTGGTGGGGGAGCTTAATAACTGCACACTTTATCCCCCCGAGGACCACTCAAACCATTTGTTTTCATTTTCTTGACATTTTGTCGGTGTAACATAACCAAATGTGCTGCTCTGCTTGTTATTTTCTGTGATGAAAATGACTGGCTTTGCCTAGGAATCTTAGGAGGTAATGAATAAAATTTTAGAGGAATGAAGTTAGTCACATGGTCCCTCCCGGAAAGAACATTCAATCCTACGTCTATTTACAAATAATTGCAGTCAAAGTGAAGACCCTGAATTCCTAGAACTAGGTGACCGCAATTGTGTGCTCTTTAGACTCACAACAAGAAAAGTTTCATTTGAAGGATTTCAAGTGTTTTTATGCTCATCCTTTCATAAGGGATATCTTTTTTTTTAATGGTTGTTACCTGTCACAATGTTTAGTGAGTCAATGTTTTTCTTTTTGAAAAAATTGGCTCTTTCATTTCTCTCCTTCTTCCATATAAAAAGGCAGAAGACTCGAATAATCAAGGCAGTGCTAACAACTGCCCCAAGGAAATTATATTTGATGTCCAGACAGTGCAATGAGTTAATATATTTTGAGGCCTAGGCCCTCCTCCTTAGAAGACAGAGCTGGAAATCCCGATTTAAGGAACAAGTGAAAATGAGTTCTGTGGTCTCATTCTAGCCTCTAGTGGACATTCTTCCACATCACAAAACCATCAGACAATTTGCAACAGTAAGTCTAGTTAGTCTCTGTTCAAAGAAGAGCCTCAGGGAGGCCTGTTCAAAGAAGAGCCTCAGAGGGTCAAGACTGGAATGTATTGTCACTGCTGTGTGCAGAGCAAGCCAAACATTTGACTTCAGTATGACTTTCTTTTTTCAATGCTATTAATTCCTCCTTCTCAACAGACCTTACCTATATTTGGCAGAATATTTTTGTCTGAAAAACAAAAATTGTTTTGGGAGATTCTTAGGGCTGTGATGTAACTTCAGTGATAGAAAGGAGTTGGTATGTGACCTGCACGGCCCCAGAAAGTACTGCGTGTCAAAGATAAACCTCTGGTTCACTGCTTCTTCAATACTTCCTCATGGATCCCTGTCACAGGTCTGTCCCTTGCAGTGGATGAGTCCCCACAGGACCAGGACCTGTGATGCACCCCAATGGCAGGGACAAAAGCACAAAGCACCACTTCTTGTTCCAGGTGTCTTTATTTACAGTGCTTCCAACAATAAACACCATCCAGTCACTCAGTAAAGTATCCCTATGATGAACAGGCCCCAGCCCTTTAAGGTCCGGGCCTGTCCATCACTTTGGCCCCGCCCCCCATGGGATATAAGAAATAGAAAGCTGAACGCAGGAGGCAGTCTGCATCTGGCTGTGACAGGAGTCAGATGTTTGGGCCAAGGGTTCTCCCACTTTACACTTTCTGCAGTCCTTAAGGACAGAAACTCAGAGAGAAGCAAAAGCAAGTGGGTTGTAGGAGGAGTGTCCAGGTTTCAGGACACAGAAGCTGTAATGCTGGGGGTCCATGCAGCAAAGGGCCCACAGTAAGTGTGGATCAGGATTGCTGTACTTTGTATATTTTGACTGTACGCGGTGATGGGAATAAAGACTGAACTCGATGAACCAGAAGCATGAGTCTGCTGTTTGGAATTCAGAGCTGAAAAAGTGAGTGTGAGGTGCCACGGTCCTAGGCTGGGACTAATTGTGGAGGCTTGGGGTGTTTATGACACTCACCCAGGGCACTTGGAGGTAGCAGGCCTCTGGGCTCTTCAGATACAACACTCCCCTTTCTGGGGTACTTGTAACTCCTGCAGCCTCACCATCTCAGACTTTCTTGCATCTGCCTACCTATATCTAGCTGAGCCTTCCTCCTTATATAGCTGCTAGTGGCACTGTACTAGCCAGCCAGGGAGCCAATTCTCTCATGACTCACCACAGACAGCAAACACACTGCTACACTCCCAGAAACAGTAAGGAGAGCTAGTGCACCTGGGCTGCTTCCCTTCCAACCCCTTCAAAAGAAGCCTCCTGCCCTACAGGTGCAGGAGGACTACAGGTGGCTGCTTTCTGGCGACTGTCAAAGACACCAGCCGTTAGGTGACTGTTAGGTGGCCATAGGGGCCTTTGTAAGATCTTTCCCTTGAGGGAGAGGAGGATTTATTCATTTTATTTTGAGTAGGGGTGGGAAGGAATGCTGTGAGTCCCTGCTGAGAGGATGGGTACTGGCACAGGGAGCATGGGGAATGGGGGAACTTGCCAGGACTCCTCGGTAAGAGGGGAGGTACCAGCATGGGGAGGATGGGGGAACTTGCTGGAACCCTTTGGTGAGAGGGGAGGATAGGGGAATGGGGGAACTTGCCAGGACCCCTCGGTGAGAGGGGAGGTACCAGCATGGGGGGGATGGGGGAACTTGCTGGGACCCCTCGGTGATAGGGAGATATCCTCAGTGGTAGGGGAACTTTGTTTGGATATTTCATCTTGCATGTACAATTCTGTACATGATGAAAGTAACATATACAACTATCTGAGGGTACCTATAGTGCCTCTGCCTAATCATCCAAATTGATAAAAGTTGCTTTTTTAGGGATACAATACTTCTGTGCAAATATCTACCACTAACAACCCATGTGAATCCTTATCACCTGACTACTGTGCCTTTTTTGCCAAGGATATCTGGAACTGTGTGCAGTCTTGGAGCAAGACAGCATAATTGTTGGCTTGAAAGTACAGATATTAGCAAGAGTGGTGTTATTATTAATTAATTATTTATTATTATTATTATTATTATTAAGCATTTATATAGTGCCAGCAATGTACCTGGCACTTTACAATTGTAAGAAAGAGACACAGTCCCTGCCCTAGCAGGCTTACAATCTAAGAGAGACAAGGGTGGAGACAAAGGGAGGGGGGGAACAGAGAAAGAGCCAAGAATACATACACAAACTGATGAGGTCTCAGGTGCACATGCTTGGCTTAATTACAAAGGTGTAGTTATGCATTTAATGTTATGTATTTAATGTAGTTACGCATTTAATGTGGTGGTGTCCCCACTATTCTCTGGAAAGACTGGGAGATATGTGCTGCTGCTGTAGTCATGTGTGATTGGCTGCCCCAAAATAATGCAAGTAACATCTCCAATAGACACACCAAAGTACAGGAGCTATTGCCAACTCTTGCAGTTAAACATCCAGAAAAGAATGATGGTAAAGAGGAACCACTTCCGTGAGTGAAGACCTTCACTGGGAATGAGTGGGATAAACAGCTCTCAGAAAAAGAAGAGTGGGAGATCACGCTATATTTTAAAATAAGGCTGCAATCCTCACATCTCTTACCCAGAGAAATCCTGTTGAATTGAATGAAACTGCTCTGTAGTAACTGACACAAGGAGGATTGTGACCTAAATCAAATAAGATGCTTGAGTTACACACTACCAGGTAATGCCGATGGAATAAAGGGTGTTGACAAACAACACGCTGGACATCTTTAGACAAAAAGATTGGATTTCAAAACCCCTAAGCACGTGTTTGGCCGTTGTGTGTAAGCACCATAACAATCCCAACACCAATTTGGCCACCCGGTGAACATGCGATGTGAGCACCATTGCATCACAAGGGCAATTTACGTGTTACAGCTGAACACGTAGTCAATGTTGTGTCTGATTATATCACGTGACGTGTTAGCAGGTACAACACGGGGATCGAGGCAACAGCGCTTGAGTGCTGTGTGTCTAAGCAGCACCACATGGTGAACACAGGGCCAAACTGGTGTTCCTATCAAGATCAAAACACACATTCAGACACCCATTGATGTTATGTCTAAAGACACCCACTACCCACTCAAGTGAGCAGACAATGTTTCGTTTGTGAGGTTGCAGGTTTCGGTCAGTGAAGAGCCATTCCATGGCAGCTCTGCACCAGTTGTCTATGGCATGAGCTCCAGCTGTGAGGAACCCACTATGGGCACTGTCCTGTGTCCTCCCCCCTCCACATAGATGTTATGCTATCTATTACAACAGTGATGTTGTAGAGCAATGCTATCTGTTGCAACAGTGATGTTGTAGATTAGTGGAGGCAGAGTGCCTCTACTAATGAAAGCCCCTGCTTTCCCCCTCTCCACCCCCTGCTTCTTGTGCTGTTGTCACTGTGACCCCCCTGGTAACCTTCTGCATCTCCAGAGCCCTGAAGCCACACTACCCTGCTCCAGGGCAAAGGGACTCTATTCCCTCACACAGTGTTAATAAACATGGAGGAGCACCACTGTCACAACCTAGCCCAGAGAACTGATGCTAACATAGTCTGGACCGGGCCATCAACCAAAAGTGCCAGCAGCTGGACTGCCAGGGAGGGCAGAAGCCCATCCCTGACAGGTAGCCATGGTGGGCGGTCATGGTGAGACCCAATCCAGGCCATGAAATGGTGGGCTATAACAAATGTTATAGTCTGCTGCGGCCCATTTTGTTCCAATTGGGTGAACCTTTGCCTGGGCTGTGACCCTGGAGGTCTCTGGGATCAAAGCCCGGCCTAGCCGCCAACACAGCCCTGGGCAATCCTGGGACAACATCTCGAAGCGCCTGCACAAATGTGCAGCTGAGGTCTAGACCAAGCGTGACAGAGCAGGCCAAAGCAGCCTGCCATCGTGTTTGTTAACACGCACAGTTAAAGCCTGAACTGGCTACCCCTGGCAGGGGCTGAGGCATTTGTATGTGCTCTATATGAAGAAAGTTCACCGCCTGGCTTTGCACTGTGCTGGAGCTGACTCAGTTTCCAGTCCCACTCTTCTCCCTTTCCCTCCCAGTTTGGTCGGTGACCATTATCCACCCACCAAGCTGGATTGTCTATCACATTACCCACCCCAAAGGTTTTTTCTCCATGACCACACACGCAAACAACCTTTGGGGTGGGTAATGTATTGTCCTGTTTCCACCTAAAAACATGGCTTTAATTTTCCTATGAGGATTTTTGTTTTCTGATGGAAACAAAGAGTGTGCTACTTTGTCTAGTTTTATAATCCCAGTAGGCTGCTGCTGAATCATATTACAGTATCTGTCAGATCAGTTACCAGGGTGGTAAGTTTTATAGAAGTGTGATCAGTATTATCCTCTGGCTCCAGCAAGTGTAAAATTTAGGCTTTTATGCCTGTAACAAAAAATGCATCAACAGAAGATGGTAAATTAAACTCTGTGAACTGAGGGAGCATACTTTCATCATCAGCACAAAAAAAGAAAAGAAAACAATCATGAGCTTCTCAGAAACAAACAAACAAAACCCTAAATGGCATTTGTTTGCTTGAGGAATTTCTAAGCTGCTCTGATGAAAGTAGGAAGTTGGCTAGTGGAAGGAAAGAGAAATTTGATTCAACGATACTGACCATTGCACTGCAATATAATCCTCCTAAGAAAGGAAAAACAATTAAATGCTCCAGTTCAAAAATGATTAAAATGCTATTATATAGCCACTAGGAGAGTGAGACCAGCGAAGTCCAAACACAGCAAATAGCACAATTAATTGTTTTGTATAAAGATTGCCTTTCGCTCAGTGCTTGAGAAAAAAAATCCAACTTTAAGTGTTAATGCATATAATCTATCTAGTCACCTAACTAGTTTAATCCACTGCACAATATGTGAAAACATTAAAACAACCCAGCAGTGACAAGTTAATAGTAGGGGCAAGCAATAAAAATGGAGACAAAAACACACTTTGATTGATGATGCAGAACTGTTCAGCTCTGCTATGGATGAGGTTTATCTGGGTTTATTTAGAGGCCAATCATCAGAGCCAAATGCATCAGGTAATTTGAGAAATTAAAGCAGTTCAAGAGCATTGTCTCACAGTGATAAAAGACAGAGAACATACCACATTCAAACAGCGTTGTTTACATTCTTCACCAAAATTTGTAAAACTAGACCTGTTCATATTGACGGGATCAGAAAAAGAAAATATGAGGAGATGTTATAGTGGGTCTGTAGTAGAGGAGAAGGTGTTGTAATTTGGATAAAATAAAATCATAAAATAATTTGCCTGATTAAGCAGCTCCATTTTGCAGCCCAAAGAAATATACATACATTAGATAAGCTAGCAGAGTGGGACCAGCTGGGAGAGGAGGGGCTAGGAGCAGGAGACTCTGCAGGGGAAACAACTGGTGGAGCCCTCCCACCTATTCATTGGCTGTTTCCATCCACCCCCAGGTATATTATCCAGAGGCTGGGGCCCGTGGGCGTCAACCCTTGGGCAACACCAAAGGGTGTCGGCCGTTTGTGGGACTGTTCGTGGGCGTGGGTGCCCCCCCTTGACAAGTGGTTAGACGGACTACACAGGGGAGGGCGTGTGCCTTTGAGGCTCCCCCGTTTGCTGCTTGTGAGTGTCTGCTCCCTGGAGTCCCAGCCATCCCTTTCCACCACCCGCTCCTGATTGTAACCAGCCCTGCTCGAAGTGGAACTCAGCTGATCGCCATCTGGATTCGGGAGAGCTGCGCCAGCACTGTGGACACCAACAGCCTTCAAAAGAGCTGCCGGGGCTATGGCGGCTTAGGCGCAGGCTGTGAGGCTGTGCTCCAGGTTGGAGAATCCAGGGCGTTTAACAGTGATGGGGAAGAGGGGTATGGTGACTCGATCCCAAGCCCTGGCCAAACAGACCACTTTGGAAAGCTATTTAAGTAATTCCAGGGTAGGTTCGGTGCCGGTAGAGGACACAGCGAGCTCCCCCTTGAAGAGGGAATGGAGCCTTTGCTGGCGCAGGCTCCTTCCCCGATAAAATCCACAGAGTCAGTGGGTGATATTAGCCAGGGATCTGCTATGGTATTACCAAGCCAGTTATCTGTAGCACCCAATGCTAGCACAGAAGGTTCTTGGGACTTGATGGGAAGGCAATGTGCCGCAGTGGGGGATTTAGTTTCGAGTTTATATGGCCAATTGGAAAATGTTAACATGCAGCTAGAACTGCAAAGATTACAGCTTGCAATTATTTTAGATAAATTTAATATTCAGGAGGCTGCACTACTACGCCAAAGAGAGGATCAGCCTCATCGTATGGTCACTGTAGGAACCCAGACTGCAACTCAGGAACTAGCCCCTCAGCGAAGGAGGCCTAGGAATGATACTGCTACTGGAATAGCGGTTGACAATAGACCATGCAACAACGTGCAAGTGGATACCCAGGCCTTAGTGCTTAAAATTGCTCCTCCACCTCGTGGGTATCTGCCTTCTTGGAACTCTAGGGCTCTTATCCTTAGACATATGACAGAAATTTCCAGAATTCCAATTCACCCAACTGATATTGTCCGACATTTGATGTTACCATCTTATGAGTATGCACACTGTGTCATGTTGTATTTCTCAGCCTATTCAATTACGGCCAGGCTCTGGTCAAGAGCACACTTATTTGCTGCCCGAGGGATAAGCTTAGAACAAGTATATAGGAATTCAGTCATCTCCCCTTTATTACCAGCTGTAGGCAGAAGAGTCTCCTCTAAGGGCACTAACTTGAGTAGCCGCAAGTCCACCTCAGTAACTAAGCAAGAGCTTGGGATAGCGAGTCCACTAAGGGCTTGTGTTAGCCAGGACATTCAGGAGGGCTCTTTTAGGGAACCTGATTTGCAGGAAGGCAGACAGCAGTATATGCCAGCAGGCCACGCTCATGGGGGTGGGGATAGTCCAAGTCTTGGGTCATCGCAGGGGCAGGGAGCAGGGGTGCAATCGGATAAAAGTGCTTTACAATCTGGCCCACTTAAATCTGCAAGTGTCGTTCAGGAGCAAATGCATTGGTCAAGGTACCTCCCCGCTTAGGGCGTTGGATGGGCTGTCCTTAGTGTCCGCTATAGAAGGGCAGCAGGCTCCACCGCAGGTTTTGCCCCTGACAGTCCTAGATGGGGATATCACAGACGTTGGGGGATGTGCTGGGCAGGGGTCTCCTCCAAGCCAATGACTAGCCCAACCAGCTGTTCCAGGTCCAATTTCAATATGTTCCTGGAACACTGCAGGCTGGGGCAGGCACCGCAGTGACCCTGACTTTATGTCATATGTGAAAAAGTTCTCTATTATCTTGGTCCAAGAGACCTGGTCCTGCGAGCCACTTGAACTAGAGGGTTATATTTGTAACTCCCTGCCAGCAGTCCATAGGAATGGTAAAGGGAGACCATGTGGGGGACTGGGTTGCTTTGTATCCAGTGATGTTCCCCTTTCGATTACTGAAACTATATTGCTCCCTGGGTTGTTACAGGGGTTTGTGGCCAGGTTTACTATAAAGACCCTGATAATAATGACAATATATATTCCCCCCTGCAATGCAGGCTCATTTAGAAGCTCTATGTGGGACAATCTGGATAGCTTTTTGGAGCAACTTTTAGTTAAATACCCAGATGGTCATGTCATACTAATGGGCAATTTCAATGCCCATATAGGTCCAGATAACTTAGCTTTAGCCCCTTACTGCGATTAATTACCTTACGTGCCAGACAACCTCTTGGGGCCGAGATGCTCTAAGGATAAAGGTATTAACTCCTCTGGGATAAGAATGACCCAATTATTGGCGGCCAGGGAGTTATATGTACTGAATGGATCGGGTTTTGGAGATGAGGAAGGGGAGTTCACGTTTGTGGGGCCACAGGGCCCTAGTATAGTAGACTATGCATTGGTGTCAGCAGGGGTTCTGCCCAATGTTACGAACTTTGAGTTGGGTTTCCCCTTGGTGTGGGGGACCACTTGCCAATGGAATTAACCCTTTTTACTCCCACATCATTAGCAGCGCCAGTAGCTAAGCTCGAACAAAACAAACCATCCAATAGCAATAGGGCTTTCTCTGATTCGGTTTGGGTTCCCAGATGGGACGAGGGATTGTCAGCAACCCTGGGAGCTTTCACTACACAGGCCCAGGTTGTTTCTCTCCGAACTCTCCAAAACCTTCTGAGGTTTTGGATCTTTTTGATTGCCTAACAGCTGAAATTAAGACCTATATACAGGGACTGGGCCGGCCTACTGCCCCAGGTTCGAGAAAATCAATCAGCCATGGTTTGACAGGGAGTGTTGGCAGGCTAGATTTGAACTTAAACTGTCGCACCGGGAATATAGGAATTCTCGGCAACCAACCTTATCAACTCAGTACATGGCGCTTAGGGCAAAATATAGAAATCTAATAAACTCAAAAAAGATCGGATTCTGGGATGCCAGGTGGGGTTCCCTACTCCAGGCAGTGCAAAAAGGAGATATAAGGGATTTTTGCACCTGGTTAATAGCTCCACTGGGGGAGGGAAGGTCTCATTGTCATTGCATATCCCATCAGATAGGTGGATGGACCACTTTGGCAAATTACATAACCACACGGGTCCTGGAAATGATGAAGTCCACTTAGTAGAAGCTCTGCAGTCAGGGTTGGAGGAGAGGCCGCTTTGGCCATCAGTCCAGGTGGAGGAGGTAGAGACCTTGGTTGACTCCTTGCTGAACAACGCTCACCTGGACTGGATCTTATAAGGGTTGAATTCCTTAAGTCAAATAAGGCCCGGTGGTTACCTGTGTTGGCAGCTTTGTTTTCCTCTATAAATAGTATAGGGCGGGTCCCTGGGGCCTGGACCTCAGCGTTGGTTGTCCCCATATACAAAAAAGGCACAAGATAGGATCCAGCTAATTATAGGCCGATAAGCCTCCTCCCAGTGATATCTAAGGTCTATGCCAAATTTCTCTTAGGGAAACTCACAGCTTGGATGGGCCAGGAGAAGATAATTTCCTCGGAACAAGCTGGTTTCCAGCAGGGACGATCCACGATGGAACATTGCAGCATATTACAATATCTTGCGGCTAAGTATAGGACCTGTAATGGGGCCCTCTATGTAGCTTTTCTAGATCTCAGGGCAGCCTTCGACTCAGTCGATCGGGCTGCCTTTTGGGAAAAGCTACTGGAGTCCACAATCGATAGACATCTGCTAGCCTTAATCCATTCCTTATATGCCAATACATCTATGGTAGTTAAGATGGACAAGCAGGGCCATATAACCCCCACAATTCCAACTACCAAGGGGGTGCAACAGGGCTGTGTCCTTGCCCCGGCCCTCTTCAACTTCTTCATTGATAGCATAATACCAGTTATGGCAGCGCCACGTTTCCCCCCCCCCCCGAAACTGGCTTCACGGGCTGTCAGCTGCCTTTGCTATGCAGATGACGTGACCTTGCTGTCACAGACCCAGGTGGGTCTCAAGCGTCAACTGTAGGCATTTGTGGCCTTTTGCCAAGCAAACAACCTCATTATTAACTATGATAAATCTAAGGTCCTGGTTTTCTCGGCCCGTGTTAAAATACAGGGCTGGTCTGCTGGAGGTCAACCAATTCAACAGGTTAAGGCCTTTAGATATTTAGGAATTTTGTTTCATGGATCAGGGCATTGGCAAGAACATGTCAACAGGGCCATAAGATCGGCACAAGCAGTCGCCCAAGCAATAAGTAGGCTTTTCATCAAGCAGGGTAGGACAGCAGTACAACAGACCCTCCAGATATTTAACAGTAAAGTTAGATCCCGCTTACTGTATGGGGCCGAGTTATGGGTGCCTTTCCAGATGGGTTTGGTGGATAGGGTCCAGAATAGGTTTTTGCAGCAACTGCTGGGAGCCCCAAGAGGCACCCCTTTGGTAGTCATTCGGGTCAAGATGGGCCAGAAATCATGGACCCAGGTGGCCAATGAAGCCAATTTCAAATTCTGGCTTAAACTGCGCTCTGACCAGGGTAACAACTTAATCAGGGTCATGCTAGGAGACTCCTACAGGGATCCTTGGTCCTTGAGGGTGGAAGTACGGCTCAGGGAGATGGGTATATCTCCAGCCTATCTGATGCATAAGCTACCGGATGCGCAAAGGAGGGAGGTTTTGCAGAGGGTAAGGGATATAGGATGGCAATCAGAGATCGCTAGGGTTAGGCTATCACCCCACTTGCGGGAATATTTGTTTTATGCTCCAGATGTGGGGCAGGTAACTTCTTAATTAACTGCTCAGATCTCTGGCAGAGCAAAACAGCTGTGGGCCAGTGCCCGCCTAAATGCCTTCCCTTCCCGTGTCCTCGAAGGTAGGATCCAGGGCATCCCATTCACAGATAGGTTATGTCCTTTTGATAGTATGGCGGCAGAGACAATGGGGCACATGATTCTACACTGTCATCTGTATGATGTGCCGCGGAAGGAATTTCTCGCTCCTATTCTGGACAAACTCCCTGGCAGGGATGACCACGCTTTACTAGTAGCTGTCCTAGACTGCACGGAGCCAGATACTATCCGGAATGTAGCTAGGTTCCTGCTAAGGGCTGTACAGCTCAGAATACGTTTTCTAAATAACATTCCCTTGTCAGACCCAGTGTAAGCTAATAACAACTGTTTATCAATTCCGGAAGTTATGATGTGTGTACGGTTTTATGTTTGTATTCTGCAATGATCTACGATCACATAATAAATTTGAATTTGATTTGATTTTGGTAAGCTAGCACACTTTTTAGTACTTACTTTGAGCTCTCCTGAACATCGATCCAATACTGATATACATGGCCATTTTTAAACAGGAAATGCCCACCCATCCCCACCCATCTGAAGATGGCATGGATGGGTGCGCACTCCCATGACCCACATACCACCCACTCATTCCCCCCCCCCTCGGAGCATCGGGGGGAAATCGAATGATCCGTGCCAGAGCAGGTGTAGGCAGTGCACTGGTAGGGATGCACACGCAACCAGGCCCATTTAAACACCCACCCACCAGAGGTGAATGTGCACTCCATGCAGCGCACACGGACCCATTGTGCTAATTTAAAAACACCCTATATTTCCCAGGGAGTAGAATTGTTAAAATGTTTGCTTCCATCCTGGTTTAGGTTCATCAGTAGCTCCTAACACTCTGGTTCAGTTCTGGTTCAAGCACTAATTTAGAAGACTGGTTTGATATCGGCTCAGCCACTTTGAACCTTTTTGAATCAGTTCAGATACATTTTCTGCAGACTGATGTCACGCACAGTTATGCTTGCATTGCAGCTCCTGACAAATAGAATACAACAATCAATGATTTTAGCTGTAGAAAAATTATTTATTTTTTAAACAAGTTATTTTTACACCCTAGTACACCATCCTCCAGAACTCTATCAGTCAGATTTGACCACTGATGTGACAAAATGAATTTCAGTCCGGAAAATGCCCTTTTTAGCTTGTGTAGTAGGAACAGCAAATACAGTGTTAGTCACAGCCAACAGAAATAGCTCAGGTTTCATTATTTTTTGTTGCTTCCAGTAATGAAGAGTGTTGTCTTTCTGGGAAGTGTAGTGCTTTCCCCTCTTGCTAGGGATGGAGCAGAGAGAGACCTCCAAAACACTCTCCCTCAACACCCGATTACTGAATCTGTTATTTTGAATTGGCTACCATTTTGTGTGTTTTGGGGTTCAACTCACTGCAGCTGTGACAGGGCAGAGACCCTGTGGGCCTTGGGCCCTTTAAGGAAGTAGCACCAGCAGGGTTGCCAGTGTGAGCCAGGCTGCAGGAGCTAGCAGTAGTAGTGGATGGCTCCTCAGTGCAAGCAGCTGAGGAAGGGTGTGGCGGGGCCAGCCCTAGAGCATAAAGTCTGAGCTGGAGCTCAGTAAAGAGGAGATTGTGGAAGGGAGAACTGAGTGGAAGTTTTGCAAGAGGGCTCAGAGAGTGTGCCTGAGCCAGAGGGGGAGTAGAGGGGGTAAACCCTGACCAGTGCTCAGAGAACCAGACACTGGAGTACAGCTAGCCATGCGGTAGTGCCTGGCTAAAGAGTCTGTGTGGAGAGGCAGAATGTGGATGCCTGACCAAAGACTGTGTATGAATTGTATTAAAGATACTGTTGAGCTATTCCCCAATAGTGAGTGACTGTGTGGGGGCTTGATCCTGCCAAGACTCGCTTCAGGCAAGCCCATCCCTGCCACAGCAGGTGAGAGATTTCCAATTTGGGTTCCATTCTGGTTCACTCAAAAAACCTCTCTGTCCTGGGGAAAATTCAGAGTAGCTAAAAAGAAAAAGAAAAATCATAGAATACAATTGTAGGGTTGGAAGGGACCTCAAGGGTTGTCAAGTTGGGAAAAGTTAAATAAAAGTGGGGGAAGGGGGAAAGGAAAAGGAAAACATTTGCGCTTTCAGAAAAACAAAGTGAAACAAAAAAAATCTCTTTTGTTTTCTAATGCCATGTCCTAACAAATATTTTCTGTTTCATTTCTAAACTAAGGATCCTGCAGTAAATCAAAAACTTCTTTAAAAATTTTGTTTGACAAACTTCAAGTGGAAATATTTCCACTGAGATTCCCCCACAGGAATAAATTTCCATTCTCTGCCTAGCTCTACTCTGTACATAGGAAATGGCTGCCCTGTGTAAATTATGAAGAACCATAGAAATGTACCTTTTTCTCGGAGCAGTTAACAAATTCTGATCAGTTGGGCCTCCTCCATTTGTTTTATCCATGGGACATCAGCCACCATCACGGTGCCTACTACTTCAAGTCATGCTGAACAATTTTGCTCATTTAATGTTCAAAACACAAACCTAGTGGATTTTCTGACATCTGCTTTAAAAGTATTAGCTACACCCAGAGAGAGCCTTAACAAAAATGTAGACTGGGCACTTAATAGTCCAGGCTGCTGCCACAGAGATAGTGGGGACCCAGTGAAGGCATTTAATGACCTTCTCCATTCAGTAACTGATTCTACCTATTCCTTCCACACAGGTGCCATTGGGCCAAATCCTCAGGTTCACAGCCAGACATTAATCTCCCATTAACTTCGGAAACTGCCACAAAATGCAAAGCTCAGCAACTATAGAGCTGAGGTCAGAGCAAGTTTTCCCTTATCATTGGGAAATACCTACCTTTCAGGAGCACTTGCGACTGCTCATCAGTATTTCCTCACCAGTCAGTGATTCCACACTTCCACCATTGCAAGATTGCCGCCTGCAGTTTTCCGTCATGTCTATCATCATATTCGGTTTCTAGTATTTTCATCCATTTTCAGCATTTCCCACAATTTCTGGGTTTTTCCATCAATTTACATCACTATCAGTCATCTTGCATCACTTTACGGCACTTTCTGTCCATTTTACACCTCTTAGCCAGTACTTAAAGCACAGTGTTAGTCCCCCTACATTCATTTTGCATTAGGGTTAGGGCAGCAAGAGTCCTCTCTTGATGTGGTGTTTGATTTACTGAACAATTACAATTTACCAAACTAGCAAAATACCAAAAAAATGCTAGAAAATAGCAAGAAATAGAGAAAAATGGCAGAAAAGCCAGTAAGCTATCGCATCGTGTGAATGGAAGTGAATGACCTGTTTCCAACAGAAACAACAACAAGAAGCAATTGCTTGTTTTAGGCCTAAGCAATAACAGTCAATTTACTATACAATGCAAGCAAAGAAGTGATAGCTTTTATAGGAGCAAACGGCAGCTAGTACCAAGGCAGCTACAATTTGCCATGCAGGATTATATTGCTGAAGTGTCAGAGATGTTGTTTTGCCTCCAGAAGTGCTTTATGCCCAGGGCTGGTTTACCATTATGTTGACTATGCTGCAATGTATGAAGGAAGGAGTGGGAGCAGCCTAAGGATTTCAGAGCTTGCCCTGTGGCTTCTGTGTAGGCATATCTCAGCCTCAGAGGCAGCCACATAGCAGCAGCACTCTCTCTCCTTGTAGCCTGCCACCTCAGTCTTATATTCCTCCTGTGCTGGGTGGGCACCTGATGTCGCTCAGTCTGGGGCCTTGGGAAAGTCCTCTGCACACCGGGTTCCCCCAGAAGCCCAATAGATGTAGGTGTGCCAAGCTCTGTATCTTGCCATAGTCACAAATACTCTGATCTCATAGACCCACTTTCTCATGTTGTCCTTTGACCCAGTGTGGCACACCACTTTTCCCTGGGGCACACCACTTTTTACATCTCTCCATTGTGAAAACTGACTATTCAGTCTTACTTTTTGCTTCCTATCCTTTAAGCAGTTACCAATCCATAACTTCCTCCTATCCCATGACTTTTTAATTTTCTCAAGAGTCTTTTATGTGGGACCTTATCAAATGCTTTTTGGAAATCCAGGTACCCTATATCTACCAGGTCTCCCAAACCCTGCTCCTCCTGCCCAGCTCTTGATGCTGATCTGCACAAACGCACACTCTAGGTAGCCAGAGGAGGGCCCCCCCAAGAATGGCTTTATTGTGGGGGCCTCCATATCCTTTAATAAATTCTTTTTATGCCTGATGAATTAGAGGAAGAGAAAAATTAATCCTTTATCATAGGTAAAAGGTGAAAATCCTACCTGAGCCTATGGTAATTACCTCGCTCCCAGAAGCATAACTAAATTAGGGGGTTGAAAAAGCATGTAGTACTGAGCAGCAAAGCACTTAAACATATGTTCAGATTTAAGCCATGTGATTTATTAAGCCAGTGAATTTATTAGCATGCTTAAAATTTCACTTGTACTCAAGGTCTTTTCTGAGCAGAGGCCTTAGTTGGCTGCTTGGGGTCTTTCAGGACTCAGCTTTCCAATTAATCCAAATGACAGATAAGAGATACAGTGACAGATAAGTAATACAGTGACAGAGAGATACAGTGACAAATGACAGATAAGAGATACAGTCACACGCAAGCCGTGCCGTTCTGCATTGTGGGCACATTGTGCCTTGTGGAAACCGTGCGTGTCCATGTGCAGTTCGCACAGCATTGGATCGCGGCCATATAGTGTGTGTGTACGTGTGTGTGTGTGTGTGTGTATGTGTATATACGTGTATATAATATAGTTATAGTTTAGTGAGTTATATATAGTTATATGGTTATATAACTATATATAGTTATATATTTATAGTTATATAGTTATATATATCCTAAATTCTCAGCTAATTATCTATATCCAGGAAATGTGCAAATTAAATATTCCAAAGTTACGATCTTAAGGCCCTGTTAAAGACGAGCTTGTTGAAGCACAGATACAATGAAAATCAACATTTGGCCACATGCTTGTTTTATGTGCACCATTATATAAACACACATGGGAACATGAGATGCTAGTACACAACTAAACCCTGAAAACCTCAGTGGTTCAAGGTGCAGTGGCTGAGCTGAGTAAAATCAATGGGAATACAGTCCTGAAGTTCTAGTGGGATTTAAAGTATCCCTGTACAGTTCAAGCCTGTTGTAACCTCCATCTTTATGCTGAAGTCTGTGATCACAAAACTTCTCAACCTTCAACTCTGTAAATTCTTCTGAAAGACTCTTTTAGCTCTTAAGCTGATTCTTGCTTCTACATCAGGACAACTCATGTGTATAAAATAAATTCAGCCTCGATTAAATCAAAGTGACTTCCGAATAAGAGGTGTGGTAGATTGGGATGTTGTTGAGTCAAAATATGAAATTATGTATTAGTCAGAAATCCTGCCTGTGTTTAGCTTGTTATATAGAATAATAGAATTGTAAGGGTATCTAAAGGCCACCTAGTCCATCCCCTGCACCAAAACAGAATTAATTATATCTAAACCAGAGCTTCCCAAATGATCAGGACCCCAAGTGGCATTGTGTTATCCATGAATGGGGTCACAACAACAATGATATTTTATTATTTTGTATATCTTTGTTGCTCTCTGGGGTCATGGGGTCATACTTGAGCTGCTCGCCTACTTGCTGATTTTCATGTGAGATTCTATCCCATGCAAAAATAGCAATACTACTTGAATGCAGTATTCTCTGGTCACAGAAGGAATGAAGTGACACACTTTGGGGGAAACTGCTTAGTGACAGCTGCATTGCTACAGAGCTTTTGGAGTTTAGACTGCAGAAAGCTCATGTTAGGAACAGCTAACAGGATACCAAAAAAAAACCCAGCTCCAGAGTGATACCTACAAGCCCTGCCCCTTACTCTGATGTTCTATCAATGCCCCCTAACTGTCCCACTCCTACAGTCCCCAGTTATCGCTGATTTTGCTTCCCCTACCAGAGGTATGGGGGAATCCCAGAGTTCAGGTGAAACTTCTTCTCCATTATGGAGACATTGGGGTTTCTGTGATGGCTGTTTGGGTGGCCCTAAATTTAAGAGGAGGAGGTAGATTCCCTCCCTCTTGTTATACCAGTGGTTAGGGGGTATATAGACAGTCACCTTTACTTGAAGGCAAGATTTTTGCCTTTAGGAAGGAGCTAAACAACATCATCTTACCAGAGTCAGATGGGAGGATATTGCAGAGGAGAGTCTGCCTCACATAAAAGTAGTAAAGAGATCCTAGGCATGAGAGCAGGGAAATTGCACCTAGATCTTTGTTTCTTTCTGCTAACACCTGACATTCTTTTCACTTTTTTGTCTATTTAGTAGGGGTGGGCGTGCCGGTAAATCCGGTATCCGATAATGCCGGTACTGGGCGTACCGGCATTATCGGATTCAACCCGGTAAATCCGGTCCCGTTACCGGATTCCGGGTACCGGATTTTTTTACATTGCAGCCATTTAAATGAATGGCTGCAATGTAAGTCCCAC
>QEPC01007031.1:35538-59348 GCA_003113815.1 Sphenodon punctatus
GGAATCTCATTCACCACACGATCGGCTGAACCCGCAGGGCCGGGGCCGGTCGCGTGGCGAATGTGATTCCCCACCATGATGAACCAAGCCGTCTCGTCTGGATGGCAGCCACGGCCTGGAATCCCTGTAGGGATTCCGGGCCGTGGTCAATTCAGGCGGGCGCTGCGGCCGCATTGGCCATGGTGCCCGCCCGTCTCCCCAGATGGCAGGTGGCAGGGGAGCGTGGGGGGGTGGGGCCGTGCGGTCCCACGTTGTGCCGCGCGGCTCCGCCCCTCCCCGATTCCCCGCCGGGAGCCGCCACCACATCTGTTTGCCCATGACGCGGTGGCCCCGGTGGGGAATCAAAGGTTTGTTTCCATGACGGGGCCAATTGGCCCCATCACATCTGAAAATACCCAATGACTCCAGGCCCCTTGATCTTTGCAAGGTGAATGCAGGAGTGTCTATTCCACATCCTTGTGCCATGTACATTGACAGAACCAATCAAGTAGCACTTGGCATGTCATCAAGTTCATGTCTTGAACTCCTCTTAATTGTTGCTGCTTCTTTGTTTTCTGAATTTTCAGCTGCTGTTACATGCCCTTTTATATAAGAGCTTCATGAGCCTCAGTGATTTCAATCTCTTCTGTTCTAGAGAACTTGCATTCTAACCGTAACACATATTGAATATTTTTACATTTATGCCACTTATTCTTTAGTGATTTGATTTTAAAGGTGCCATATATCTTCATTTAGAAGCTCCTAATAAACTTTCCAATTAGAGACTAATTAGGTGTAGTGGCTTCTAATTGCTTTCTCTTGTGGCTTTAAATCAAAGGTGGCTTCAAAATGTAGACAGTCTTTTAAAAATAAATAAATAATAATCTCCAGAAGGGACAGATGCCCCAGTCCTTCTGTTAGTTTGCTAGCTAAACTCCAAGCATTTGTTTTAGAATTTAAATGTACAGTGATAGAGAGAGCTGGAGGGGGGAAGATAATAAAGTAGTTGCAGTGTCATTTAAATCAGGAGAGAAACAAGTCAGAGAATGACTCAGGAATAAAGACAAATTGATACATCAAACCTCTCATGAGATGGATCAGTATAAATAGGAGA
This sequence comes from Sphenodon punctatus, assembly GCA_003113815.1. Taxonomy (NCBI): domain Eukaryota; kingdom Metazoa; phylum Chordata; class Lepidosauria; order Sphenodontia; family Sphenodontidae; genus Sphenodon; species Sphenodon punctatus. The sequence continues at coordinate 36,632 of QEPC01007031.1, forward strand.
AATTAAAGGTGGCACGTGGGTGATGAAAAGTGTCATTTCTTGCTGAAGAAAAAAATATTATCTAGATGCAGTCCTGTATAACCTGGTGACTTTCTGTGTGACCTTGGGCAAGTCACTTCTACAGCTCATGCCTCCATTTCCCCTCCCAACCTTTGTCTATCTATCTCCTGCCTTTATGTGAACAGTGCTGAGCAGAGCACAGAGAAGCTCCAGTCGCTCCATACTGTAACAGCTCTAGCATCATTCTGTGTAACAAAAGAAAAGCCATTGTATTGATGTCATCAATATTAATCCCAGATGCCACTTTGTTAGGGTGAATTTCAATCTTGGATACATCTCTGCAATTCCTGTGGATAGAATTTGACTTTATTTCAGTGGGAATAGCAGGCAAGTTTGTATTAGAGGGCAGAATGTTATCCCTTAGCAAGTAAAGGATGCCTGAACAAGACATTTCTGTGACTGACAATACTTACAATCAGCTGCCCCCAAACTGCAACAGGCAGGGGTGATATGCTGCCAGCTCAGCAAAACCAGTTATTAAAAGCCTACTAGAATACACATAAGGGGTAGGGATAGGATAATGCTTAGAAAACTGGTTTTGGATTGTTAAGAATATTACCCATGGCAACAGGTTTGAGTGAAGATCTGGAACTCTGCTTTTGATATGTGGATCCATTGATCTTTGCATAGATGCAGTAGGAAAGACCAGCACAAATCTTGCTGCTTAGGATGTAATGAGAGAGACTAGATAGGTACTAGGAGGAAACTCCGCCTCTGCATTTCTGGTACTGGCTTGTCTCCAAATGGACAGGAAGAGCAGCAATCCCACATTGGGGATGGGGAATTAGAGGCTGGTTTCCCAAATGTGTCTGGGGTATATAACTGGCTCCTGGATAATAAAAGCCAAAAAGATGTGGGAATCACATAAGAATCACATGCTGTTGCCTCCACTACTGCTGCTGCTCCAGCCAATGGAACCATAGCCTGGCAGGCAGCAAGTGTCAGGAACAAAGCCAAGAAAAGGGAACAGTTCCTTCCTACCCCCGTCTCTGTCCATGCAGGGGAGGGAAAGGTTAGTCTGGAGGCATGGTTTCTGGAGGTTAGGGCACAGGCTGCAGCAAATTCTGCTTGTCCCCTAATAGCTGAAAGGTGGAGGTGGGGCGGCTCACAAGTAGATTAAAATATAACACCAATCAATAAAATATATAAATGTGTACATCAAAAAACATAATATAAACATTCACATGGTCAATGCTAGGGATGGGACTCTGGGCAAAATTTCGGTTTCGGTTCTTTTTCGGTTTTGGTACTATCGGATTTTTTGCATTTATTTTTGTACTGGATTTTTAACATTGCATTTTTTCTATTGGGGACAAACCACAATATTAAAAATCTGGTACAAAAATCAATGCAAAAGATCCGATAGTACCGAAACCGAAAAAGAACCAACATTTCAGATTAATCCAAAATGGCCATTTTCGGGTACTTTCGGTTTTATCCGAAACTGAAATTCCCATCCCTAGTCAATGCAAAACATCCCCCACCTAACCCTCTAGCCCATCCCCTCCTCACCCCCACCAAATGCCTGATGAAAGAGCCAGGTCTTACAGTTTTATCGGAAGGCAAGGAGATCCGGACTGAGGCAGATCTCCACCGGGAGGGCGTTCCAAAATGATGGCCTGGCCACCGAGAACACCCACCTGCCCATTCAGACCCACTGAAAATTCTGGACCTTCAGGAGGGGGCTTCCAGATGACCACAGGGGCCACCCAGGGGCCCCAGGGTGAGGCGATCCATCAGGTAAGCAGGGCCTAGGCCGTTTTGGACCTTAAAGGTCAAAACCAGCACCTTGAATTGGGCCCAGAAGACAATAGGCAGTCAGTGTAATGCTCAGAGCACTGGTGTAATGTGCTCCCTACAGCCTGACCAACTGCAGCTTCTGAACCATCACCAAAGGGAGCCCCACGTAGAGCGCATTGCGATTAATCCAGTCTCAAGATCATGAATTCATGGATGATAACAACGAAGTCTCAGTCTGACACATATGAGCAGAGTCTTCTCACCAGATGTAATTGGCAAAAGGTGCCCCTGGCCACAGCCAACACCTGGGAATCCATACCTGGGAATCCAAGCACAGCTATGAGTCCAAGAGAACCCCCAGGTTCCACACAGATGGAAGCAATGGAGGGCGAACATCCCCAATAACAGGAGTGTTCCCCTCCCCCAGATCACTGACCACACCCACCAGCATCACCTCCATCTTATCTGATTCAGTTAATACTTTTGTGAGAGTTAGTAGGCACAAACGGTAATATATGGATGTATCCTAGCTCCTACATTATTCAGTTTATACCTGAATGACCTTGTCGACCATTTAACAGTTCCCTCGAATCACCTTCCCTTGGTGACTCACCTGTAGCATGACTTTTATATGCGGATGACGCCATTCTTTTGTCTCTAACCCAGGTGGGTTTGAGAAGACAAATGGAATCCTTTTTGGCTTTTTGCCAGCAATTATGAAAAGACAAAAGTAATGGTATTTTCTAAAGGCAGGATTCAACATAGATGGTATATGGATGGTCACCTAATTGAACAGGTCAATTTTTTTCATTAACTGGGTATTATCTTCCAGGTTTCTGGTAGTTGGTTGGTTCATACACCAGTCTCTATTGCTCTGACTAGTGCCTCAGCTATTGTTGGGATTTTTTAAGGACTAGAGGTCAGAATTTGGTTATCCTGGCCTTCAGAGTTTTTAGGGCTAAATATTTATCCCAGCTTCTGTTTGGGGCACGATTATGGACCCTTGGAAAAGCAAATGACCTGGAACTAGTGCAGTCTAAGTTCTTTAGGACCCTGCTGTTAGCCCCTTGCTGTATATCAAATGTAGTTTTGCGTGTTGAATGTGGTTTCCCTCCAGTCACCGCTAGGGTGTGGTTGTTAATCATTTCATACTGGTTGCATCTGCTATTTTCCCTGGTATTCCCTATATCACTATTGGTCTTGCAGGATAAAAAGCCGTGTTGATGGTGGTTTCAGGTTAATGCTAAGGTTCAGTCGTTGTGTTTCTCCTCCTCATATTCCTTGGGGTACAATGGGGTCAAAAAAGCAGTTAGACCATATCTGTTAGATGTGGCATGCCCGGCAGATACAACTATAATTAGTTCCTTGTCAACAAAGGCCTATTATTCTTTAATTATGAACCCTTTACCAGTGGCAATGCCTTATCTAGGCACTCGATCAAATTTAAATGTATAGAAATTTTCACCTGGGCAAGGTTTAATTCCCTTCCCTCAGCAGTTCTAGAGGGGCAATATAAGGGGATACCTTATCCAAACCAAACCTGTCCATGTGGCACAAGGCAGGTGGAGTCCATTCCCCACATATTATTATACTGTGAATTTTATATGGATCTTAAGGCCCATCTAATTTCCCATATTATTAGCAAATTTCCAGGCAGGGCAGCTGATCATTTCATATAACTATTGTTGATTGATAAATCCTCCTGTATCACTTTCTCGGTAGCAAAGTTTCTGGCTGCTGTCGTTAAGAAGTGTTGGGCTCTTGTGAATTCTTGAAGGACTCTATGAACTTCATAACATTTATTTTGATACTAGTATGGAATATTTATGCATTGTTTGTAATATTTTGATGCGTTGTTTAGGTGGGTGTTTAAAGTCAAAATTTTGAATACATTGTAATGGCCTTTGGCTACACAATAAATGGCTAGAACAAAAAGAATGGCTTGAGCTTCAGTTAGCTCAGCCTCATCCAATCCGCCACAGAGGCCAGACACCGGGGCAGCAAGGAGACAACAGAGCCCGTGTCAGATGAAAAAAGATAAATACAGCTGGGTGTCGTCTGCATATTGGTGACAATGAACTCCCCAGCTGCACATGATCTCCCCAAGAAGCTTCATATACATGTTGAACAAGAGAGGGGACAGAATGGAACCCTGCGGGACCTCACATGAGAAAGCCCCAGGGGATGAAGTACAGTCCCCTAGTACCACCCACTGAGATCTACCAGCAAGATAGGAAAGGAACCATTGTAAAAAGGTTCCATCCACCCCAGCCAGGTCCCACAGGTGGGTCGCCAACGTCTCATGGTTCATGGTATCGAAAGTCAGTGATAGATCTAGTAGAACTAGTAGGGTCATATGATCCCTATCCAGCTTCACTAGGAGCTCATCGACCAAGGCCACCAATGCAGTCTCCATGCCATAACCCAGACAAAACCCTGAATGTGTGAGATCAAGAAAACCGATGCTATCCAGATGTATCTGCAGCTGCTGGGCCACCACCCATTCAGTAACCCTCCCTAAAAAGGGAAGGTTAGAGACAGGCCAATAACTCGCTGGGGCATCCACATCGAGAGATGGTCTCTTGAGGAGGGTCCAGACCACAGCCTCCTTGAGGCAGTCCAGCACCCTCCCTTCCAAAAGGAAGGTGTTAATTACCAGGCCAGCACCAGCCCTAATGTCTTCCTGGAGGCCTTGATCAACCAGGATGGGCATGGATCTAGTTGGCAAGTTGTGGCCCGGAAAGACCCTAGAGACTTATGGAACTGGAAGGATTCTGTAATGATCTGGGGGAGATGCCTGTTGACCTCAATAGTCATTCTATCGATGACCTTGTGGCCTTTTGGAACATCTGGTTGGCTGAGGCCATTGATCGGGTGGCTACCAGGCTCCCACCTACCTCGGCAGGTGTCACTGAATGAAATTCATCCCACAAAATATGGCCATATAGGGTATTCCTAACCTCTGACTCTGCCATTGCATCTGAAATGGCAGAGTCAAAGTTGTGTTCAATGACAATGCTTTTGTCCACAAAGTATGCTAAAAACATATCACAGTAAGCCTTAGATAAATCTGGTTCCAGGAGGAGACAGGGTGGACCAACCAACCCCTTCACCACCTGGAACAGCTCTGCTGGACGTGACTGAGTGGACGCTATGAAGGAATCAAAGAACTGCTTCTTTGCTTCCTGCACTGCCACGGCATAGGTCTTTTAAAACGCTCTGTGCTGCAATCCGTCATCTTGAGTGCGAGTACAGTGCCACCATCACTCCAACTGCCTCCCTTCACCGCCCCAGTTCCTCCATAAACCATGTGGACCTGTGGTGACAAAATGCCGGGAGCGGACGCCTGGGAGCCACCCAATCAATGGCCTCGGCCAACCAGGTGTTCCAAAAGGCCACAAGGTCATCAATGGACTGAGTGACTGTCGAGGTCAGCAGGCACCTCCCCCAGAGCATTACAGAATCCTTCTGGTTCCATAAGTCTCCAGGGGCGGACCATGTTAACTGGTTCCACACCCCTATGGTCAGGCAGGTGTGCCAGGATGGAAGCTCGCAGCAGGTAGTGGTCCAACCACAGCAAGGGAGAACTCTCTACTCCCTCAATCAATGAACCCCTCGCCTCAAGGTCAGTGCAGAATATCAAGTCAAGAGTATGCTTCCCCTCATGTGTTGGGCCTACTACCACCTCAGACAGCCCCATGGTTGCCATGCATTCCTGCTCTTCCCCAAGCAATGTAATATCAGCATGGATACTGAAGTCCCCCAAGACAATAAACTTAGGGGACCTCAAGACCAGGTCTGAAACCAGAGCAGCTAGAACAGTATAAACAGATGGATGGCAGCTCCAGGGATACCCCCATCACCTCCAAGTTGGCTGGTCCGTCTAAAGGGTGCCTGCCAGATGTTGAAACTGGGACAGGCTGTGGCTGCTCAAGGGCAGCCTCAGCAGCAGTGCTCTGGAACATCCAGGAGCACGACACAGAACAGACTGGCCCAACCCGGGCAACAGTTGAACATGGAACTGCTGTGCGTCTGTTGGGCAGACCCATGCTGCAGCTCTGCACCTGTCCATCAGTTGCCCCAGTCAGGACCACAGAGTCCCAGGCACCAGCCTAGAGCATCAGATGAGCACCTGCAACTCTATGGTGTGGGGGTGGGGGATGCTGTGCAGGTGGACCATGGCCCAAGGACACTTCTGGTCCATCCATTGCAGAAGTGCCAGGCAGTGTGAGTGGTCCCCCAGAGCAGCTCCAGGAACCAGCAGACTCCCCACCCACATAAATATACCCTATGCACGAGTCCAATGCTTCCAGAAACAGCTTGTGTGGGATATATTCCAACACTAAGTCACCTCAGGAAGGAAACAGAAAAACATTAGCAGGGTTACTCTCCCTGCCTGTACAAACCTCTTGTTACATCTAGACTGGACCATCACATCCAAAACTGTATACTGGAGACTGCATGGCATAAGCACACCTCTAGCACCTTCTAGAGAAAAACTAGAATATTATGCATATATTCTTCACAAGAATATTAACACAGTGTGGAATGTGTCTGTAAGCAAAGGAGACCTGGGACTTTCCATCACAATGGACTTGTTTCTAAAATGTGAGAGGGGGGCAGCGAGTACCACTGTAGTATCAATCTTTTTTAAATGTGAACTGGGAAGTCTGGGACTGAAATTTATCAAATATCAACAGGCCATGTTAGGATGTTAATGGGTCCACACAGCATAGATCCAAGGTTACTTGGAAGAGATGAAGGGGATAATACTGCCAACAGTAGCATTGCTGGAGAAGCACCAGGGGCAGGTACTTTGGTTTGTTGTAGTATGGCTTACTATTTAGTATGGGTCCTATTTAGTCTTCATCCAACCCTGGGGTTAGTAACTGATTCATAAGCATGCTATTTAAGAGTACATCTAAATTTGCAAAACACACAGTGTTGCTTTAGCTGCTAAACAGAAGGCTCCTCCCTGTTAAAGCCTGCATAGTAAAACTGAGGCTACCAGTTGGCAACAGCTGTTATTACAGTCCATAAGGTAAAATTTCTGCAAGGGGTACTACAAGGCTGGACATGTAAACCCCAAAGAAATGAGTTAAGATGCCGCTGCTGAGAAAACCACCCAGAGAGCTCCTAGGAAATCAATAAAGACAACAGAAGAAGAGGAGAGCTTTGCATCCAGAAACATTGGGTGAAAGGTTTTGTAATTTTCCATTTTTGTTCTGGAACAGAGCTGGGTGAAAAAAATGTAGTGAAGTTAGAGAAGGAAGAAGCATAGTTAAGAAGTCTGAAGTCTTACCTAGCTGTACACACACACTCACACTTCAAAAAATAGAGAGTAATAAGAAAACAGACTGAAATTTCTTGAAGCAATAATGGCCTAAAAAGTTCTTGCTACCATCACAAAGGCAGCGGTGGGGTTACCATCACCTCCATCCACAGGTTGCTACCACCACCTCACAAAGGCAGCAACTCAGCATCATGAATCTCCAGTGTACAATGTTTGTGATACTCTGCAGTGTAAGAGTGGCCAGTACCAAAGAGCTGCACTGCAACAGGGAAGAGAAAAAAGAGCTTTCCCCATCATGGTTTCCTATAGAAACCAAAGAATAATGTTTATTGGTGGGAATCAGTGATGGGGAAATCCAAACTGTACATTTCCAAAAGCCATGTATAAAAAGATGAAGGATAAATGCAGACAAGTTTCTCAAACTGGCTTTCTTTGAGTAAGACCAAAGAGGGAGATGAGAATGCATCCAGTAATTGCAATGGAAAGAAAATGTCGAAGAATGATTAAGTAAACTATAGGACAAAAGGCACTAACCATAACTAACACAAGTCGTATTCTGACTGCCAACCTCTCCTACACACACACACACCCCAAAAAGGGAAAGGAGTGGAATGTCAGAGTAAGATAAGGAATTGTACCTTTTGACAGTGTCATAATCTTACAAATGGTACTTGACTCTTCAAAAGGACTGGAAGAAATAATGATGCCACAGTTGATAAATGAGCAGATCAGAAGAAGTAGGGAAAGAGGAAAAACAAGCAGCAAAGTATTTCACTTGGGATCTATGGAACTGTAACTCCTGTTTCACTACCTACCTCTAATTCTGATGTAGCTCCTTTAACTAGTGTTATTTAATTTAGTCCAGTCCTAATCTCACGACCTGTCCCCAGCCCCCTTCAGCACTGTCAAGAGCTGGCAGAGCTACCCAGTACTGCAGGGAAGCACAGGCTACCTGAGGCTCTTCAGCTTGGCATACTAACTAGAAGTGTTATTACTGCTACAGTCATAGGGCCTCCCTTTCATTGTTGCTTAGACATTAGGGGCTTCCCCTCCCTCTGTACTCTACAGGGCTCAAAAGCAAAAACATGACTTATGGCAACACTTCCAGGGTGGTTGGAAACAGCAATTTACATTTTGCTAAAAGTTATATCACTACTTCTGACTCTTCTCTTGCACACGCACACACACACACACACACACACACACAAATTCAAACTGGGAGGTGAATAGTTAAATGTGGATACCGATTTGGCTATAGATAATTTAGGAGAGAGGATGGAAATTTCTTAATTCAAAGCAGCGTGTTTGGTTACTCTTTCAATGAGTGCTAATTCGAATGTGCTATGCTGAACGATAGTTTAATCTGCTGCTGTACACGATAATAGCTTGCTGAGCATTTGTTAACTCCAACAGAGTACACATGCAATTATTTCTAATGATCTCAAAGACCCTCCAGAAAGAAGAACAGACCCTTTCAACTGATTCTACTTGTTTGCTGCATGAAATTTGGAAATGACGGTCTTACATTTTCACCTCCGTCCGCAGAACGAGGCTCAGAGAGAGCTTGGCAGTTCTGTTTTCTGAAAACCTCCCAAAGCATTTTAGGCATGACCAAACTAATACATCTCTCCTTGACAGTTGCAGAACTTTTATTTCCTTGGCTAGAGTGTAACAGATTGTTTCCCATTCAAGTCTCGGTGTTTGGGTTGCACTGCAGAATCTAGCGGCATGCTGGGACTGTAAAGAGGTTCCATGAAGAGAGTGGCATTCTGGGAACATCTGCCCACGAACATTAGACAGCTAAGGAGAGGAGGAAGAGGACAGGAAGGTGGGAGAAAGCTGATTATTTCCCCAAGTATAGAAGTGAATCTCTTTAACTAAATTTATAGGGGTGGGGTTGGGGGGACCTTTAACTGGCAACACTTGAACATCATTGAGAGTGTGACTGAGACCGCTTTTAGATGAGCGGTCAATCTAGCGGATTTAAAAATCCACTTTAATAGAAAAGTTACATGGGGGGGCATTTAGATGTACCAGAAGTCGCCTGGCCACCATTTGAACAGCAGCTCACACATTATTTTAAAAACAGATTTGTCAAACCCTGATATCAAGGTTTGACAGATCCGTTTTTAAAAACAATACGTGAGACGCTATTCCAGTGTCGGCCGGACGACTTCCGGTATGTTTAAATCCTCCCAGCAAAAGTTTTCTAAAAGTGGATTTTTAAATCTGCTAGATTGGCTGCTTGTCTAAAAAGGCTCTTAGTCAGTGGCACAATGAAGGCAGAGCGATAGAGCTTCCAGTATGCAAGGAGCAACAGCTCTGCATTGGAGTAGAACTTTTCTTATCTTAATCTGCTTGCAGGGTTGCACTTGGAACTTTCCTCCACATGGCTGAAGACAGTGTAATTGGAAAAACCCGGCTGCACATGAGAGAATTTTCATTTTCATGGCAGATTTACATGAGATTGTCTTTGTCTGCGAGTGTTTTGATCACCAGTTGAAACAACAGCTGGTGCACTATGCTTGAGCTGAATTTGGACATTGGGGAATGCTGTTTTATCAAAGTGTTTTAAGTGCACCCATCAAAGCTGACATAAGCTGAAACCTACTCCAGAAGCCAGACTGGCTTTTGAAGGTTCATTACATGGATTCACTTCACTGTGTGGAAAGCAAATTATGAGAGGGAGTGAAATGATTCTGAGTTACCACTAAGCTTGTTCTGCGTTGAGCTTTTCCAGAACAACAAAACTCTATTTAGGTCTGGGGTCTACATCTCACTAACACAGTTTTTAGAGTGGACAATGTTTACTGTTCAACAGGCTGCTAATATAACCACCAGGCAACAAGCTAAAGGTCTTTTTTGCGAGGTCACAAACCCTCTAGCTCCATTAATTTTTTTTTCCACATATGTGAAGCTGGATAAATAAAACATGCTTTAGAAAGGCAGGGATTTTGCATGTACTTGCCCACAAATATTGTTGTGTCTCTAGTCTGTTGGATTACAGATTGCACTGAAATCCACATAAAGAGCTTTATGTGGTGTTAGGCTAGGAAACATTATTGACAAAGAACTGCAGTCAAATCATAGCAGTGACCATTCGTACTAAAACAAGGTTTTCATCACAAGTAATATCATTACCCAGATTGTGTGCTAGCCACATGCAGTATATTAGCAGCTTTAATACCTTCAAAATGATTTTGCCAGAGTGGGGCTCAAGTGCATTTTCCATCATATCCATCCAGATTGACAGTATTATTTTTATGACACCTTGCCATAGTCTGGGGGAATAAACAATTTGCGACACCTAATTGCTCACAGTGCACGGGATTTGCAGTGCACTTAAGATTCCTCTTAGAGCAGATTTTCACCCTGCTGCACAATGTCCCATTTAGGCACAAGATTAAGCCATAAATTGACTGAATGTTGCTTTTCCAGCATAAGTGGGAGTTCTGTAACCTGGATTTTTTGCTGCACATCAGGAAGGCATGTAGGGTTTGATTGTGTGGAGTACAGCGCAACGTTGCAGGCATAAGGTGAATAGCAATGATCGCATGGAAATCGACTCTTATAACAGTGAAGCTGTGCAGCTACCTAGTTATTCCCGCAGACTAGGAAGAAAGGGGGCAAAGAGGAGAGCATATAGCTACTAGAAATGAAACAACAATTTGCTACTAATACCATTTTCTATCAAAGCAGTCTAATTATTCATCTCCCCCGTGATGTTGGAATTTAGAAGTTTTTCACCCCATTCATTTGTTCCCATTCAGGAACGCCCATTGGTAGGTACTTTCAATACTTTCTGGTACTTTGATGCATGCCAGGATGTTCAGCGCATTGGCAGGAAAAGGAGGCAGGCATGGTGTAGACAGACCAGAAACGGCAGGCGCAGCCTCTTTCTCCTCCCGTCTCTCACAACCCTCAGCTCTCCACTTGGGGAGCAGAGTACTTGGAAGCCAAAAAAAAAGCATAAGTCATGGGGCTAGGAGCCAAGACAGTGATGGCACCAGGACACAAAAATATTGAAAAATGATATGTACTGGAGAAATGATGATAGGTATTAAAAATGATGGCATATACCGAGAAATGACTGCAAGTACCAACAAATTATGGAAAATGAAAAATACAAAACTTGTAAAAAATAGCCAGCCGCAATCCTGAAAACAATGGAATTGCAAAACATGTCCAATACACAAAATTTGTAACAAACATTCAACCATGTACCTGAAATGATGGGATTTTCCATCGATTCAGGAACAGCTATTTTCAGTTCAGTACTAATAGCGAGACACCTCAGGGAAACAGTGTAGAACATGTTTAAAGTGATGTCTCCCCAGCAGGGATAAGACAAGAGCAAGTGTTCCCGTTCCACAAGAAAATACTGACATTTCGGGAGCGCTTGTGAGTGTTCATCGGTATTTCATCAGTCTCCAGTGATTCCACACTTCTTCCATTATTGATGTCAGTGCCTGTGGTTTTTTGTCGTTGCCTGTCAATTTCATCGCTTTCCGACATTTTAAATAATTTTTTTTTACTTCCCATAATTTTTCATCATTTTTGTCACTTTCTGGGACTTTTATGACTGTTTTACAGCACTTTTACGGCATTTTCCAGCACTTCTATGGCACTTAGCCAGCATGTTTGCATCTCAACAGCACCCAAGGGGTGAACGCGAGGCATACATGGGGCTTGAGATTGGCTCTGTAACCACTCTGTTCTAGGGGTGTGCACCAGGGACCTATGTCATTTTTAAAAATTTCATTTCTGTTTTTTCTTATTAAAAACTGTCATTTTTGTTATCATTAATAACACAATTTTGTTATTTGTTATCAGTGTTGTTATCAGCATCAGTATCAATTTCAAGCAATAATTAAGATTTTCTTTTCAGTATCATTTCTGTTGTGGGTTGCCACCAGTGGCAGAAGTGCCAGCAGACACCTGCTCCAGACTTCTCAGAAATTAAACTCCTTCCTCCCTTTCTCATTATAATGCAGTAGTAATAAGTGCACAATGATAATATGAAAAATTACTAATATGTACGTCTAACCTAAACCTACACCTAATAACCTATACTATATGCAATATATTCCTATCTAAGTATCTATATCAATAAACTTCTATCTGCTATGTGTTCTGTCTAATTATCTATCTATCCTATTCCTATCCTATAATGTTAATATATAAAATTAAAAAGCCTAGTATCTACTAATATTTATATAATATCTAATCTCTATCTCTCTCAGATATATATGCACACATACAACTAATATATCTATATATAATATGGACAGGGGGAGACAGACAGGGGATGGGGAAAAACTATAGAATCTATCTATCTATCTATCTATCTATCTATCTNTGTCAATGCTGTGGGCGACTTGTGCTATGCTGATTGACCCAGACTATCGACACAGTGGCACCCATGTGTCTGCCTCCTCCGTAGTGGCAGCATGGGTCCCCCAGTACACAGAGGACATGAGGCTGCTAAAGCATGAGGGTAGACAGTTAGTGCACAGGTGGTGCTTGATTCATGCCAAAGTCAATCGGCTGTTTCACAGACTGTTTTTGAAGGCCTGTGCCGTGGCTGTGGTAGTGGTGAAGAAAACTTTCTTCATTGCCGCCATAGCATCTGCAAAGTGCCGTCTGGCAGAGCTCTTCTGGGTGGTGAATAGCTTATTCAATCCTGGCTGTCTCCACCTGGAGTTAGAGTCATTCGCTGCCTACGGTGACAAGTTTGCTAATTACTTTGCAGATAAGGTCACTTGTATTCGGCTCAACTTGGGTGCTGCTAATTTGAGTGCAGAGTCAGAGTTTGGGGTTGGTGAGTCCCAGACTTGTCCGATTTGCTTGGATCAACTTCAATTACTCTTGCCCACCTATGAGGAGGAAGCTGTGCTTGGGGCAGTGTAAGCAATCAGTTATGAATTAGATCCATGCCCATCCTGGCTGGTGAAAGCCAGTCAGGAGACATTGGGGGACATTGCTGACTGGGGTTGTCAATGCTTCTCTTTGGGAGGGCAGGGGGCCTGACGACCTCAAAACTGTAGTCATCCATCCCCTTCTCAAGAAACCATCTCTTAATGTTGACTCCCTGGCTAGCTACGATCCTGTCTCTAACCTTCCCTTTTTAGGAAGGTTATTGAATGAGTGGTTGCCTCACAGCACCATCCACATCTCGATGATATTGACTTCCTGGACCCATGTCAGTTGGGTTTTCGTCCTGGACATGGCACAGAGACTGCGCTTGTGGCTTTGGCTGACGATCTCTGTTTGGAAATCGACAGGGGAAATTGTACCCTGTTGACTTTGTTAGAACTTTCAATAGTCTTTGATACAGTTTATTTATTTATTACGTGTATTTGTAGCCCGCTCCCTCCTGCACAGTGATAGCTCGGGGTGGCGTACAACACAATTATAAAGCAACAATAATAAAAACATCTAAAATATTACAAAATATAAAAATATAAAATGGACATGATGGTTTCAAAGTAAAAATAAAAAACCCAGTTGATAATGGGGTGTTGTTGATGCAGTTGCAGGGCCTGGCAGGGGTACACGGAACCTGTCTTGAGTGGTTCCATCCATTTCTAGCTGGGAGAACCCAGAGACCGGTGGTGAGCAGTGACTCATCATCTCCCTGAGAGCTCACTTGTGGGGTTCCACAGGGTTCCATCTTGCCCTCACTCCTGTTCAACATGTATCTGAGCCCCCTGCATGACATCATTAGGAGATCTGGAGTGAAGTTCCATCAGTATCTCTCTTTTTCATCTGATCCAGGCCCTGCAGTCTCGTTGCTTACCAGGTGCCTGGCGGCATTTGGGGACTGGATGCAGATAAGCCAATTGAAATTGAATCCAGACAAGACCAAGGTGATGATGGTTGGCCAGTCGTGTGATCTGGGAGACATAGGGACCCTGTTATTGGTGAGTTCTAGCCTCTTTTGGTCACTGAGGTTCTCACCTTTGGGTGACTCTTGGATCCATTGCTGTGCCTGGATTGCCAGGCTGTGGCAGTGGCCAGGAGTGCTTTTCACCACAGAAGGCTGTGAACTTTTTTTTAATCAGACTTGGACTTGGCCACCGTTATCTAGGCCTTTGTAACCTCAAGGTTAGACTATTGAAATGCACTCTATGCTTTTAGTAGCTGCAGTTGGTGCAGAATGCAGCGGCCCACCTTCTGTCAGGGATGGGTCACCAGGAGCACATTACACTAGTTCTCTGAAGTCTGCACTGGCTACCAACAGCTTTCCAGATACAATTTATGGTTCTGGTTTTTACCTATAAAGCCCTAAATAGCTTGGGACACAGGTATCTGAAGGACTACCTCTTCCCTTATGTTCCATCATAGCCTCTGATGTCGGCCAAGGGTGCCCTCTTGTGAGTAGTACCAACTGCCCATGAGATTCGTACAATGAGGGCATGCAGAGAGGCATTCACAATTGCTGCTCCACAAAGATTCGCCTAAGCCTGAGCCTGCCTACCTTCAGAAGAGATGTAAGACCATTTTGTTTGGCAGGTGTTTGGTGGGCTGGGATAGGGTTGGGTGGAGGGTTGAGGGAGAAGGTGGGTGGGTGGGGTTTAGGGGCTTTTAAAATTACTTTTATATGTTTTTAAATATGTTTATATATGTTTTAAGTTTATATATTTTTTATACTTTTGTAAGCTGCCCTTTGAGGGAGGATCAGGTTAAATCAAATGCCATTAGACTCTCTCTCTCTCTCTCTCTCTCTCTCTCACACACACACACACACACACACACACACTTCATAGATTCCTCTCCCCCAAGGCCCACTCTCCCTGCTTCCCATAAATCTCATATGGCCCCACAAAGGGAAATAGAGCAATGAAACCACTTGAGCTGGAGGTAGAACTGCAGTGTGCCATTCTGCACCTCACTGCTAGCTTTGGAATGTCTCTGGAAGCTGGAAAAAATAGTGGGTTATCTTCCCCCTCTCCCAGCTGCCAGGAAATTCAAATGCCAGGTGGAAGGTGCAATCGACTTCTTAATTTCAGCCCCTAGAGGAGGGGGATGCATTTTTTACCATTACCCAAGGTGGGGGTCACAGGGAACCAAAATTAAAGAGGGGAAAAACTTAGCACAGGCTGTTCCCTATGCCCCTCTCATTTTTACACCCAGTCTTGTAAACACAAGCTACTTTTCTTGTTTTCAAAGACTGGACTCCAACATATTTATGAATATATGGAAGTATAAAGGGGCACTATGCATTTAGGAGATTAATTTAGGAGAGTGCTTAGGAGGAATTATATAATTTCTGGTACACATCAATACATATGTGCCTTGAGTTAGCAGTAGCCAGGCCCATTCTGAAAAAAAAAAAATAATAATTTGGTTGGTGCAAGCAACAGTCCCTTGCTGCTGTTTGTGCACAAAGGTACACAGACTTGCATGAACCAGGATTCAAATGTTTTATATGTGAACATGGAAGTATAAAGGGGCACTATAAATTTAGGAGATTAATTCACTAATAACCAATCTGCTTATGCCATCTATTTACCATATTGAAGAGAACCTCAAGCAATTGTAGAAAAATTTGCTCATATTAATTACACTTTTAAAAATATATTTTAGCAACCAGAATAGACCATTATTTAAAACCTCATAAATGTTGCACTTTGTCAGAACCCTGTAAGACTTTTGTAGCTTCACCTTTCCTCCAGTAGACGTGCGCTGGGATCAGGCGCGGGAGCAGCGCAACAGCCACGACGCGGTTTTACACAAACCGGAAGCAGACGTTGTGCGCGTGATTGGCGGACGTGCATTCTTTTCTGGCCACGTATGTCCCCCCCAGAGAAATCAGGCCGATTCGATCGCGGTCGGCAAAGAATGCGCAGCCGCCAATCATGCGCACAACTTCTGCTTCCGGTTCGTGTAAAACAGTGCCGCGGCTGATCCCCTCTGCACATCTAAAAATGGCCTAGGAGCCAATAGTTCATTCCAGTTCCAAAACTCACAAAACTGTTTGCTGGTCTAGCTAACCTAAATGCACATGGATAAACATTTTTTAAAAATAAATAAATAAATACCCCACAAAATAAATCTGCTTTATTATCCCTTAGTTGGTCAGTTGTTTGAAAGTTTCCTTTAGGATTCTGCACCCTTCTAAGCATCTAAGGCCCTTTTCACACGCCCCCCCCCCCCCACACACACACACACGTGTGCGGGTAGGAGGGCGCCTGTGGGAATGCCGCAGCAGGTGCGAGGGGGGTGTTGAGTGAACTCCTGTGGGAACACCACGGGCTGTGGGTGGAGGGGCATGTGTGCTCCCACACTCCACCCACCTCCACCCATACATGGAGCAACAGGTGCCAATGCCGGTTGCTTCATGCATAGAGATGGGTGAAGGTGGGTGTACGCCTGTGGAAATGGCCGCACACCCACCTCCACCTGCTGCCGGTGCACACCCATTCCCTCCCACCCACCCACCGCGGTACATGTGAAAAGGGCCTTAAATAAAGTATGCCAAAACAAAATGTTGTGTGTGTTTTTTATAAAGATTTCATACAGTGAATTGAATGGAGTTTCTTTGGTTTGTTCAGACTCAAACAAATGCACTGTGTGTGATAAGGTCATTTGCAGTTTGGAATATTATCTGCCAGGGGAAGATTTGACCTCTTCTCCTGCTCCCTGTGGCAGTAGGAAACAAAGGATTGTGGTGTCAAGAGGAAGGTAAACACACAGGCCTGCTTTCTCATAGTACAGGGTAGGCAAGAGCGCCAAGGGAAAACGCAGCTTTTTGTTTGATTTTTTTCTGAGCTAATATTTGCTATCTTTGAATTTGCGACTGTTTACTTCACAGCCATGGATCAAAACCCCTAAAAGAATCTAAAGAATTTTGTGGAAGGAAAAATAAACTATTAGATTGATTAACATTGTTCTCCCAAAGTACACTTCCTTGTACATGTTGGATGGGAACAAATGATATTAATGCCTGAAAGAAAACCTGACTGAAATAAGCAGGTTGAAACTCCCCTTCCATATTCACTTGACTCCTCAGTATTTGCAGTAAAAGGCAGAGATAAAAGCAAAATTACCAAAAAGACTTGAATTTTATCAGAGCAGGTAGCTTGCAGCCAGCATAAAAAGCCTGTCAGGTAGATGTGATGTGTGAAATGGCTGCTCAACAGTGGCAGTCACAGAGTATCTTTAAGATTAGGGCCAACAAGAAGAAGTTTGTGTTTTAGAATTTTAAAAATTGTAATGATGCCCTAATGAATAGGATTAGGGATTATTTTTATTATTTTTTACATCGAAACCTTCTTAAAGTGGAACTCTCATTTTATTGTTAGTGGAACTGTTTTATTTTGGTCAAAGAGCACAAGTGACTGTTAATTTGCACAGGGCTACAGAGCAATGGAATGATATGATGGTTTCATTTCACTACAAATAGCTTCACCATCTGAATTCACCAGAGTAAGGACAAAGCATGTAGAGACAAAGATTTCAGGCCCAGAATATTTATTGGCATTATTGGGCAGAAAGCTATCATTCTACAACTTTCCTCACTAGTAGGATATTGGTCATTAGCAGATGCACACAGTTTGTTTACTATTATCTCACCTTCGCATCATCATTACTTTTTTTGATTTATTTATATAGTACAAGTAATGTACGTGGTGGTGGTGCTGTAAAATCTTAGTCAGGTCTCTCCCCTGGGGCACTTACAATTTAGGGATAGACAAAGGAGGAGACACAAGGGGGAGAGGAACGTAGGGAGAGACAGTCAGGGATACATTCATGAAGTTGAGAAGTTGCAGGTGCATGTGCTTAGGTTAGCTACAGGGGAGAAGTGGCAATGAGTGATAGGATGACATCAGAGAGCAATTGGGGGAAACTGAAGGGCAGGGGAAAAGGGAGATTTTTAGGGGGGCTTGAAGGTTGGGAGGGAAGGAGCAGATTGAATTAATTAAGGGAGAGAGTCCCAGGTATGAGGAGCAGCATGGGAGAAGAGGCAAAGACATTTCCAGGAGCAGAGGGCACTGGGGTGGGTAATCGGGGTGGGGTGGTGACACTCCCAGGAGGAAGTGTAGCAGGAAACAACTGGGGAAAGATTAGGAGAAACAAGGAGACTATGAAGAGCCTTGGAGGTATTGGTAAAGATAAGTATCTTGTACTGAATGTGTTCAGGTAGAAAGAGTCAATGGTGGAAGACAAAGAGGGGATGAACATGATCAAAGCGNTAAAAACTGTCATTTTTGTTATCATTAATAACACAATTTTGTTATTTGTTATCAGTGTTGTTATCAGCATCAGTATCAATTTCAAGCAATAATTAAGATTTTCTTTTCAGTATCATTTCTGTTGTGGGTTGCCACCAGTGGCAGAAGTGCCAGCAGACACCTGCTCCAGACTTCTCAGAAATTAAACTCCTTCCTCCCTTTCTCATTATAATGCAGTAGTAATAAGTGCACAATGATAATATGAAAAATTACTAATATGTACGTCTAACCTAAACCTACACCTAATAACCTATACTATATGCAATATATTCCTATCTAAGTATCTATATCAATAAACTTCTATCTGCTATGTGTTCTGTCTAATTATCTATCTATCCTATTCCTATCCTATAATGTTAATATATAAAATTAAAAAGCCTAGTATCTACTAATATTTATATAATATCTAATCTCTATCTCTCTCAGATATATATGCACACATACAACTAATATATCTATATATAATATGGACAGGGGGAGACAGACAGGGGATGGGGAAAAACTATAGAATCTATCTATCTATCTATCTATCTATCTATCTATCTATCTATCTCCTTTCCCTTCCCCTGTCTCTCCCCCGTGTGTGTGTGTGTGTGTGTGTGTGTGTGTGTGTGTGAGGGAAGACAGACAGGGGAAGGGAAAATGTACAATAAAGGGTACAAGGAAAGGAAAGTTATAACACTGGGGAAGATTTTTAGCACAAGCACCAGAGTTCTGTAAATTCAACCTGACACAGCAAGAGCTAACATAGAACAAGAGTCAGACAGCCTGGGTCTGCAATATAAAGGGTTGCAGTGCCGTGCCCAGAGCCCCCATGATTGGTTCTGGGAGGCAGGAGGCATTGAGCAATCACAGGGTCCCATTCAATCACAGGGTGCCTGGGACCTGCTTGCACTGCTCATTGGCCAGTGATTATATCCATCAGGTCCTTCCCCTCCCATCACAGGCCCAGTTTAAGAGTTCGACACTGTTTCTGGCTCCGAGATGTCTGCTCCCTCCTCCCCTCTCCACATTTCACTCCAAAAAACACCTGCCAGGCAATATCAAAATTAATAATAACTGTTGTTATCATTATTGATTTTGTTATTATTTATCTTTGTTATCGGGTACTTTCAGATGTTACGGGCAGCCGGTTCACCACAGTGAACCACCGGGGGGGTGAACAGCGCAACCACGGCCGGGGGTGGGAAAACGACCCAAACAGACGTGCCGGGAATGGGACCACGGGCCGGAACCGGGCCGCACCATCGCGGGCCGCGGCAGCACAACAGACGNAAAAGGTATGAAGGGTGCGAGTGTGTTTGTGAGAGAGGTTCTTTAGCATGCTAAAAGGGACTGTCACTACTTCCATCTGTGATCCTCTAAGTGACTTTAGAACTAAAACCTTAGAGGCAAAGTCAATGCACCCATTTGAGAATGTTGACTTTTTAATAGGATGAATTTTAACTTGAACCATCAGTCCTGCACATATATACATAAATACATGTACACAGAGTCTCTCACATAGACATCCTTTTTTCCCAGCTCTGCCCCAAAGTTAGCCAGTGGGCTATTACACATTTTCATAAATCCATGCAAATCTATGCAAATCAGGGATGGTGTGAAGTGGACCTATTTTCCTCTGTCAAAAATTGGAGGTTGTGCATTTGACACCAGACATATTTAGAGGTATACCAGACCTTCTCAGACTTCTACCCTAATCTTTACCTCAGACTCATTCTTCCTCCAGCCATTCATTCAACTGTCTCAGAATACCAATGGCTTGCCTGTTTATAGCACACATCAGCATCTCAGTCAGTCTGGTCACAACCCTCCCCAAATAGCCTCCCTTTTCTTCACACAATTTAATCTGGTGGAGCTAGGGTGTCTCTTCCCTTGGGGTCAGTCAAAGACTTAAAGTGACTATGCTGATCTCCTCACAGGCTTACACAATTAAACCTAGATGACTGAGTCCTGTAATCCTAAACCTCTTCCCTCACAGGCAGATTGGGAATATGTTTAAAACTAGCCATAGTATTTTAGTAATAAAGAGAGAAACCAAAACCTCCTACACAAGCTTGACTCCCTGAGCCAGGGACATGCACACAACCTAATTGATGGGATAATGTAAACCAGGCTTCTCTTAGAGGTTCATAATGGAGAACAGCTTTCTCTTAGAGGTAGAAAAAGCTGTCATGGCAAAAACTGTTGTGCTTACAAGGGAGGACCGGCCTCTGAACAGTCACACAGAGTGGCAAGGTTGAACAGACATTCACAGATACAAGAATGCTGCGGGCTCATTTGTCTCCCACATAAAAGTCACTGCTGAATCCTTGGTGCACAGTTGCTATCTGTGAACCATGGCATGGGTGTCTGTGCTAAGATTTCTGCAAGACAGAATTGCCTGTGCATGGTTTGTGACCACCTGTTTTCAAGGACTTGTGTAGAGAAGGTCAATAAACAAATCATACACACACTCTCATGTCCACAATAAAGGGCACAGGAAACCTATACTATGCCAAATTTGAGGGGGCCCTTGTATTTGGGAGTGTGTGTGTGAGAGAGAGAGAGAGAGAGAGNTTGATAATGGGGTGTTGTTGATGCAGTTGCAGGGCCTGGCAGGGGTACACGGAACCTGTCTTGAGTGGTTCCATCCATTTCTAGCTGGGAGAACCCAGAGACCGGTGGTGAGCAGTGACTCATCATCTCCCTGAGAGCTCACTTGTGGGGTTCCACAGGGTTCCATCTTGCCCTCACTCCTGTTCAACATGTATCTGAGCCCCCTGCATGACATCATTAGGAGATCTGGAGTGAAGTTCCATCAGTATCTCTCTTTTTCATCTGATCCAGGCCCTGCAGTCTCGTTGCTTACCAGGTGCCTGGCGGCATTTGGGGACTGGATGCAGATAAGCCAATTGAAATTGAATCCAGACAAGACCAAGGTGATGATGGTTGGCCAGTCGTGTGATCTGGGAGACATAGGGACCCTGTTATTGGTGAGTTCTAGCCTCTTTTGGTCACTGAGGTTCTCACCTTTGGGTGACTCTTGGATCCATTGCTGTGCCTGGATTGCCAGGCTGTGGCAGTGGCCAGGAGAGCTTTTCACCACAGAAGGCTGTGAACTTTTTTTTAATCAGACTTGGACTTGGCCACCGTTATCTAGGCCTTTGTAACCTCAAGGTTAGACTATTGAAATGCACTCTATGCTTTTAGTAGCTGCAGTTGGTGCAGAATGCAGCGGCCCACCTTCTGTCAGGGATGGGTCACCAGGAGCACATTACACTAGTTCTCTGAAGTCTGCACTGGCTACCAACAGCTTTCCAGATACAATTTATGGTTCTGGTTTTTACCTATAAAGCCCTAAATAGCTTGGGACACAGGTATCTGAAGGACTACCTCTTCCCTTATGTTCCATCATAGCCTCTGATGTCGGCCAAGGGTGCCCTCTTGTGAGTAGTACCAACTGCCCATGAGATTCGTACAATGAGGGCATGCAGAGAGGCATTCACAATTGCTGCTCCACAAAGATTCGCCTAAGCCTGAGCCTGCCTACCTTCAGAAGAGATGTAAGACCATTTTGTTTGGCAGGTGTTTGGTGGGCTGGGATAGGGTTGGGTGGAGGGTTGAGGGAGAAGGTGGGTGGGTGGGGTTTAGGGGCTTTTAAAATTACTTTTATATGTTTTTAAATATGTTTATATATGTTTTAAGTTTATATATTTTTTATACTTTTGTAAGCTGCCCTTTGAGGGAGGATCAGGTTAAATCAAATGCCATTAGACTCTCTCTCTCTCTCTCTCTCTCTCTCTCACACACACACACACACACACACACACACTTCATAGATTCCTCTCCCCCAAGGCCCACTCTCCCTGCTTCCCATAAATCTCATATGGCCCCACAAAGGGAAATAGAGCAATGAAACCACTTGAGCTGGAGGTAGAACTGCAGTGTGCCATTCTGCACCTCACTGCTAGCTTTGGAATGTCTCTGGAAGCTGGAAAAAATAGTGGGTTATCTTCCCCCTCTCCCAGCTGCCAGGAAATTCAAATGCCAGGTGGAAGGTGCAATCGACTTCTTAATTTCAGCCCCTAGAGGAGGGGGATGCATTTTTTACCATTACCCAAGGTGGGGGTCACAGGGAACCAAAATTAAAGAGGGGAAAAACTTAGCACAGGCTGTTCCCTATGCCCCTCTCATTTTTACACCCAGTCTTGTAAACACAAGCTACTTTTCTTGTTTTCAAAGACTGGACTCCAACATATTTATGAATATATGGAAGTATAAAGGGGCACTATGCATTTAGGAGATTAATTTAGGAGAGTGCTTAGGAGGAATTATATAATTTCTGGTACACATCAATACATATGTGCCTTGAGTTAGCAGTAGCCAGGCCCATTCTGAAAAAAAA
>QEPC01007040.1:18301-31013 GCA_003113815.1 Sphenodon punctatus
GAGGGAGTTCCAGGCATGGGGGGCAGCAAGTGAGAAGGGACGAAGGCGCTTAGGGGAGCAGGGAAGGTGTGGAAGGGTGAGAGAAGGGACAGAGGAGGAGCGAAGTGCACGGGCTGGAGTATGGAGGGCAATAAGTGCATAGAGGTAGGCGGGAGCGAGGTTGTGAAGAGCTTTATAGGTGAAGACTAGGAAGGTTGGGAGAAGGCGAGCATGGAGGAAGGCTAGAGACAGGAGGAGTGGAAGGGGAGGAAGGAGAGCAGGAACCAAGGGAGAAAAGGATGTATGGGGGAGGTTAGAGAGTGGTGATCAGTTGGGGGGAGGAAGAAGCTGGGAGGAGAAAAGTAGAGGGAGAAAAAGATGGACAGGAAGAGGAGAAGGGAAGAAGGGAAAGAAAAGGCAAGAAAATAGGGCAGGCATGTTAGTGAGTAAGATAGGAGGGAAAAATACAGTAGAAAAGAAATGGAGAAAAGTAGCTGTTACGGCGCGTGCCTTTTGGCCCACTGGTCGGTGGAGCTTGGGGTGGCAGAAAGGCCAAACCCCAGGAGAGTTGCTGTGTCCTCAAGCGATGACAGCCGAGGATGCTGGGAGCGTATGCAGACGAGCTGCAACCTCACCAGTTCTCGGCCCGCTGGTCGGTGGAGCTTGGGGTCCTGAGTTAAGACCGTCTTTTGTCTTCTCACAATCTCTGACAATACTGAAACAGGACAATCCCTGGCCTCTTTTCTCCCTCTTCCACGCCTCCAGTCTAGTCCTTTCACAGTCTTTGGGCCTAGCTTTTTCTATCTCCCTTTGTTGTTGCACCCCCCAATGAGACACAGAGACCAAAAGTTGGTTTAAAACTGGCCACACTCTTTATTCAACATAATCATCAAGACGGTGGGTGATTGCTCCAGCAACATGGGTCCAGTATGCTAGCTACTTAAATTCTCATTAACTTGATACTGACCGGGATGTGCCCTCCCGTGTCAGCACCCTCAAAACAAAGCTCCCCTTTGACAGCACCCTGGCTCTGGCCGAAAGGGGGATCGTCCCAACTGTGGGCTTGAGTAAGGAGGTGAGTACCCGCTAAGTCAGCAGACAGTGCATGTACTTACTGAACCAACTGCAGTACCCCTCCCAGGGGTGCCTCCGCCTGGCACTGGATGTCACCTCCCCATCTCTTAAGGAGATGACTCATCTTATCCTATTGTAACCTATTTAACCTACTATAGCATACTGGACCCCCGCCACAAAGGGGGAGCCATTTCTGGCATCCCTCGACACCCACCGCCTATCCACTCAACAGTTCCTTCAAGGCTTGGGCCAGACTTGCCAAATATAATTCGTTTCCTGCCAAGGACAAATGCACTCTATCCTCACGAAACAAATCAGTGCATCCATATACAATTTCCCTATGGCGTAGGACTGATCCCCCTATGCCCTCTATCCATTTTGCAATTTCCCTGTTAATATTCCTCCTTGTTTTATCAACTTTGGTGGGTTTATTGGCCCTGCCCCATTTAAGTCTAGGAACAAAACTAGTCCAAACTAAATGAACATCTTTAAACAATCTTTTAACCTTCAATATGTCTTGCTTAATTCTAATTATTAAGTTAACTCCTTTCTTAGCAGGAATATCATTTTCCCCTAAATGAACTACTAATATATGTGGTGCCCCTCCCTCTCGAAGGGCCCTCAACCTCGGGAGCAAATGGCTCCATCTCATCCCTCCTGTTCCATACCACTTAATAGTTGCTTTGTCACCCAGACCCAGTTGGAGGCACCAATCAGTCTCTGCAGCAGCCTTGCTGGCCCAACGCACCAGGCTATGGCCCACGATGCACACCACTCGCTCCTCCACCGTGGGGCACCTAGTTCCTGGGCACAGGAGAAACAAGTGGTTATTACCAATAAGGCCGCACATACTTCCTGAAGGCACCCGAACGCCACAGCCCAACTGCCTTAATCGCCTTAGGTGGCAAACCCGCTGCTGCTGCAGTTGTGGCGGCCCCTATCCTGAAAGAGTGGGACCCAAATTCCCCTGGGGAGAAACCTGACCTGGACAATGCGGCCCTAAGTACCGCATTGAATTGATAACTTGTCAAAGAGGGTCCTCTCTCGTGTGTAAATAATATTCCTGCTAACCTTGGGCATTTTGCTAAGTACCGCCTCATTTGTTCGACTGGGCATATTTCTTCCTGCCCACATTCGAACAATTCAGTGTTTGTTCCCCTACTCCTCTGGTCAGTCTTTGAACACCTCAACCTCAAGATCAATGTTTTGGGTGTCCATGTGAGATCTTCTATCCTAAGGGCCTGACCAGTGTGGTCAGTTCGAGATAATGGAACCATCTCACTTATCCTAAAGCCCCCAAAATATGTTATGGTATATGCGGTGGTGAACAGCTGGGTCTTGAAGGCATCGTGACAAACGTCAGGCAAGGTCCTGACTACACTTACCAGTATGGGGGTAGTTATGGGGGCCCAGGTGTTAACAGGGACCGGTGCTGATCTAGCCCAACTTTCCAGCATGTGTTTTATGTAAAAACCTTTATCTGGAGAGGGGTATCCGTTCATCTTGTTGACAAAAGTAAGGGCCGCTATCTTTCCGCATATGGTACCCACCACTAGTCCCCTGTGTCGCAGCACCATGGCGAACTGTACTACTTCGGACTCGGATATGGGGAAGCCTGTCCTCCATCCCTTGTTGCACCTGTACTGTTGGAATTCCAGGAATGCGCTACCGTAAGCTGCTCTGGTTCTGGGGACAAGGGATCCCCTAATGATATTCTGCAGCTCTAGCTCCCAAGGTTCCATACCCCCAGTGGCATGGGGTTGGGGAATTCTCTGGCATCCGGCGCTAGTTCCCAGAATCGCTTGATCTGAAAGCGAGAGAGGGCATCAGCTATGCCATTTTCAATGTCGGGCACGTATCGGGCTGTAAACAAAATGTTGTTCCATAGGCACGCCCCGACCATTGTCCAAACCAGTGACATGACCCGGGGGGAACGAGAGGATAGGGTGTTTATTACATGCACAACTGCCATGTTATCACACCGAAATAATACTATGCAATTAGCGAACTGTTCAGCCCACAGCAGTACCGCTACCACTATGGGGAACAGCTCCAAAAATGTTACATCCTTCGTCACCCCTGTCTCGTGCCACCTCGGTGGCCAAGGCCTGGCACACCATTGCCTCCTAAAGTACACCCCAAACCCCGCGCCTCTGGCGGCATCAAAGTGCACCTGAAGATTGCAGTGTATCAAGCACCTCTGTCTCCAAAAACTCACGCCGTTATATTCGGCCAAGAATTCCAGCCATGACTTGAGGTCCTGCTTCATATCATGTGTCATTCTGATCCTATAGTGGAGCTGCAGCTCTCCCCTCAGTTTTCCGTACAATCTGGACAAGAATGCTCTGCCGGGTGCTACGACCCAGCTAGCAAAACTGAGGCTACCAACTACGGACTGCAAGGATCAAACGGTGATTTTTTGGGAGCGCATGCATTCTCAGATCTTTTTTCCTTAGTCTTCTAATTTACCTTGGGGCAGCCTGGACAATTTTGATTCGGTATCCAATTCTATACCCAAATAAGTGATTGTTGTAGAGGGGCCCTTTGTCTTTGCGGAAGCAAGGGGGATTCCTAATTCATCAGCCATCTCCTGGAACAGTCGCAATGCGGTTGCGCATTCTGCCGACCCGGGGGGGGTCTATAATAAATCATCCAAATATTTGGTCAAGTTGCCTCCCCCCCACCGTTGCTTGAAGATCCATTCCACTAGGGAACTGAATCGCTCAAATGCCAAGCAGGAAATGGAACATCCCATAGGCATCGCCTGGTCGTAATAATATTTACCCTCAAATTGAAAACCCAGGAGGTGAAAACTACTGGGGTGCACTGGGAGCAATCCAAACGCCTATTTGACATCACACTTAGCTAACAGTGCGCCCTTTCCCATATTCCTTGTCTTCTCGACCGCCTGGTCAAAGGATGCATACCTGATCATTGCCAGTTCCTTTGGTATTGCATCGTTTACCGAGGCACCCTGAGGGTGGGACAGGTGATGGATCATCCGGAATTCTCCTTGGGCCTTCTTGGGTACTCTCCCCAAGGGAAACAAGACCAGGTCATGCATAGGGGGTCATTCAAAAGGGCCTGCGACTCTGCCTTCAGTCTCTTCTTTCTCAATTTTCTTTTTTACTAGGTCTTCGTGCCCCGCTATGGATTTAAGGTTTTTAATGTGTGCTAGACGCTGTACTGGGCCGGCTGGTATAATGAAACCGTTTCTAAAACCTTGCACCACGTATTCTACTTCAGCCCTATTGGGGTGCGCCTGTAGCGCCTTCTCCAGGGCATCAACCCGAATTGGTGTCGGCCCCTTTTTGAGGGTGGGACCCTGGGGCTGTTCCCTGGTTTGCTTTGCCAGTTCCTCCTCCCGGCTTCCACAACCCTTTTGTCGGGGCCAAAAACATGTGCTCTCAGGATGTCCCCCGCCCCCCCCCACACAACTGGAGCACACGTGGCGAAACCTACACTGTTGACGATTGCACTGGCCTGCTTTGTTGAATTCCCAGCACGGGCCAGGTCCACCTTGTCCCCTTCTACGACTTTCCCCCTGGTATGGTTCGTTAGCTAGAGCTACGCCTCCTCATACTAGAGGGTGCCCGCTGTCTGACCTGGGTGCCTTTGTGGCATCAACCATGCATTCCAGCCATATATCCGGGGCGTGGTTGTCCCAACGCAGGCCTGGTGTGTTGGCCGCCCTATGACGAAACGCTTCATCATAGCGCAGCCAAACACCTGGGGGACCAGTCCCATGGGCTCTGCGGACTATGTCCGCATATTTATGAAGCTCCAAACTGCGCCCAGGATCTGCCTGCATTATGACCCCCATATATACTGCAAATGCGGAGGTCCAGTTTGCCCAATTCTTGTCGGCTTTGGGGTGCCAAAATTTTTCTTTGTCTTTTTCTTGCCTTCTGGTTCAGAATGATCCACTATCGGATCACTAAACAACAGCGCATACAGATCTACATATTCCCCATGCCATATCTTTTCTTTGGTTGCCATCGTTAGGTGGTTCCCAAATGGAGCTGCTACGTCTGCAATAACCCCACCCAGAGGGCGGATCACCGGTGAAGTTCCAGCCCTGATCCCAGGTTGTGCTGGGTTCGGTCCAGGTCAGGGGGGAAGGTGGAGGCGTTCCGGTAATCACGCTCCCTGCTGGTTCGCAACTTGGGGGTGACGAGATCACCCCGGTCCCTCCCGCTGGAGGCATAGCTGGGAAGACCCATGCCCAAGCTCCGCTTACCTTCAACAGCCGCGGCCCTGCAGGGTCTTGTGACCGTGCAGTCGGCATTGGTTGGGTCAACCCTGTCTGACTACTCGCTTCTTCTTGCGTGGGTCTATGTGGGATCATCTGCCCCCTTTCACTGAAGGTTGTTCCTGTCTCCTCCATACGAATGGGGGACCATTCCACCCTCCCCATGGTGGCGGATACCTGCCCCCCCATGTGTGTTGGCCTCACCATGTGGATGTAGCTTCACTCAATTATTGTTCACAATGGACTGGGGAAGATGCAACTTCCACCTGTGGTCCTCTCCCATCGGGTCTCACGGTGCTGCTCCTTTCTTCCTGCCCAGGTGGGCCCCCCCCCAGTGGATCTAATTGGGCCCCCATGTTCCCGGGTGTCCCTATCGGGGCCATCGGGCTGGCCACATATTGTGCCTGAGCCACCATGACGCCTCTCCTCTCCCGATTCGCCTGCCCCTGCTCATGTTCGGGGATAGGGGCCTCCTTTCCAAACCCCACCTGTTGGGAAGGAGGTTCATGCATCCCATCCCTTGCGGGCCCCGCTTAAGCCTGCCCGGATCTGCCTACCATTCTTGCTGACCCTGATCCCCCATCTTCCCTGAAGCGGGCAGGGGGGGTAACCACCCTAGTGCCCCACCTAAGTCCCTCCATCCGGGGGGAGATGGGGCTCTGTGCCTCCACATTCCATTGGGCCTGGCCCAGGGAGGGCCAGGGTGGCTGGTTCCAGATTGGGGGGGCCTGCTGAGGCCTGTGAGGTCGCCTGTGCCAGGGTTGGGCTGCGGGCCCGCAGCATGGTCTCGCATACGGTGAGGCTCTCCATTAGCTCAGCCCTGAATGGAGCCACATCCCCCTCCACTCCCCTCACGATCCCGCCCTCGGGGTTACTAGCGGTTGTCAGGGGCTGGCCCTGTTCCAGCTGACTCCTCTTCTTCACAGCCGCTCCTGCCTTCTTTGTGCGGCCCATCTCGACTTTTGCCGGTGATGAGGTTAGACTCAGCAGCTGCTGCCTCAGACACGTCCTGGACCGAATGCCACTCCACACAGCCAGAACNGGGGGGGGTCTATAATAAATCATCCAAATATTTGGTCAAGTTGCCTCCCCCCCACCGTTGCTTGAAGATCCATTCCACTAGGGAACTGAATCGCTCAAATGCCAAGCAGGAAATGGAACATCCCATAGGCATCGCCTGGTCGTAATAATATTTACCCTCAAATTGAAAACCCAGGAGGTGAAAACTACTGGGGTGCACTGGGATCAATCCAAACGCCTATTTGACATCACACTTAGCTAACAGTGCGCCCTTTCCCATATTCCTTGTCTTCTCGACCGCCTGGTCAAAGGATGCATACCTGATCATTGCCAGTTCCTTTGGTATTGCATCGTTTACCGAGGCACCCTGAGGGTGGGACAGGTGATGGATCATCCGGAATTCTCCTTGGGCCTTCTTGGGTACTCTCCCCAAGGGAAACAAGACCAGGTCATGCATAGGGAGTCATTCAAAAGGGCCTGCGACTCTGCCTTCAGTCACTTCTTTCTCAATTTTCTTTTTTACTAGGTCTTCGTGCCCCGCTATGGATTTAAGGTTTTTAATGTGTGCTAGACGCTGTACTGGGCCGGCTGGTATAATGAAACTGTTTCTAAAACCTTGCACCACGTATTCTACTTCAGCCCTATTGGGGTGCGCCTGTAGCGCCTTCTCCAGGGCATCAACCCGAATTGGTGTCGGCCCCTTTTTGAGGGTGGGACCCTGGGGCTGTTCCCTGGTTTGCTTTGCCAGTTCCTCCTCCCGGCTTCCACAACCCTTTTGTCGGGGCCAAAAACATGTGCTCTCAGGATGTCCCCCGCCCCCCCCCACACAACTGGAGCACACGTGGCGAAACCTACACTGTTGACGATTGCACTGGCCTGCTTTGTTGAATTCCCAGCACGGGCCAGGTCCACCTTGTCCCCTTCTACGACTTTCCCCCTGGTATGGTTCGTTAGCTAGAGCTACGCCTCCTCATACTAGAGGGTGCCCGCTGTCTGACTTGGGTGCCTTTGTGGCATCAACCATGCATTCCAGCCATATATCCGGGGCGTGGTTGTCCCAACGCAGGCCTGGTGTGTTGGCCGCCCTATGATGAAACGCTTCATCATAGCGCAGCCAAACACCTGGGGGACCAGTCCCATGGGCTCTGCGGACTATGTCCGCATATTTATGAAGCTCCAAACTGCGCCCAGGATCTGCCTGCATTATGACCCCCATATATACTGCAAATGCGGAGGTCCAGTTTGCCCAATTCTTGTCGGCTTTGGGGTGCCAAAATTTTTCTTTGTCTTTTTCTTGCCTTCTGATTCAGAATGATCCACTATCGGATTACTAAACAACAGCGCATACAGATCTACATATTCCCCATGCCATATCTTTTCTTTGATTGCCATCGTTAGGTGGTTCCCAAATGGAGCTGCTATGTCTGCAATAACCCCACCCAGAGAGCGGATCACCAGTGAAGTTCCAGCCCTGATCCCAGGTTGTGCTGGGTTCGGTCCAGGTCGGGGGGGGAGGTGGAGGCGTTCCGGTAATCACGCTCCCTGCTGGTTCGCAACTTGGGGGTGACGAGATCACCCCGGTCCCTCCCGCTGGAGGCATAGCTGGGAAGACCCATGCCCAAGCTCCGCTTACCTTCAACAGCCGCGGCCCTGCAGGGTCTTGTGACCGTGCAGTCGGCATTGGTTGGGTCAACCCTGTCTGACTACTCGCTTCTTCTTGCGTGGGTCTATGTGGGATCATCTGCCCCCTTTCACTGAAGGTTGTTCCTGTCTCCTCCATACGAATGGGGGACCATTCCACCCTCCCCATGGTGGCGGATACCTGCCCCCCCATGTGTGTTGGCCTCACCATGTGGATGTAGCTTCACTCAATTATTGTTCACAATGGACTGGGGAAGATGCAACTTCCACCTGTGGTCCTCTCCCATCGGGTCTCACGGTGCTGCTCCTTTCTTCCTGCCCAGGTGGGCCCCCCCCAGTGGATCTAATTGGGCCCCCATGTTCCCGGGTGTCCCTATCGGGGCCATCGGGCTGGCCACATATTGTGCCTGAGCCACCATGTCGCCTCTCCTCTCCCGATTCTCCTGCCCCTGCTCATGTTCGGGGATAGGGGCCTCCTTTCCAAACCCCACCTGTTGGGAAGGAGGTTCATGCATCCCATCCCTTGCGGGCCCCGCTTAAGCCTGCCCGGATCTGCCTACCATTCTTGCTGACCCTGATCCCCCATCTTCCCTGAAGCGGGCAGGGGGGGTAACCACCCTAGTGCCCCACCTAAGTCCCTCCATCCGGGGGGAGATGGGGCTCTGTGCCTCCACATTCCATTGGGCCTGGCCCAGGGAGGGCCAGGGTGGCTGGTTCCAGATTGGGGGGGCCTGCTGAGGCCTGTGAGGTCGCCTGTGCCAGGGTTGGGCTGCGGGCCCGCAGCATGGTCTCGCATATGGTGAGGCTCTCCATTAGCTCAGCCCTGAATGGAGCCACATCCCCCTCCACTCCCCTCACGATCCCGCCCTCGGGGTTACTAGCGGTTGTCAGGGGCTGGCCCCGTTCCAGCTGACTCCTCTTCTTCACAGCCGCTCCTGCCTTCTTTGTGCGGCCCATCTTGACTTTTGCCGGTGATGAGGTTAGACTCAGCAGCTGCTGCCTCAGACACGTCCTGGACCGAATGCCACTCCACACGGCCAGAACGGCTCTGCCCTTCCTACAAAGGGCGGGGTCCGTTCAATTCCTCAGCGCATCGGCTCTGGGCATGCACTCCCAGCTGGTTGTTGGGCCTCCTTTCCCAGCAAGACGCATTCTAACGTGCAGTGCTGGGGCCCCCCTTTACTTCTTGTCTGAGCCCCCTCTCATGATGGGGGTTCGACAAATAGCCCATTGCTGCCATTGTGCCGGCAAAGGGGACTTCTTCATGGCAGGACTACGTAAGATATTAATAAAAATAGATTTTATTGCCACATGGAGATAATAAAGAGACCAAGTGAGTTAATTCACTTAAGGAGACAGTAACTGGGGTGGTAAATCCCTGACGGGAGAGTGCTTGTTGGGGCTAATCCTGCCAGGACTTACAGTAGGCAAGCTCGTCCCTGCTACAGGCCTTTTGTGTGTGTATAAGAGGGACACACAGAGAAGCTCTGCATGTCATTGGAATGACTGAGGCATTTATTTCAAATGCACCAGCTGTGGCCTACCCTAATCTTTTTATGTTTGAGGCCTTAAGACTGGAGAACAACGCTGCCAAATCCTCAGGCCATTCCCTGCCTCCAGCCACGGTATCCCAGTGAGTTGGGGAAGTAAATCCTATTGCAGTAGATTAACATGATCAGAAGAGGGTTGCTGGGCTGACCAGTGGAAACCTGCCCGTGTCTGGACTACTCCGCAGAACTAAAGCTGGTGGTTTGAATTGGGGATTAAGATGCAGGAAGTGGACCTGGTCATGAAGATGCTGAGAGCTGTTCTACAGTCCCATAAGAATGAGGAATCCTTGTCCTGATTGCAAGGGGAGTACAAATCCTTGACCGGATTCCTTTTAAACTGTTGGGATACCCTATGCTGGAAGGACACTTGAGGAATGTTTCAGGAGTAGTTAGGAAAGTAACAACACTGGTGGGATCACCTGCCATGCTGTTGTTCTCATTGAGACCACATGGATTGCACAGCTGGTTGCCTGTCAGAATAGCTCAAAAAGAGAATTGTGACAAGTGAATTGCCAAATGAGGTAAAAATGCTTGTAGGCAAGCCAAAAGCCATCTTGAGGAAACCAGGATTCACTGTTGCACCACCAGAAAACCGAAGGCCTACACCCCCATTGCTAGGGAACAGAGCAAGCTTCGGGGATTATGAAACCACTGATAGAAATGTTTCAGTATGCTTTGCCCCTCACACTCAAGAGGTGGAATACCAACAAAAGGAGGTCCCACTGAAGAGACATGTGATCAAGATAAACAGGCCTGGAAAAGATTAACCCTTCCACCATGGTTTCAGAAGGAACT
Source organism: Sphenodon punctatus (assembly GCA_003113815.1). Taxonomy (NCBI): domain Eukaryota; kingdom Metazoa; phylum Chordata; class Lepidosauria; order Sphenodontia; family Sphenodontidae; genus Sphenodon; species Sphenodon punctatus. The sequence goes on from QEPC01007040.1 coordinate 28,613, forward strand.
CCTGGAAGCGATATCTTCGACACCAATTCCTTCACTATGCAGCTTACTCAGTCACCATCTTCAGATCCAGTCCCCGGCTGTCCTGTTTGCAGTGGTGATGCTCCTTTAAGTACTGGAGATCCATCCCTCTGCTTGGACACACCCTTTGGGCTAAAAAGATTGGGTCCTGAGGGAAAGGAGTTCACTTACTTGATGGTAGCAGCTCTGTCTCTCTTAAGGCCACTCAGAGCTCAGTACTGCAGAAGGCATCTCAAGGAGCTGTAGAGTAAGGCCCACCTTATTCACCTGAATCTGTGGACTGTGGTGGATGGTGGTGAATGAGCATCTGGGTATGTTTGCATACAGAAGCTGCTGTCATACCATCTTTGGTACCAAGGAGACTTTGGTGGCCTTTTTGTAATTATGTATATATGCCATGTTCAGAAAGACTGAGGGACAAGGTTGCAGAACAGATAGGTGCACTTTTGGAGAAACAAGTTGCTGGAGTTTCTTTGAGCACAGCCACTGCCTGCACTTGGCTGACCCTCCCACACTATCTTATTCAGGTGGCAGGCCACCAGAATCTCACTGTTGTAATCCAATACAGGCTGTTCCTGCCACTTCTTCTGGAAGTGATATCTTCAACATCAGTTCCCTCACTATGCAAGTACCCGGTCACCACCTTCAGCTCCAGTCCCCAACAGTCTTCCTTCAACCAATTCCTTTTCAAAAGTCCTGTCTCCTGATTGGCTGGAGTCAACTTTCAGGCTGACCGCTGCTGTAGAGCAGCACCAAACCAGCCACTCACCCTGCTGCGGACTTCAGTTTCACTTTCTTCCGGCAGTAAAGCAGGGACTTGCCCTGGGCAGCCAGGTCTGATTATTTAACACTACATAGCTCCCTCCCTCCCCCATCCTCTCCTCCAGTGCATGCAAGAAAAATATAAATGACTTGGATTAAACTTGAGAATTATTAGCTTCACCTAAACTTTAGCTCCTAAAGTCCGGAGATGATGCTTGTTTGGACTCAGTGGTGGTTTGGACTCAGTGGAGGTGTAACATTCACCCCAGTTCATTTCCTGCTCAGGAGTCTGTGCCTCAGTTTCTCTCTAAAGTTCCAGTCACCAGATGCAGAGTTCCTTTGGTTAACAGCTTTTATTCCACTGCCCTAATTACTACACAACTCCTTCCAGGATTCCTTCCTGCCTGTGGATTCAGGCTTCTTTACAGTCGCTTAGCTTCTTCAAACTCATAGACTCCAAACAAATCTGCAACATAAAGTTTGGTCTAGGGATACTGCCCCCACCCCCAGCATATCACTACAGCCTAGTAGTTCATCTTCCTACACACCCACTCCGAGTTTCTCTGGTGAGCTTTACCACTAGTTAGGTTTGCAGACCAGCCTTAAATGTTTAGAGCTTCCAAGGGTGCCTCTGGGGGCTCTGGGGGAGCAGCTGACAGGAAGGGGTCAGGATGGTGGGGATGGTGGGGAGGGGGTGGCCATTGGAGTTGTCATGGGTCATGGACGGTACGGTCAATGGGGGAAGAGGGCTCAGGTGCCATGGGGCTCTAGGGTCTTTGTGGAGCTTCAGAGAGCCTGCCCGCCACTGGAGGGTCCAGGGGAGTTGGGTCCAGGGTCCCGCGGCGGGGACCTGATGCTGTTGAATGTGAAGTCCATAAGGCCCCAATAATCCGGGATCTGATTCTGGATGGGGCGGCGGACCTCGCATATATAATGGAGACCTGGCTGGACAAGGAGGCGGGGCCAATTTTGGCTGATCTCGTTCCATCCGGGTATGCCGTGCGGTATCAGCCTTGCGCCGGGGTTGCACTGTTCCTTGTTGAAAATTTATTTTCAAAGCTGACGAAGCCAAAAAATCATTCCAGTGTTTCAAATCTGTTACTTTTCTAAATGGATATGGGTGCTAGATTACGTCCAGATCTTATAAATCAATGGCATGTCAAGTTTGTGGGTCAAACCATCCAAAGAAGGTGTAACAAAAGGTTGGTCTTTTCCTCCAAATGTGATGGTGTCTAAAATTTTCAAGTTCCCATGCCATAGCTGTTTTGATCTTTCTGAAATACGAGTAAAACAATCTACTTTCTGAAGGAGTCACACACATCAAGCTTGAAATACAAAGGGTTATTTTTGAGCCACATTTGATGGGAACCCAAATTGCTTAAACATGGTTCACACTGAACTATTTAAAATAACCAAGTGTCTTTTTATATAGAGGTAGCATGTGGTATAAATTTAAACTAATAGACCTAGACCATTAAATAGCAGACCCCACCCAAAGGCAGACAGTGCAACCATTTGATTAAACACATATTTACTTAAAATTAACATTGATTCTATATAATGACATCTTAGAGAATTGTCATGCCCAAATGCCTAGAGTTTGACCGCATCTTTGAAGAAC
>QEPC01007042.1:17300-39777 GCA_003113815.1 Sphenodon punctatus
GGGGGGGGAGCTCTTTTTTTAAAAAAAATCCAGGCTGGGCAGGGTGGGTGGGCGGTGTCCCCCCTTCCACCCACGCAGCCTGGGAGGGGGAGGGGGGAGGAATTGTATTTCATTGATTTCAATGGGGACACAGTGCCCCATTGAAATCAATGCAATAAAACCGGTACCGGATACCGGATTTAATCCGAGAATCCGGTTCTTTGAGAACCGGAAACCGGTAAATCCGGTATCCGGTAATTGCCCCGGGGTCCCACCTAGTGTCATGTCTGTTTTTACCCTATGTGATCTGTTGGGACACACAGTAGGTTGCTGGAGGCTGAAATTATAAAACCGCATTTTCTTCACTTGTATTTGCTTCCTCCAACACTATGGATCTGAAGGCTGCAGTCCCAGCACATCTGGACAATTTTGTTTGTCAGTGCAGAATGGAGGCATAAATATGGGCGTATAACCTGTAGAGTGCCTTTTGGCCCTATGAGCATTTGGAAAGAGCAATCCTAGTGCTACTCAGCTATTGTCAGTACAAGGATGACCAAGAGTAAAGGCTTGCAGCATCCTGCCCTCCAAGCAGTCCTTTGGTAGGGTCATACACTCTCTGGGAGTAGTGTTTGGAAAAAGCAGTGGAAAGTTCATTTTCAGACACATGAGGTGCTTCACATGCCTGGAACAAAGAGTTATCATCACATTCCCTGCTGCAAGGCATATCCTCACTGAAGAGAGACAGTAACTGTCTGGCGTGAACACAATATCTGAACCACGAATGGCACTCAGGAAGCTGGTACTGTAGGTCAGACACATATTAGATGAGCCAGATGTGATGCACAGTGTGCCAGTATTGTAGATGGGATGGCAGAATACAGTATCCAGGAACTCTTCAAAACAGCCATCAAATGGCTTGGCCGGAAGTAGTCTCCTGCTGTTAGCTTTTTGGATAAAGCACAGGCACAGATATAGCAGCACTTTAAGGGCTCCAGCAATGACAGCTTGACGCTCAGGTTCCCCAGCCAAACGTCTGCTTCCTTGCAGATGGTCCCAAAACATGACTGTCTCTTTGCCTTAACATTTCCTCAATTTTGCCTTAATTTTGCCTCTTTGCCTTAACATTTTCCCATCTTGATGGCAGAGGCCATTGACAGGGTGGCTCCGAGATGTCCCCTGTCTCCGTCTCGTCACCGCAGAGCCCCTTGATTTACTGAGGGGCTGCAGTATATGAAACAGGTAGGCAGAAGACTAGAGTGATGCTGGTGTCGGACTCACTCTGAATCTGACTGACTTCTCCATAGGGCCCATTTGCGGTCCTATGTTGAGGCTGTGAGGACAGCAAAGAAAGTATTCTTTGCTGCCCTCATAGCGTCTGCAAAGTCGCGCCCAGCGGAGCTGTTCCGGGTGGTACTTGCCTATCTGCTTGAGCAGCTGTGCTGCCAGTGCTCACCCTAAACATCTGGAGATATATCTACCTTGGTCAGAAGCTGTAAGAGGAGTACATGCCACTATTATACAGTTCCATTCAAAATACCATATTTCTTTCTTAGGGATTTAGATAGTCTTGTATTTTAAAACCTCCTTATATTTAGCACTTGTTGCCTTACAATAATCACCTTGTCTTCCATAATAAAGACCATGCACATCACAGAAAATCTGCAGCTCCTATGGCATTTTAGAAGAGCTGGTAAAGTTACTACATCAGGATAATGATATTTATTTGACAATGTTTTTCAGCAACTCCTGCTTCATATCTGCCACTCTAGTGACACCTGTAAACTTTATAGCCATATAAATTTGCATATTTGAATTTATGGAGACCCAAGGTTGTGCTGATTTTATTACTGCAGAGTGAAATTTTCTTGCACCAAGTGTGGCTTTGAAAGCATGTATCATCAGTCTGCATTGGAAGCATGTAACAGGGCACTGGCCCGGAGGGGTAAGCCTTGTCAGGAACAACCCCAAGAAGCCAGGCCCAGGCAGGATCTTCACCAAGCATGCTCATTATTTATAGTGTAGCCCCTCTGTAACAACCTATCAGTCCATACACAATATCAAGATACCCTCTCATTAGACCCACTGGATAGACCGAGTCCCTGCTAGCCAGGTATCACAGGACTCACTCCAAGGGCAGCCCTCTGGCTGCAGGCTGACTTAGCCCCTCTCAGGCAGAGTTTCCCAGTTCCTGTCTCTTCCCTGGCAGCTCCTCCTTTCTGGGCTCCCAAATCACGGTTATGTAGCCAGCCTCCAGGGTTGACTTAGCTATGCCCAAACCCAGCTAGCTCCATTCAATCCATTAGGCTTTAAGCCTTCTACAGTTTCCCCAGTAGCCTGTACTCCAGGCACTATCCCCAAACCTAGTGAGTGCCTGCTCTTTGGCACCTGCATGGGACACCATTTTCCCATACACTGTGCACCTGCATACCTCCAGCTGGTGCCCCTTAACAGACCCAGCGTCCAAGCCTGCGCCCTGCCACAAAGCACAAGTTTCAGTATTTCAGAGAATGATTTTACTTCTTGATGAGCTGAACTCTCAATCTATTACTTAGGGCATTAGGGTGTTCACATGGACAGTTGGTCTGGACTAAATGAATGTAGTCCAGACTAGGTTGTCCATCTGAACACTGTCAACGGTGCTTATTAGTCCAGACTAAGAAATAAGCATGGTTGTTATAAAAGCCCAATCGCTGGGGTTTATAACAAACATTCTTAAACTAGTCTGGACTAATGTCAGTCTGAATTACTAGTGCTTATTAGTCCAGACTAGTTGACTATCCAGTACTTATTGCCACCGAGTCCAACAGCAAGACTTGACAGACGCTCTCGGCATTTTATGCCTCTATGGTTTGTAAGATCACATGAAATGATGTTTCAGTCACAGAAAACATGTATTTTTCATAAGTGTTCCTTAAAAAATTGCAGAGGTGGCATCCCTAGCCAGGGCATGGTGGTTTGCATTGTAGGAGGACTGTGATTATAACAAAGGGTGGGGATCAGAAATACTAAGTCAGGTGGGGGCTTGGGCTGGGGTTGTCTGGGTACCTTGAATTAAAGGGAACAGGGGAAAGACTCTGGGCAGAATCTTCACCTTAGGAAGACTCTAGGCATTTTATGCCTCTATGGTTTGTAGGATCACATGAAGTGATGTTTCAGTCACAGAAAACGTCGAGATGGGATGGCCGAAGAGCAGCACAGGATTGAAATACAGCCACGAAGACTCTAAGCGCCATGCTAATGCAATGTTCTGTTCACATGGCTAGTCCGGACTAGATTTTCCATCTAAAAGCTACCACTCTGTTAACGTGGACTAATAAACACTGGAGTTTATACAAACTAGTCCGGACTAGTTTCTCCGTGTAAAAATACCCTTTGAAGCTACATTAAATTGGTGGTCCTTATTCTGGCTTGATTTCACTGGGAGCTCATTAGAGTACTGAGTGAAGTACTGAGTAAAATCTAAGAAAGCACTTTAGGATTTGATCTTTTGAAAGTAAGGCAAAGAAATCTGTGTGAATCTGTCAAACACAAAGACACCTGTAATTTAATTACATGTTCTTCACATTGTACCAAAGGAAAAACTCCCAAGCGAAAAAGTCTAGAAGGGAGAGTTGAAAGAAGTAAAATGGACATCACACTGCCCACACTCAGAACATAAAAAGCAATGTGCTGGAACTGTGCCAGATCTATTCAAAATAAAATCTAATTTACAATATGATGAAATGTGAAATTTCAAATTTCTCTATCTCCATTTAGAGATGTGAAAATTGCCACCACCAGCCTTCCCCTTCCTTCCGAAACATGCATTGTTTGAGAAGTGGGGGGGAGTTGCCCCAAATGGGCTTATTTTTGAGTGAAAGATGGTTCAATTTTAACTCAAAACACTTGAGAACGAAATCCTCAATACAACTGAAGGGAAGGGTCAAAATCTACCGAGGAGCAGCCAAAGATTCAACTAGGCTTGAGAAACAAACAAAAAACATGAAAACCATGAGAACTGTCATTCGTGGGTCAGGTCAATGGTCCATCCAGCCCAATATTCTGCTGCCAACAGCAGCTAATACAAGAAACTTGAGAGGGCAATTGCAGACAAGAAGCCTTGGGATTTTGAAGTGCTCTATCCTCTGTCACTCACTCCCAGCTTCCAGGACATCCAGAGTGTAGATCTACATCCTCTGCCCAACAAGCCACTGGGGTTTGAGTTTGTCTAATCCTTTTTTGAAGTCAGTTATATATTAGTCCTTAACGTCATTCCATGGCAGAGAGTTCTATGGGTTGTAGGGGTGTTCACCAGGCACCCATGTCATTTTCATTTTTCTTTTTCGTTATTCAAAAATGTCATTTTTGTTATCATTATTATTTTTTTATCATTTTTTGTATCATTTTTGGTATCGTTTTTGATATTGTTTTTGTTATCGATATTGGTATTGATATTCGTTATCGTTATTGATTTCAATACAATTTCAGACAAAGATTTTATTTTTGGTATCAGTATCATTATTGATTCCTGTGCATAACTAATATTTATCTAAATCTAAGGGAGACGGGAAGGGGAAAGGAAAACTATCTATTATCTAATCAATTATCTATATAACTATTCTAATCTAGTCTATATGTCTAAATGTAGGGTATGAGGAAGGAAAGGTATTGGTAGGAATACCTAATAAATAAATAAATAAAATAAATAAAGGGTTGCAGTGCCCTCCCCCAGAGCCCCTCTGATTGGTTGTGGGAGGCAGCAGGCATTGAGCAATCACAGAGTCCCATGAGACTGCTGGGGCCTGCTTGTGCTGCTCATTGGCCAGGGATACATCCATCAAATACTGCTGAGCTGCTTGCCCCTCCCAACACAGGCACAGTTCAAAAGTTCAACCCTGTTAAGACTCCAAGATGTCTGCTCCCTCCTCCCCTCTCTACATTTTCCCTCCAAAACCCAACTGCCACAGTACTAATAATGACAATGATAATGACATTGTCATTTTTGTTTCTTGTTATCGTTTTTGTTATAATTTTTGTTATAATTTTTGGTATTGTTTTTTATATCGATATTGGTATCGTTATTGGTATTGATATTGTTATCGATATTGTTATGTTATCATTATCATTACCATTACCATTATCATTACCATTATCATTACCATTATTGGTATTCTCTGTTGTCGTTTTTGGTATTCTCGATTGTTGTTTTCATTATCGTTGTCATTATTCTCAGTTGTCATTTTCGTTATTGCAATAATGAAAACAAAATGACAATTTTTGTTATCATTATTGTAATAATGAAAATGGCATGCACACCCCTAAATTACATTTGTGCAGAAAAAGTACTTCTGTTTCTTTGCTTTAAAACTGATAACTATTAATTTCATTGAATAACTCCTGTTCCTTGTAGGAGAAAGAGTAAATAACAGTTCCCTATCACTTTCACCACATAAAATCACTTTCACCACATAAAATCAGTTATAATTTTTGATGTACTGATATAGTTTCCCTCAGCCATATTTCTAAACTAAAGAGTCCTACTATGTAAGTCTTTCACAAAAGTTACAGGAAGTTTCCATGGCCCTTTCTGTTCCCTTCTTTGTATTTTTTCCATTTTAACTATATCTTTGGGATGGGGTAAGAGAAATGATGTGGACTTGGACCTGGGAAGCCAAGGTTCGTATCCCGCACTCACCATGAACTCACTTGGGGCAAATCACAAGCTATCAGCCTCAGTTCCCCATCTGTATAATGGGAATATGTGTCTGTCTGTCTGTCCCTGTGTTCCCCCCACCCTTGTCCATCTTAGATTGTAAGCCCTCTGGGCAGGGACCTGTCTTCAAAAATCTGTAACTCTAAAGCGCTGCATATGCCTAGTAGCACTATAGAAATGATAAGCAGTAGTATTTAGGGGTGGGTACACAATGCATTTATATAGGGTGAGGCTACAGAAGACAGGGAGGGGAGGCTACCACGCCTTGGATAGCCTTACCCCTTCCTGGGCAGCTGGGCCATGCGATGCAATGCATCGTGTGGTTGGTGGTCACCAGATGTTCCCCCCAGTCCAGGGGTGAGACAAACAGCTGCCTGCTACATGACGTATTCTTGGAAAAATTCCAAGGATGCATTGCAGAGGGTGGGGTAATCCATGTAGTCAGGCCCCTTCTGGCTGCTGCACAGCAAGCTCTGCGGTGAGGTTTTCAGCAACAGGTGCTGGTACCTATCGCATGTGGTCACATCATGGCTGAGGGCAGCCTCTCAGTCCAGCCAGGTTGATTGGGGGTAGTGGGGCCCAAAGGACCACATGCATGCCCCTCGCCCTGACAAACAGCTGGTTGGGGGGGAGAGGAGCACACCCAGCCGCTCCTCTGGGCCCTTCCTCCCCTCATCAGCTGTTTGTCAGAGTGGGGAGAGGGCCACACATGCATTCCTCTTGGCTCCCCCTATCAGTTGTTTGTTGGGGGGGAGCCTGTGCTCTTCTCCAGTTTCCCTCTCCCCCAATTCACCTGACTGACAGGTGGCAGCTCCAAGAGGGGCTGGCCCACCTGGCCTCCCTGAGACTATGTGGCTGGCTCCCCACACTTGCCCTGCTGTGTGTCAGTGGCAATTACCTGCCATGGGGGCTGCACAGGGATCAGGTCTACATCACTCTTGTAGCCTGACCCATAGTGGCATTACATGTTTTCTACCTCTTTAATGATTCCCCAAACTGTTTATCTTTCTAGCTGCCACAGAACAAACTAACCATAATCAGAGCCTTGTGTATTCTGTAATTTCCCCCCAAAATTCTGTAAGCAGAATAAATTGGGCACATTTTGATATAAAACTATATCCATTTTTTCATTCTTTACCCTTTCATTTATTGCAAAACCAAAAGGTTTATTCAGATTTTGGGGAGAAAAAAAGGGACTCAAACTAAAAATGTTGGTGTAAAACTGAAAGTGTTTGCTTCCCCACTCCAAAAAAGTGGACCTTGAAAAAGATAAATTACAACAAATTTCCCACTTTTTCACCTGAATTTTTCACTGCAGGGTTGGATGGGGAGTGTATTAGGTGCTCTGTGTCTGTGTCTTTCCATGGGCAATTTATTCCATTGCTAAACAGTTTTCAATGTTAAGACATTGTTCTTAATATGTAACTGAAATCTACTTGGATGTAATTTAAGCACTTTCCCTCTTGTTCTTTCTTCCGTGACAGTGACGAAGAAATGTTCACCCATCTTTTTGTGGCATCCTTTTTGATGTTTGAAATCTGCTGTCAGGTTCCTCCTTTGTTTTATTTTCTCTAAGCTAAACATACCCAATTCTTTTGACCTTTCCTCATTTCTGTGGCTGGGAGTTGTTTCTGCAAACCTCTGCGGGATCACAACCCTGCAGCTTTCACAGGACCCTGATCATAATGATTCCAATATGTTTCTTCAGTCATAACAACTAATTTTGAGCCCAACATTGTGTATGTATAGCCAAGATTATTTTTTCCAGTGTATGGTATCTTGCACGTAATACTGTTGAATTTCATCTGTTATTAATAAGGTCTGTGACTCTATTTTTTTTATACATGTATCTTCCTGGAAATCTGTGCAATCTACTTTGTACTCAGTGGAGAACACCAAGTCATCAATATAGTGATAGCAAAGAAAGCCAATAATCCTTACTGTAATTCCCTTAGTGGCTTTATGTTTATCTTAAATAGAAAGGGGAACATAATAGATACTGCAGTAAACCACATAAAGACAAATGATCAAAAGTCCAGTACCAGGTCTCTTCAAGAGCAAAGAATGGTGTCGTTCAATTCCAACTCTATCTGCCTCAGACCAAGGTCTACAATATGTCAACAAGATCTAATGGCCAGTGGCATCAGTGACAATTGAGAAAAAAGAATCCATGTGAATGTCTGACCTTTGTCCATCAATAAAAGTAAGGAAGATGTCTATAGTCTCTATACTGGACCTGGAAATAATATTTTTCACAAAAAATTAATTTTTCCAGACATTTGTTCCCTCACTTTCAACTTCCATCTTTTCTTTATTATCTTTCCCCGATAAAGAAAGGGAGGGCAAATTGGATGAAAACAGACTGATGGAACAAAGCAGACTTTTTAAGTTGAAAATCTGGACTATTTTAAAAAACAGTTTTGAAAATATTGTCATATTTTTCAATGAAAAGTTTTGAATAGTTCTTTCACTTTTCATTGACAAATATGACAGTAAATACTAGGGGTGGGACCAAACTAAAAAACCTGGGTATCAGTTTTACCGGTTACCGGTTTCAAAAAAAATCAGTTTTACCCGTACAACCGGTTTACCGGTACCGTTTTTTTTCATTGATTTCAATGGGGAAGTGTCCCCATTGAAATCAGTTAAACCCCCCAAATCTCCCCCTCCCAGACTGCGCAGGTAGAAGGGGGGACACCCCTCACCCACCCTGCCCAGCCTGCATTTTTTTTTTAAAACCGGACCTGCGGGTGAGTCCAGGCCGCTGCCGCACTGTTGGCTGCCCGGCGGCAGCCAGGGTGGCTATTGCTGAAGGTGGAGGCAGCTCTCCTCTGGGAGCCCTCCCGAATGAGGCAGCACTCTGGGTTAAACCCCCCCCCCCCATCTGCCTTTTACCTGGGTTGCGGGTGGCGGCAGCAGCAGCAGTGCGGCGTGGGTCCGGCTTCAGCGCTGGCTTCAATTCAGCACTTCACTAGGACTTCCGGGGAAACCCGGAAGTTCCCCGGAAGGCCTAGTGAAGCGCTGAAGTCACTGCCGGACCCGCACCGCACTGCTGCCGCCCCTGCCACCCCCGTCACCTGCAGCCCAGGTAAAAGGCAGATCCCAGAGTGCTGCCCCAGTCGGGAGGAGAGCTGCCTCCACCTTCAGCAATAGTTGCCCTGGCTGCCACTAGGCTAGGCAGCCAGCGGTGTGGTGGCGGCCTGGACTCGCCCACAGGTCTGTTTTGTTTTTTTTAAAATCCAGGCTGGGCAGGGTGAGTGAAGGGTGGGAGGAAAGGGAAAGTGAAGTGCGTGGTTCTTGGTTGTTGTTTTTTTACATTGCGGCCATTGATTTCAATGGCCGCAATGTAAAAAAAATCCGGTAACTATCCGACACCTGTACGGGGAATTCTCGGATCAATCCAATATCCCCGATACTGCCAAATACCGGCAGTATTGGATATCGGGAGATCCGAACTTCCCACCCCTAGTAAATTCACTTTTCAAAACTGCTTTTTCAAATATTCCAGACTTTCAGATGTAATCCTGTTGTACCACACTCTGAATTTAAACTAAATTGAAATAGGCTACATCAGTTTGAAAAATCCAGGTAATTCCAGAAATGTTTGAACATATGCCTTTGCCCAAAAGAGGAATTTAGAGGTTGCTACTACAAGCTTGTTAGAAAAGCTTATGAGTGATCAGGGACATTTTCTTTTTAAAATGCGTTCTGACCCCTCCAACTTTGCTTGCTCACCAATTCCTGTTTTTCAGCCCTTTCCTGCTCTCCAGCCCTTTTTCCAGGCCACCAGACTGACTTACTGACTTCTGACTCCCTGGCTTTGGACCTCAATTTCAAACTACCCCTTTAAGAACATAAGAACATAAAAACATAAGAAGTGCCATACTGGGTCAGACCGATGGTCCATCAAGCCCAGCATCCTCTCTCGGACAGTGGCCAATCACGGGGGCCTGGGAGAAGCACTCAACAGGTCACCATGCTATCCATTCCCTGTGGGTCATCCCCAGGCTTATGACAGTAAAGGGTGTTGTTCCCCAATCCTATCTGGCTAATAGTTGCTAATGGACCTATCTTCCAGAAACTTGTCCAAACCACTTTTAAACTCAGTTATACTGCTGGTCTTGACCACCTTCTCTGGCAGGAAATTCCACAACCTAATTGTATGCTGAGTGAAAAAATACTTTCTTTTGTTTGTTTTTACTCTGCCACCTGTGAGTTTCATGGAGTGTCCCCTAGTTTTAGTGCTAGTTGAGAGGGTAAATAACCGTTCCCTGTTTACAAGTCCCACACCACTCATGATTTTATAGACCTCTATCATATCTCCTCTCAGCCGTCTCCTTTCTAAGCTGAAGAGCCCCAACCTATCAAGCCTCTCCTCATATGAGTGCTGTTCCATACCCTGAATCATTTTTGTTGTCCTTATCTGTACCTTTTCTAGTTCCACTATGTCTTTTTTGAGATGGGGCAACCAGAACTGCACACAATATTCAAGGTGCGGTCGCACTATTTATTTGTATAGAGGCATTATGACATCCTCAGTTTTATTCTCATCTTTTTTTACATGGACGGCGCAGCAGTGCTGATGGGTGGAGATGGGTGCAGATGGGTGTGGATGGGTGGGTGAGCACACCCAGTGAACACCCGGCAGCACCAAGCAGGGAGACATTTACACAGACAGCACCATGGGGGGTTGTGGGAAGGAAAGGGGAGGAGCCCGCAAACACCCAGTGCCCAAACACCCATCCCGGGAAACACCCAGCAGACCCCATGCAAGTACATGGACGGCCGGGACCGGGAACGGTGGGGAAGTCCCGCCGGCACAGCAACGCGATGGCACAACATGGCTGACTGAGGGAAAATGAAGCCACGCAATGCAGCCCCGCCCCCCCCAGTCACCAGGACCCGCACAGGCAGAGCGGGAGGGAGAGGGAGGATGACAGCTGCTACAAAGGAGCCAGCTCCACACAGCCCCGGCACAGAACCCAGACCGCCCAGCACCAGGCCTCCCCTCCCCAACACACACCCACAGCAGAGCTGCACACACACAACGGGCAGCAGAAGCACACAGGGAAGGGAACACGGCCCACGGGGGGCAAAGAAAGGAGGGAAAGGGACCCACACAACACAGGCAACACCCCCCCATGCACATCCAGAGGCACCCGCACAAGGGGAGAGGTCACGGCAAAGCACAACACTGACACACCAGGAAAGAAACACACAAACCTTTATTGAAAGACGGGGAACCAGCAACAGGGGGCAACAACAAACAACAGGGCAGGGAGGGGGACAAGGAAACAGGAGGAGGGGGGGAACAGCACCAGAAGAGGCAGGCCCGGGGCAGAACCCCAGACAATATGGCCAGCGACCCCACGCCCAGCGCCAGCACTCGGCCTGTGCATGGTCCAGACGGTGCAACCGCTCCAGGATGAGCAGGAGGCACTCCACCAACTCCTGGATCCACTCTGAAATCATGGCTTGCACTGAAGGGGACAGAGGGAGAGGAGACAGCCATCAGAGCGGGCCCCGGGCACCCAGGAACAGAACCCCCCATGGAGGGACACAGGGCCCAGCAAAGCGGCAGCACACTCACGGATGCCATCGAACAGCCACCCCACCGCCCGCATGTCCCAGTTTCTGATGGTCCGGCCTCCCTGTCATCCACTGGCTGCTCCACACTGGCCTCCACTGTTGGTCCCTGCTTGGAGGAGCAAGAATGGGTTAAGGGATCACCATGTGCACTCACCTCTGTCCTTTGTTGGTGCATTGGCACCTGGGAGTCCCATAGGGGTCCAGGGAGCCCCCTCCTTCCCACATGAGCAAGGCACGTGCCATAGGGCACTCTCTGAATGTGCCCCCCTGGGACGGTCCACGCATGGTATCACGGCACCTACCCAGTCACGTACTGAGGTGCCATACATGTACACATGCCCCTGGCAGTGGCTGTTGCTCCCCATCCCGTGCACCACGTATGCGCAGCGGGGGTTCCACAATGTGTTCCCTACCGGGGTCCCACCTCACGCAGTTCCCCGGTTTCCCATTGAGCCCCCTCCAGTGTTGCACCCCACAACCCCCGGGGTGCTGAGGCCTTACCTGTGGGGGTGGAGCGGCCTCCATGGGTGGTTGCTCAACTTGGGGTGCATGGTCTTGAAGTGGGGGTGCTGCCTCCCAGTGGAAGGGTTGGGGTGGCAGTGGGGGTGGAACCACAGGGGGTGCAGGCTGGATGGGTGGCCCCACAAGTGGGTCCGGCCAGCCCATGTGGGGGAAGGGGACCCCGTGGACCAGGTCCAGATAGGGTTGATGCTGGGGGAACCACGGGTGGCCAAGGTGCAGGGGGGGCACCGGCACCAGTGGGAAGCCGCCGTGGTGTTGGTTGGCTGCCGGCCCTCCTTCCACGGCATGGCGTGGCCTGTCGTGCTGGGGGTCACGCCACAGGGCCTCCATGGCCTCCCCCATGAGGTCCATGAGCCATGCGGCCTGACCCTCCAGCCTGTCACAGGTGTGCCGCTGCTCGCCTTGGAGGGCGGCAGCCTAGTGCCTGGCCCAGAGGTGCTCGGTATGGGACCGGGCCATCATGGCAGCCAGAATCTCCTGGTCCCTGCCCCCTTCCCCTCTGATGAGCTCCCTGGTGAGCAAGAGCTCACAGGAGTGCACCTCGGCTAATCGTTGCAATTCTGCCAGCAGCTCCCTGCCAAGGTCCTTCCTCCGGCACCGGTTCCTGGCCCATATCTCCTGGTTCCACTGCACGCTGCCAGAAGTTGCTCCCCTCGCGTGAGCAGGCACCTGATCTGTGAATGGGAGGTTTATTTATTTATTTTATCAAATGTATATCCTGCCCCTCCTGAAAACAGCTTGGGGCAGCTAACAATCTCAAAAAAATATAAAAATACAATTTCAAAACATTTTAAAAACACTAATAAAATTACAACAATTAAAACCAGGGTAGAACTAAATGATTAATACAATAAATAAGGGTGGAGGGAGATAAAACCCCTCCCCCCTCTCCCCAAAGGCATGGGCGAACAGCCAGGTTTTGCAATTTCACCGGAATGTTAAAAGGCTTGGGGCCAGGCAATCTTCCTCCAGAAGGAAATTCCAGAGATGTGGCTCAGCCAGACAGCCACCGAGAATTCCCTCTCTATTGTGGCCCCCCGCTTAACACGGGAAACCTCCAAGAAGGTTGGACAGAACGTTAGTGCACCCGGCCAGTGTGCTCCGCTGCCAGCTACCACATGTCCTGGGGTGCCTGGTGGGGCGGCCCCCATATTGTGGCTTCCCCCCCTGCCCTCCCCTTTAGGACCCACCTGCCCTGCCCTCTTGTGGGTTCATCCCCCGGTTGCACATCACTGTAGGTGGGACCCGGGTCCGTCCTTTGTTCCGTGGGGGCCGCTGTGGGTCCACCGGCCTCTCCTACCTGCCCCCACCACCTCGCCCCTGTTGGGCCCTGCTGCTTGTGGTTGCTCGCCCCCAGGGTGGCCTCCCCCTGTACCTCCACCACCCTCCGCACCCGGGCCCTCCATGGCCCATGAGCCCTGCCATAGAGGGTGGCCCACCTGATGGTGGGGGTGCTGCCTGGCCCCCCTCATCCTCCTCTGCGACCTCCACCTCATGCACCTCCAGGCTGGCTTGAGCTGCAACAGGAGGGGGTACCATTACTGTTTACCCACCTGCAGTGGCTCTGTCCAGGCCAATTCCATCCCCAACCCTCCCCGGCCCCGCTGGGGTGATCATACCTGGATCCTGTTCTTCCACCTCCTGGGGGCCATCCCGGGTCTCTGCGTGCTCTGAACGCACCCCCTGTCCTTGTGGCCGGACTGCCTGTGGGTCTTGTGGACGTGTATGGAGTGTGTTGGTCCGGCGCTTGGATTCCCGAGGCGCTTCCTCCCCCTGTGGGATGGAGCTGTCCCCTCCCACTGCATGGCCAGCCTCGCCAGGGGCACCCTCCCCCCTTGCTCTGTGGGGTCTGTCAGGGGGGATTGGGTGGTGACCCTGCGCCTGCCCCTGGCGAAGGCGCTGCCATGTGTGCGGGAGGCCACAATGTCCCCGTCCATGCAGAGGAACTTGACCAACTCGTCCTGGAACTTGACTGTGTGCATGACCTCTCCGAACTTGAGATTATTGTCCCTGATATTTTTATACCCGGACAAAGTCCTTTGCCTGCTGCATGCTTTGGGTTACATCCCTATTGTACCCCTGCTGCTGCATCTCCTGGGCGATGACTTCATAAACCTGTCTGGTCTTGTAGCTTCACACCAGGTCATGCTGGACCCTTTTGGACCCCCACACGTGGATGAAGTCCGATACCTCATGCCTAGAGGTATCGGACTTCATCCCTTTTGGGACCCACGTGTGGGGGGACGACCAGCTTGGTGGCATGGGGCCAGCCCTGTGGATGTGGTCGCCGTGGTGGTGGTCGTGTCCTGTTGGGGGTACTGCGATAGGGGTTACTACGTCTCCTGCTGGCCTCCCCTGGCCATCCGTGGGACCTGCCCCACCTCTCCCCCCTGGGGTTCCCTTTTGCTCACCTGACTGTCTGGGAGGCCCTCCTCGGCTGTCATCCTGGTGGTGCAGTGCTCCGTTGTCTGGGAGCTGTCGGGTGGGAGATGGAGGACAGGGGACCAGGTTATGCTGCTGCCCCCTGTCCTGTGTCCCCGGGCCCAGGGCGCGGCCCTCCCCTCCTGGGGAGGGGTTGTGCCCTCGCACTCACCTCGCTCTCACTGCTGCTCCTTATGCCATGCCCTTGGGAGGTGCTGGGCTGAGGGTCATCAACCGGGGGGGCCATCAGTGCGGACCCTCTGCCCTGTGCCGGGACACGTGTGCCAAGTTACTTCCTGGCACTATTCCCCACCCGTTCCCCCATGCAGCCCCCCCCTGCTGGCGGTCTGTTACACACACCCCGGTGCCTTCCACCTGGGGTGCATCCCCCCCTGCACCACCTTGCTGGGGCTTCTCCCCCCCAGGCACCCCAGGGTCCCCATGTTCACCCGGCCCCTTCCCCCACGTTGGACAGCGCTGGCTCCCGTTGCCATCTCGTGGGCCTTCCTGTTCGCCATCGTGGGAGCCCGCACGCATGTACCATGGTTCCTCCATCCTTTACGGGCTCTTGGCCGGACGTCCGGCATCCCTCCACCCTGTGGTCATGTCTGCGTGGCGGCGTATGTGTGTCCCGTGGCTCCGGTGCAGTGGGGGGTCTGCTGGTCCGTTCCGTGTGGGTGTTTTGGATTTTACATGGACAGTTGGGTGTTGAACACCCATCTCCACCCACGGAGGGTTCCGGCTCCCTCGCAGATGCTCCGTGGGTGTTGGCAGGTGTTGGTGGGTGGGTCATGCACGTGCTCCCATCCACACATAGATATTTACACGGACGCTCTCCCACCCATCTGATGGGTGTTTCCAGGTGTTTGTGGGTGGCCGGCCATTCATGTAATAGTGGCCCTCTATTCCCTTAAAATAATTCCTAGCATTCTATTTGCTTTTTTGACCACTGCAGCACACTGGGCTGAGGATTTCAGTGTATTATCCACTATCACTCCCAGATCCTTTTTCTGAGTGGTAACTCCTAGCTTAGTACCCAACATTGTGTACTCATATTTGGATTATTTTTCCCAATGTGCATCACTTTGCACTTGTCCACATTAAATCTCATCTGCCAGATGCCCAGTCTTGTAAGATCTTGCTGCAGCTCCTCAGAGTCTGCTCATGTTCTGACTACTCTGAATAACTTGGTCTCATCTGCAAATTTGATCACCTCACTCTTAACACCCTTTTCCAGATCATTAATGAATACATTGAAAAGAACTGGTCCCAGTACAGATGTTTGGGGCACACCACTTTTTACATCCCTCCAGTGTGAAAACTTGCCATTTAGTCCCACTCTTTGCTTCCTATCCTTTAACCAGTTACCAATCCATAGCAAAACACTACCTCCTATCCCATGACTTTTTAATTTCCCAAGAGTTGTTTATGGGGGAACCTTATCAAAAGCTTTCTGGACATCCAGGACACTATATCTGCTGGGTCTCCCCTGTCCACATGCTTGTTTATGCCCTCAAAGAATTCCAAGAGATTAGTGAGGCATGACTTCCCTTTGCTAAATCCATGCTGACTCTTTGCCATTAAGCCATGTTTATCAATATGCCCAGTGATTCTGTTCTTAATGATAGTTTCCACCATTTTGCCCGGCACAGACGTCAAGCTTACCGGTCTGTAGTTTCCAGGATCACCTCTGGAACCCTTTTTAAATATTGGGGTTACATTTGCCACCCTCCAGTCCTCAGGTACAGTGCCAGATGCCAACGTTAGGTTACAAATTACTACTAGTAGGTTTGCAATTTCACATTTGAGTTCCTTCAGAACTCTGGGGTGAATACCATCTGGCCCTGGTGATTTGTTCGTATTAAGCTTGTCAATTTGCTCTAGAACCTCCTCCAGGGTCACGCTGATTTGTGACAGTTCATCCAATTCATCACCTACAAAGTAGGGTTCCGGCGTGGGTATCTCCCCAACATCCTCCGCAGTGAAGACCGAAGCAAAGAACTCGTTTAGCTTCTCTGCAATGTCCTTGTCCTCCCTGAGTGCCCCTTTTACTCCCTGGTCATCTAATGGCCCAACCGACTCCCTAGCAGGCTTCTTGCCTCTGATATACTTGAAAAAGGTTTTATTATTTGTTTTTGCCTCTTTAGCAAGTCTCCTTTCAAATTCTTTCTTGGCCTGCCTTATTAGCACCTTACAGTTACGTTGCCAGTGTTTATGCTCCTTTGTATTTTCCTCATTGGGGCTAGCTTTCCATTTCTTAAAGGATGCCTTTTTGGCTCTAATAGCCTTCTTTGCATCTCCATTTAGCCACAGTGGTAGACGTTTAGTCCTCCTGCTACCTTTTTTAATTTGTGGGATGCATGTAATCTGGGCTTCCAAGATGGTGCTTTTCAATAGCCTCCATGTCTCTTACAAACATGTAGTCCTTTCAACTGTGCCTTTTAGTTTCTTTCTAACTAGCCTCCTCATTTTGGCATAGTCTCCCTTTTTAAAGTTAAAAGTACAAGCCAGTGCTGTACTTGTAATTAACTTTCTCCCTCCAGCAACTATGTCGAATTTGATTATATTATGATCGTTATTGTCTAGTGGTTCGGCCACAGTTACTCCTTGCACTAGTTCCTGTGCGCCACTTAGGACTAGATCTAAAGTAGCTCCTCCCCTCGTTGGTTCCAGAACCAATTGCTCTAAAAAGTAGTCATTTATGACATCCAGAAATTTTACCTCCACATCCCGCCCTGAGGAGGCATTCACCCAGTTAATATTGGGGTAGTTGAAGTCACCCATTATTATTATGTTCCCAGTTTTAGTAGCCTGTTTAATCTCTGCTAGCATTACATAATCAGTCCCTCTATTCTGGTCAGGGGAGCGATAGTATAACCCCACTGCTATACTCTTCTGCTTGATACCTGGAATTTCAATCCATAGGGATTCAAGGGAACAGTTTGTATCCTGTAAATTTTTTATTCTACTTGTCTCAATGCTGTCCTTAACATACAGAGTCACCCCACCACCAACACGATCTCCTCTGTCCTTCCGATATATCTTGTACCCTGGTATTAGTGTCCCATTGGTTATCCTCATCCCACCAGGTCTCTGTGATGCCTATAATGTCTAGATCTTCATTTAGCACTATAAACTCTAATTCTCCCATCTTACTTTTTAAGACTTCTAGCATTAGCATATAGACACTTAAATGTATTCTTTTTATTATTATTCTTAATGGGCACATTATAGGTAACTGAACCAGGTGCTCTGGAATCATTATCTGTCTGTTCTCCCTGGTGTTCCACCTGAAATCCCTTGCCATTTATCTTATCTTCAGTCTTAAGATACTCTACTTCCTCTAAAGTAACATCCTTTGGAGATGCCACAGCCCGAACCCGAACCGCAGTGCCTGTCGGCTTTCCCCCAGGTTCTAGTTTAAAGACTGGTCTAACACATTTTTAATTTTTAGCACCAAGAGCTGGATTTCATTCTGATGAAGGTGGAGCCCATCCCATTCGTATAGGCTCTCCTTTCCACAGAAGGCTCCCCAGTTCCTAATAAAACTGAAGCCTTCCTCCTTGCACCAATGTCTTATCCACGCATTGAGACTCTGGAGCTCAGCCTGCCTCTGGGGTCCTGCGCATGAAATGGAGAGCACTTATGAGAATGCTACCCTGGAGGTTCTGGACTTCAGTCCACTACCTAGCAGCCTAAATTTGGCCTCCAGAACCTCCCTCTTACAGCTACTTATGTCATTGGTTCCCACATGGACCACGACAACAGGCTTCTCCCTAGCACTCTCTAGAATACTGTCTACGTGTCGCGTGAGGTCCGCAACCTTCGCACCAGGCAGGGAAATTATCATGCGATCCTCACAGCCACCAGAAACCTAGCTGTCTACATTCCTAATAATCGAATCCCCAACTACCACAGCTGTCCTGTTCCCACCCTTCTGGGCACACACTTCTGGAGAAATATCCTCAGTGCGAGAGGATAACGCATCCCCTGGAACGCAGGTCCCAGCTACAGGATCACTTCCCACCATTCCAGTCTGATGCTCTCCTTCCTGGAGACCTTGCCCCTCCAAAGCAGCACAGGGGCTGTCAGAGTGGAGGAGGAACTGTTCTACTATGTCCCTGAAGGACTCCTCAATAAACCTCTCTGTCTGCCTCAGTGTTAGGATGGGAAGACAGGGAGAGGGGGTTTGGAACCAGAAGAAAGGCTACACAGGGGACCCAAGGAAGGGAGACCCACACCCGCCACCCAACTTCACTCACTTTGGGGTCATGTGCTCGATACAAGGAAAAACAACCCCTCAGGTTCGTAGCTGGCCCTAGTGCTCTCTTTTGAAAGCAGGCCTTATCATCACGGGAGGGGGGGAGACAACGCCCTTCAAGCTCAGCCCCTGCTTGCACTCGTGGCACCAGGTGCCCCAGTCACCCCTCTGCACCTTCCACAACCCACACACCCTCACGTGTAGGAGAAGATTCAGGGAGTGATGATGTGGATCCAGGTGGGGAGAGAAAGGGGGAGGAACCAGGTCCACAGGGATGGAAAAGGGATAGGGTTCAACACTCAGCGGTAAGATCCAGGTAAGACAGTGGGGAAAACAAGGCAGTGACCCCAATTGCACTCCACACCCCAATCACCTAACACTCGTTACTCTCACTCTCAAAATCACACTTACACACTCACTCACTCAGCCTTCACCCACTCAGTCACGCACTCATCCACTCCGTTTTCCACAAGAACCCTCTCACTCACTCAGCCTTCACCCACACAGTCACGCACCCATCCACTCAGTCTTTCACAAATAACCTTCCTCTTGGCACAGTTCCTCCAGATACTCCACTCGCTTGGGGCCAGTCTCACAGCAGCGTTGTTCACCGGCGCTGCTTCGAATCCCGCATTTCCCCTTTAAGGCTCTGGCCCCTCCTTTCACTGCGCCTGAATGCGTGAGGAGCATCGCAATGCATCTGCAGGCTCCGCCGCCGTACCTTCCTGCACTGCAGGGGAATCCTCATTGTATGCGTCCTGCTGGTCATCGCTAGAACCCCACCCACTTATGACATGCCTATCTCCGCCCGCTCCTCTGGGGCTCTTCCTGGTTCCCTGTCTGTGTCGGCGCTGCAGGTGGCCCCTGCCATAGCGGGCCTTAATACTCAGCTCCTCCAGCTCTGCCACTCTAGCCTCCAGAAACTGTACACATTCTCTGAGAGCTAGGAGCTCTTTGCACTGGGTGCATACATAGGACCTCTATCCAACAGGAAGATAGTCATGTGACACTCAATGCAAAAGACTGGATAACCCCCATCCCACTGCTGGACTGCTGCCTGCATCTTATTTGTATAATTGCCTGGTCAAACTAGGTATTCAGCCCCTGCTTATTTCCTGATGTTGTCTTTGCCTTGCTCCCCTTCTGCTCTTGTGACATTGGTGTGGGAGTCTGGTCCTGAGAAAACTAAGGCTTCTTTTAGGCCACTTTTAAATGAGGCACTTAGAAGTGCTCCTGAGCACGAAGAAAGCCATGCTGGGAGTGTTTACATGCTCCCTGCACTACAGGAAGTGCCGCCAGTTCTCAGCAGCAGTGGTGACTGGAGACATGGGGCTTTGAAGAGGCACGTTCTGAAAGCCTGCAAAGTGAGGTTTTCATCCACGGCTTTCTTCTTGAACGCAGGGCTCAGGATGCACTTCTAAGTGCCTCATTTAAAAGTGTCCTTAGACATGCGCGGCAAACACACTGCATAAAATCACGCTGTATGTGAATATCCCGCGTGTAGGATTTAGATGCGACATTTCACTTGTTAAAGCCAGTTGCGCTTTCTTTTAAATTAAATACTTCGACATCAAGGTATTTAATTTGTGGCTTTAAAAGAACGTGCAACCAGCTTTAATGCACTAAATGTCGCTTCTAAATCTGACACGCAGGAAGGGATGGGAATTTCAGTTCAGATAAAACCAAAAGTACCCAAAAATGGCCATTTCGGATTAATCCGAAATTTCGGTTCTTTTTCTGTACTATCAGATCTTTTCCATTGATTTTTATACTGGATATTTAACATTGCGGTTTGTCCCCCATTGAAAAAATGTAATGTTAAAAATCTGGTACAAAAATCAATGCAAAAGATCTGATAGTACTGAAGCTGAAAAAGAACCGAAATTCATGAGAACCAAAACCGAAATTGACCAAAACCAACATTTTGCCCAGAGTTCCATCCCTAATATTTACACATAGAATGATTTTATGCAGCGTGTTCGCCGCGCACATCTAAAAGCAGTCTTAGTGTGGTCCTGATCCAGCACTGCCACTCATGACCCAGTTCTTACAGACACTGCCTGAACTACTTTGTCTCCACCTCTTACATTTAGAGCAAGCAACAGCACTCCCTCCATACCACTAGTGCTTCACTTATCTCCTATGACATGTTGAGAGGACCTTCCCTTGTGGGTCCTTATTTGTGTTTAGAAAAGACTGCCGGCCTCTGCGATAGCAGGCCCCTTAAGGGTGGGCGGGAGTTGAGACTTTGCTATTAGTGGTGGAATTTGTTATTTGATCCTCGGTAGGTGGCCATATGTATGACTGGTTAATGAAATTGGTATAAGCACTGTAGGCTTTAAATGGTATTTGGGCACTTATACTATATAGTCTCATTATACTTCTATTTTCATGTATATTAATCGTATAAGAGATTGATTTTAAATTTTTGCTTGATTTTAAATTTTAAATTTTATTTAATTTTAATTCTTAATTTTATTAGACAACTTTTTTGTGTGTTTTATTGTTGTGTCAGCCATGCAGCTTACAACTAATAAAAAAATTACTTACTATGACATTTTATCAGGAGTGAAGGCAATGAGTTCAAGTCACAGGAGACCAGCTCTAACTCCTCAAATATTTACTAAACCCCAGTGAGAGAATGGGCTAAACAACCATCAGAAAAATTCAGTATTCTCATCCCCTCCCACCCTGAAAGGGGCCTGCTATCGCAGAGGCCGGCAGTCTTTTCTAAACACAAATAATACTGTTCTCTAAGTAGAATTTATCACAGCAAGAAATGTTCAGCTGTGAGTCTGAGTAATCACAGTCCAGGTTCAATAGGCTGCAGAACAGAATTTCTGGTACAGAACAGTTTTGTTTATAAATTATAGATGGTGAGCATCCCCCAAAAGTTGCAGCTCTCGTCAGATAAAAAAATTATACCAGTAGTATTTGGAAAAAGGAGAACATAGTTGTTGGCCTCTCAGTTGTTGGCCTCATATTTCAAAGTGCTATGACTGTGGCCTTTAGTATCTGTCTGCTTCTAACCACAACAAACAATTCACTTGTTTCTAACATTAAAAATAGAAAGAAAGAAAAAAGCCATAAAGCTTAGTAGGAGAAAAGCCATTATTGCTGAAAAGGCATTCATATTCAAGATGTTGGAAATAAGGGCAGGACGATGTAAAACTATGAAATTATGTTTGATTCAGATTCCAATCCTACTCAACCATTCCTAGTTCAGATTTCATATCTACCGAATATTCCACAAGCAATGAGCATTGGCTGCAGGAACGGGACAAAGAATGGCAACAGGCAATTCATTTCAGGCAGCTGAATTTTCAAGGTGAAACTGAAGTGCTCTGCAAGAAAGCAGACACAGTACGTTGGGATCAAAGGCAGCCAATCTGGAGGTGGGACTGAGGGGGATTAGGAGCTGAAGTGGAGAGGAGTATCAGAGGTTGGACAAAGAGATCCCAAACTGGGAGTGCCTTTATGGAATTGGAATTGGCTACCCAGGGACTGTGCTTGGGAGCAGAGACCTTAGAAGGCTGAGGAGCTGAGTGGGTGACTGTGCCAAGGAGTTATTTTTTATTATTATTAGTATTATTATTAGACATTTATATAGCGCCAGTCGTGTGACCTGGTGCTGTTCAGAACACAGAACTAGACGCAGTCCCTGCCTGTGGCTTACAATCTAAAAGACAAAGGGGGGGAGACAGGGAGAGGGGACAGTGGGAGAGACATGGGAGAAGTCAAACAAACATTCAGGCGGATGCGAAGTCTCAGGTGCGTATGCTTGGCTTGGTTACAAAGAGGTTGGTAGCAGCAGTCAGCAGAGGAGGGCCGACAGTAAGAGTAAGGGGAAAGACTAGCAGGCATTGGGAAAGGCAGCAAGGAAAAGGTGGGTCTTGAGGAGGGATTTGAAGGAGCGGAGGGAGGAGGCGAGGTGGATGTGGGCAGGGAGGGAGTTCCAAGCATGGGGGGCAGTGAGGGAGAAGGGTCGAAGGCGGTTAGGCGAGCAGGAGAAA
>QEPC01007042.1:40958-57960 GCA_003113815.1 Sphenodon punctatus
TGACGGAGAGGAGGTCCAGGCAGCGGAAGTAGACAACATGTTCCAGAAGCTTCAAGGCAAAGGGAAGGAGGGAGACTGGCCGGTAACTAGAGGGGTCAGATGGGTCCAGGGTGGGCTTTTTGAGGATGGGGGAGACAGTGGCATGCTTGAAGGAGAGGGGAAGGAGCCTGTGGAAAGGGAGAGATTGATGGCATGTAGAAGTGGGGGAGCAACAGTGGGAGCAATAGACGTCAGGAGGCGAGAGGGGATTGGGTCAAGGGGGCAGGTGGAGGGGTTGGATGAAGAGAGCAGAGCGGAGATTTCCTAGAGAGAGGCAGGAGGGAAGGATGTGAGAAGGGAGGGGGAGGGGTGGAACGGGAGCAGGAGGTGGAGGTGGGTGGGAGGCAATGTCCTGACGGATCTTGTCAATCCGAGGGTCGCGAGAGAAAGATTCAATCCTGGAGGCATAATAGCGTTGTCTAGCTAGGGAGAGAGCCAAGGAGAGGGAGGAGAGGGAGAATTTGTAGTGGAGGAAATCAGGGAGGGAGTGGGATGTGCGCCAGAGGCATTTGGCAGCCTGGGTGCAGGAGTTATTATTATTATTAGCATTAGCATTAGCATTTATATAGCACCAGCGATGTACCTGGCACTTTACAAAGAATACGATAGACACAGTCCCTGCCCGAGAGCTTACAATCTAAAGACAGGGGGAGAGGAGACAGGGAAGGGGGAACAGAGGGAGAGACAAGGGATGCAACATTCATGAGGATCCAAGACACCGGGTACATGTTCTTGGCTTGGTTACAGTAAATTGGGAGTTTGCAGATAACAGGTGGGGGATAATTCTGGGTGGGAATGGTTAGCAGGAATTAGGAAGGATGGATCGGAAGAGGTAGGTTTTGAGGAGGGACTTGAAGGTGTGGAGGGTGGGGACAAGGTGGACGAGGGCAGGGAGGGAGTTCCAGGCATGCAGGGCAGCGAGGGAGAAGGGGAAAAGGCGGCTGAGGGAGCAGGGGAGGCACGGGAGGGTGAGGGAGGGCATGGAAGAGGAGCAAAGGGCTCGAACGGGGGTTTGGAGGGAGATCAGGGCAGAGAGGTAGGGGGGAGCGAGGTTGAGAAGGGCTTTGTAGGTGAATACGAGGCACTTGTGCAGAATACACTCAGGAAGAAGGACCCAGCGGAAAGAGGAGAGGAGAGGCTGCACGTGGTCAAAGCGATGAGCTAGGTGGATGATCCTGGTAGCAGAGTTTTGAACAGAGATAAGGAAAGAAAGGTGGGAGCAGGGAAGGCCAGCGAGGAGGAGGTTACAATAGTCGAGGCGTGAGATGACTAGGGCATGGATGAGAGTTTTGGCAGAGGGGACGGACAGAAAAGGGCAGATCTTGGCAATGTTGTGGAGGGACAATGTTGTGGAGTTGAGTAATCTTATGAAACAACAGAGTTGTTTGGGGTTGGGAAACTGTGCTGAGGAGCTGAGTGGCTGGCCTCAGTGAAGCAAGGAGCTGCAGCAGCTGGAAAACTGTGATATGAGAGAGCTTAACTTTCTGTGAAACAAAGGTTTAGTCATATGTAATCAGAATAGCCAGAGGAAAGGGTGGCTGACTTATAAGTATTTAGTTGATAAGATAAAAATACCTTAGTAATGTAAAATAGTTATGAGAATGTGTGGCTTTTTTGGTTGATTATGTTTTATTCATTCTTCCTTCTCCATAAAACTTGTTTTTCATATTTATGTATAAAGGTTTGATGTTGAAACCTTTCTTCCCTGGATGCCTCTGCCTAGGGTGACCATATTATTTTCCTATGCTGAAAAAGGAACATCATCTCCCAAGTGTATCATGTATTTTTCTCTCAAGTGTATAGTTCTAATGCCCACACCTCAAGTATTCAATGTAATAATCATATACTTGAATGTAATGTTTAATTTAGCAATCATGTATTGTGAAATGCAGCAAAACGTCCCCTGGACTTTTAAGATCAATTCATAAAACACTTTCCCTGTATAAATGAAAATTAACTTTAATCAGAAGCGCAGCTTTAGCAGAATTGATATTTAGCATCCCCCTCTGAGCTACCCAGCTTGGTACCCCTCAGTCAAGGTCACACCCGTGCTCTCCATAGTGCAGCGCTCACCAGCGTGACATCATTGCTGCTGGCTAGGGCTGAAATTCATTCTCAGTATTTTCTCTCTCTCTCTCTCTCTCTCTCTCTCTTTTTTTCCCCAAAAATTGCGTTTCTCAGTTTGTTCTGGGAAACGAGAATGAAGCAAGAAATGGGACAGATTTTCATCAAAAAAAATGAGAAAATATCAAGAAAATAAAAAAAGTTAAAGTACTTACTGAAGAGCTGCTGGTCTCCTGTCTAATGACTACTCACTGCTCCCTGTCTCCCTTTGCATTCTGCAGAGACCTGAGCTTGCTCTCTGCATCCCCAGTCACACTGGACTCAGCAGAATTTAGCTGGGACCTGACAGTAAATTATCTGAATGGGGTGGGGAGAAGGGAAGCCTCTTCCCAGCTCTATACAACACTCTAATCAGTCTTCATTTCCAGGGGAACCAATATCAGGGCAGCACACAACACACCCTGGATCAGTCCCCCTAGAAACAGGGACCAATTAGAGTGTTGCACACAATTGAGAAGAGACTTCCCTGCTCCTCTTCCCATGGCACTCAGTAGGGATGGGGGAATAGATCACAGTTCGGGTTCGGCCGTTCGGTTTGGCTGCGTTCATTTCATTCGTTCATTCGGTTCGCCCATTCGGTTCGGCTGCATTCGGTTTGTCAGTTTGGATGTTCGGTCATTTGGTGGTTCGGCTAGAATTTTGAGTTCGGATTCGGTATTCAATTAGGTCGGGACTAGTTTGGTCTTTAGTTCGGTGCAATCAATAACTGAAAATAACATTTGGTTTTTGAAATAAAAGAAGAAAACTAAAAAACATATTTCTGGCTATAACATTTTTGTTTCTTATTACTTTTGATGAAATTTAGGGAGATTATATCTACAATGGAGGGCACCATATGTACCAAAATTCGGAACGATTAAATAAAGGAAACCAATTTCAGAATCAATTGAATATTGTGATTTTAAGAAAATCTCCATACACATTCATGGCTACAACTTCTTTATCTTGCATCCAATATTCATGAAACTTGTGCATATTACATATCTCCATATTCTTAATATTTCTCCCAATTTTAGGAAAGAGTAGATAAAGGGTCCCAAGGGTATAGGACATTAACCTAAAAATACATTTCCAGCTGTAACATTTTGATATTCCATTCTGTTTACAGGATATTTGACAAGAATGTATCAAATACCTTTCCTGCCATTTTAGCAAATGTACAGGAGATTTTGATAAAGGGACCCAATTATATAAGCAATTTATATTGTCCCTGTGAAGATCATTATTCAGATGAATATCAGCATATTGAGTGCCAGTCAGAGGCAGGCACCCTGCATGGCAGGGGGAGAGAGACTGTAGGAGGAGGGATGTGGAGCAACCCCAAAGACTGACAGACACATTCAATGGCCAAACACATTACTGCAAGTTTCTAGCTTTACAGGACCAATTGGTAGTGGTTTCGAGGTGGGCATAGGGGGCGGCCCTGTGGCGGGCATAAGCAACATAACTGGGACTTCTGAGATAGCATCCCAGCAGTCAGGAGACATAGTTTAAACACATCCAGGCTGGCCAACTATCAATCACATCCTGCAGCACTGAGACAGAGGACATAAGAGAATTTCTATTGATTCTTTCCTAAACAGGTGCTTCTGACTTCCCAGAAACAAGTGGGGTAGATATGTTGGGATGGTCCCAGCACAGAATGAGGATATTTGGTTGACATTTCTGTTGGCCAATTTGCATCACAAACCGATCTTATACCACAGTGACGTAATAGAATCCCAGGCATAGGCCCCTTCTCTACATATGTTGTACAGGCATATAAAATTGGGACCCTTTATAATATCTTTTTGATATTTGGTAGAGATGATCATGAAAGTGAAATATATAGTTCTGCCAAATTTCATGTACACTGGTTTGACTACAAAGATGTTATAGTCAGACATACAGGTATATGTTAATTGCTTATACAACCAAGACCTTTTGTCCAATACTTCTGAAATTTGGTAAAGCTAGTTACTATGGGAAGGGGTATAAACTGAACAAGGTTCACCTACATTAAATGTGAGACAAAGAAGTTAAAGCTAAGAATGTATATGTAGAATATTGCAAATTACAATAATTCAACTGCTTCTAAAATCGGATTCCTTTATCCAATCATTTTGAACATTGGTGCACATAATGCATTCTATTGGAGGTATAGGTACCCCAAATATCAGCCACATAGCTTAAAAACAAAAAAGTTACAGCTGATAATGTGTTTTCCATTGAAACCAATGGAAATTCAATTCCGAACTCACCGAACGCATCCGAAATGAACGTTCGAATTCGAGTTCGGTTCGAATGTTCGGTTCGGTTGACCAAATGATTCGAGTTCGGTTCAAACTCTGAACTTCCGAATTCGAGTTCGGTTCAAACGTTCGGTTCGGTCGACCGAACTATTCGAGTTCGGTCCGAACTCCGAACTTCCGAACCGCATTCGCCCATCCCTAGCACTCAGATCATTTACTGTCAGATCCCAGCTAAGCTCTGCAGAGTGTAGCATGACAGGGGAGGCAGAGTGCAAGCTCAGGTCTCTGCAGAATGCAGAGGGAGGCAGGGTAGAGCAAGCAGCCACTGGACCAGAGGTCAGCAGCTCAGGGTTGAGGTAAGTCAGCTGGTGTCCTGGGGCATCCTGGGATCTCCCAACATTATTTTTTTAAAATCATTTTGTGAGAAATCTCACACTGGGACTGAGATTTTAGTGAGATCTCAGTACTACTGTCCGATCTTGCAAGAATTTCTCATGAGAATTTTTTTTATTCTCAGTTCACCCCAACTGCTGTGCCACTGCCTCTGTCTCCTTCAGTATTGGGCTCAGTCTGCCTTCCTTTGGATCTTGCTCTGGCTGTTTCCCACTGCCTGGTAAGGCTGACTAACCCCCCAGTGCTGCTGTCCCTCCTGCTGGTGTCATACTGACACTCACAAATATGAGACAAAATGCCAATTTGGGGGTGGGGGTGAGTTGGGGCACCTGGGATAGAGCTAGAATAAGGGACTGACTCTTTTAAAATGGGATGTATGGTCACCCTACCTCTACGACCTTTTTTACATGGACACTGTTGCAATGTTGGTGGGTGGAGATGGGTGGGTGAGCACACCCACTAGCACCGAGCAGGGAGACATGTACATGGATACCACCATGGGGGGTTGTGGGAAGGAAGGGGAGGGGCTGGTGCACACCCATCAGCCAAACACCCACCCCAGGAAACACCGAGCAAACACCCAAGACGTTTACATGGACTGCCAATACACCGAACGGAAGGGGAAACATGTCCAGCACAGTGACGTGACAACATGGCTGAGGAAGGGCAAATGAAGCCGCGGCACAAGGCACTGCCCCCAAACTGCCAGACCCCGCGAGGGCAGGGGAGGAGGGAGTCGAAATGACAGAAGACACAAAGTAACAGCCACACACAGATCATGGCACACTGATCAGACAGCCAGGTGCTGTGGGCCCCAGGGAACACAGCCCCCTTTACACAGGTTGTAAAGGGAGCAAGGGGACCACAGCTGGGGGAGAGGGTCCTGGAACAAGCAAGGTCACCGACAAGAACAGGTGGGACCTGAAATGGATGGGGCCCATACATAGACACACACTAAGACCCCCAACGTATGACCACACATAGGAAACCCCAGGCAACAGAACACTGAGCCAGGAATAAGACAGATGGGGAGACTGGGCCAGGCGTCAAAGCTCACGGAGCAGACAGGAACTGAGTGCAGAGAGCTGAGAGGCAGCCCCAAACACAAAGAAAGTGGCTGCACAGCACCAGCCGGCAACAAAGCACCAGCTAGGGGTGCAAGTAGCACAGGGGAAGACCAACAACACAACAGGGAAGAGAGGGGGGCAGAACCAGCTAGGCCATGACCCAGGAGGATGGGCAACCATCCCCCCATGGCCCCAGGGACACAAGGGGTGGGCGGGTGCGATGACTGGGATGGGGGAGGACATTACAGCACCAACACATGAGAGGGGACAAAGCAATAAGGACAGGGAAACAAGGTGCCAGACGATAGGGGATCCAGTGATAAGGATCAGACCCACGCAACTCGCCAACAGCAGCAACCACAGGCAGGCAACTACACGAGGGAAACCTAACATCACACAGACAGAGGGACATACCCCAGGGAAGGAGGACACAAACACAAGGGGAACCAAAACATCAAACCTTTATTAATAAACCATACAGCGTAACAAGCACTAGGAGCTTGCAGCCTCAGTAGGGCCGGAAACCCTGCACCCTGAGCCAGAGATCCACCTGGTGCACCCACTGCAGCAAATGGAACAGGAGATGCACCACCTCCTCCTGCTCCCTGGTCTACTCATTAATCAGCGCCTCCCTGCACTACAGGAGAGAGGGAGGGCAACAGCATAGCAGACCACAGGTCTCCGCAACCACGAATCCCCACACCAAAGGGGGCAAGGGGGGCAACTGTAAATGAGGCAACTCACATATCACCTGGTACACCCGAGCCCCTGCCCAGAGCTCTGATGCTGCCCTCCGGAGCTGTCCCTCCATCTCCCCAAGGCTCAGGACAGTCAGGAAGATGATCACCAAGGCTAGAAGGAAGGAGGAAGCGAGAGAGATGCACGGGGAGCCGGCAACCATGGGTGGGGGGAGAGGTGGCAGCCACAACATGGTCCAAGCATACAAGATCCCACCCCCTGGGCCACCCAGCCACCGCCCCATGGAGCACTCCATCAGGAGTGACCATGCAGATGGGAAGAGGCCCACAAGCCACCCAAACCTACGGTCAGGAGCATGACCTCCATGTTGCCCATCCATGATTCTCAGGGTATACTATGGAGAACTGATAGGGGGAGCCCATGGCTACACACCCCAGGGGGTGGCACAGTATAGTGGATTGACCAATAGGAAGCATGAGTTGCACACTGGATGACACAGTGGTAATGCCCTGGGCAGCAAGTACAGCCATCCAAAGGGGGTGGGAGGGGGAACCAGAGGGTTCGGGAGGTAGAATGGGTAGCAGTTAAACAAGGGGGGAGCTACCAGAATGCAGTCAGAGCCCTGCACGATAACAACCATCCACAGGATGCCTTTACGAGGCCACAACCATGATGGGGAATAATAGCTATCCCCTTAGCTATCCCCATTGATCACACGCAGCAGGGTGAAGGAACACCAGGAGCACACACCCTTATGTGACAGATGGGTCACACACACCCCAAACCTCCACACCGCAATGCTGTACAGGAAGGCTACACACAACCATTCCCCAAGCGCTCAGAGCTACCCCACAGCCCTGTGTACACTGATGGGCTGGCTCCTCACCATACAGAAGTCCCCTCTACCACATGGCTGGACACCCATCGTCACACACACAGGTTAATAGCCACAGTCCCGGGAGGTGGTGATGGAACGGTCCCACATGAAAAGAGTGACAGCACACAGAGCCTAAACAGCAATGCATTTATTGTAAATGAGATAGGTCTATTGTAGCACAAGCAGGGGAACCCAATCGCATGGACGGGTCCATATATAGTGGGTTGAACAGCCGGGACAGTAAGGAAATAAATCGGGGGTCAAGGGATAACACAATACAGCATACAAGGGACCCAGACAGGTCATAGAGGCCAACTGTCCGACGGCAGGCAGGTGGATTAGAAAAGAGGACAAACGCTGAAGATCATCAACAATCTGAGGACACGGTCATGGGCAAACAGAAGCTCCTGTCCATCACAGGCATGGGGAAAACGCAATGATAGGAGCAGAGGAGGATGTATCAGATGGCAGCTGCTGGCTTCTCAAGGAATAATGGCCCCTGAACGAGGCCATCCCAGGCAAAGAAGTCCCTACAGTATCCATGCGCACACATAAGGGGATCCAGCAGGAAGAGGGGCAGGAGGGGATGACCCGTCACTACAGCAGCTCTGACATTAGTTCAGCTAAGCACAGCTCTCACAGCAGACATCTCCAGTGGGGTGGGCATCCCGGTAAGGAGTGGCCCACCTACATTGGGGGGGCAGCAGGCCCAGTTCACCAAGGCAGGTAGGGAAATTGGAGTGAGGGCGCTCGAATCCACAGGCATGCAGGAGGACACCAGCATAGTTGGTCGTGACATGGGGACCACCAGCCTGAAGGGCCAAACTAAAGTCGTGATGACTTTCCACCTGGCGAGCAGCTGTGAGCTCCTGTGCTTCCCAAGGCACTACAACGACATTTGGGTGTGACGATGTGGTTGGCAGAGGGGCGTGAATCTGAGTACCCTTGCATGCTGCTGGCATTCTGCTCTACGAAATGGGTGGCCCAGCAGCCACATGTAACGCGACAGGACGTTGAAGCCACACCAAGGGAAAGGGGGTCTCTCACCAACATCTGTACATCGCTTTGCCACAGGGTTCCCAGGAGTATGGTGGCACACACTGGCCACTCATCCCTGGCCTGGCCATCAGCGACATGGTTGGTTACACGACCCGACGTGGTCTGCTGAAAGGCAGGGTGATCTGGAGCAACCAATGAAGACAGTGCACTGAAGGGAATGAGCCAGGATGGAGGCGAGGCTGACAGCTAACCGTAGCGTGGCCTTGCAGAGCTGATAGTGGTCCTGCTCCTCAGCCCTGGGAGACCGCAACCCCCACACAGGGCAGACACATTCCAGCCCGATTGGAGACAGGGAGACAAGACATGGGCTGGGGGCTGCAGGCTGAGATGCTGTGGTAGCACCACCCTAACAACACAGGTCACAGCTGTCCAGAAGCCCACCGGTCAACTACATATACAGTGTTAGGGGGGCCACTGAGGCCCAGCACACACACACCCCTCTGTGGTGGTGGGAAATGGGCCCCTGGGGTATTGTGCTGCTGGCTGCACTCAAGGGGTCTTACCAATGGTGTATAACAACCACCTAACCAAGGTTGTGGTACCAGAATGACTGACAGACTTGTGTGACCCCATGCACATGCCTGAACAGGTGGACGAGCTGCACCCATACTGCTGAGCCATACGCATAGGCACAGCGTCTGATCAGGCGGCTATAAATAGTGGGTGGCACCGCTACAGCTGTGTGGCATTGTGTGTGAGGTTGGAGTGGAGTGGAGTGCAGTACAGCAGAGCAGAGCTGAATGGAGTGCGGTCCGTGAGCGAGAGCGTGAGCAGAGGGAGGGTGTGTGACAGCTAACCCTGTGTGAGGTGAGCTTGAGGGTGTGTGACAGTAGGGGCATGTGTGAATGGGTAATGGCGTGCATGGAATAGTGACTGTTGGTGGAGGGGTGTGGGAGTGTGGGTACAGCACAGGGTGACCATCAGTGACAGGATATCAGTGCAGAGGGTGAATTGGTGGGTTGAGGGTGGGGGCAGAAGCACTTGGTGGGTTAAGCGGTGCCCGATGATTCGACACGGTGGTGAGTTCGCTATGCCAGATGCTGACATCCCGAGTAGGCGCATCGCCCTATTACAGGTTCTGTAGGGATGGGCGAACGCGGTTCGGAAGTTCAGAGTTTGGCCGAACTTTGTGTCCCCCCCATCCCACATATAGATAGATAGATAGATAGATAGATAGTAGAGTTGTAGGAGTTAGCTGAGATAGAGATAGTGTTTAGAGATTTATTTAGTGTTTGTAGGAGTAGGTCTTTGTACTTATTCGATAGATAATTCATTTAGTTGATAGCATTTAGAATAGTTAAAAGAGTTAGATTTAGTGTAGATATATATAATATTAGATTAAAAATTTAAATAAAAATTTTTGATTTTTTTAAAAAAAAATGATATACAAACTTTATTTTGGAGGGAGAAATGGAGAAGGGAAGGAGAGGTCGGTCTGCTGCCTATAGAGGAGCCAATGGGGCACGTGCCAGAGAAAGAAGGGGCCATGCCAGGGGAGTGGCAGCAGGCAGCAGCAGTAGCCCGAGCACATCACCACACCCCAAACTCAGCAGGCCTGCTTTAGGGCAACAGGCTTCAGCGGCTCAGCATCATCTCCTGGCAGTGCCCTCCTCCACTGCCACACAGGGCTCTGGAAGACCTGCAGGACTTGAAGCTGTGTCTGTCTCTGCTGCTGGTGGTGCTGGAGCAGGTGCTGAGACTGCTTGCGATGTTCCTACAAGGCCACCAATGTCCCCCACTGTCAAGGTGATCCTCAGCAGTTCAGAGCTGGTGGATCCCACCCCGGCTGCTAGAGGCCGGGCCTGAGCCCCGGGCAATGTCAGTAGGGAGAGGAATAGCAGCAGCAGCACTAGTAGCTATTGGGGGGGGCACAGGGAGAGTGCCATCAGCATGGCAGGCACCGGCAGTCTAGTCTCAGGGTACCAGTACCAGAGCTGTGTTGTCACTGCCACCAAGTTCTTCCCCTCCCAGCAGCGCTGGCAGCAGTGCATCACCCAGGGTGGGCTAGAAGGCGGGGGGGGGGGAAATCCTCAGTCTGGGAACATTTTAATAAGGTGCAATAAGGTGGTGAAGCATGGGCAGGTGCTCACCAACCTTGAGACAACTGCAATAGCAAGGCACCTCAAGGTATGCTACAGTGCTCTGATGCTAAGCGCGAAGGCAGGGGAAGTGGATGTCAGTGGGTTCCCGACTGCAGCAGCGGCCATTTGCCCGGCTCCCCTGCCTTTTTTTGGGTTTTTTACATTGCAGCTATTCATTTCAATGGTCGCAATGTAAAAGAATCCGGCACGGGGAACCGGTACCAGTACCCCAGATTACCAGGTTAATCCGAAACTGCCGGTACAGAAAAATACCAACAGTTTCGGATACCGGGGGAACTGAAATTCCCACCCCTACTAACCACAGTTTAACCACACTTAAACTTTTCAAACTATGGACCAGGAACCAGGTACATAGTTGGTGCTATATATAACTAATTACTAATCGCAGTACCAGTTAATGATTGACTTTGATGACCACCCATTTCTGAAAGAGTGGTCACCATCATCAAAGCAATTCCCAACAGGAAACAGCAAAAAGTAAGGAGGACTAAACAGCAATGACCAACTGGAATCAAGCAAAAAGATTCCTGGGCGGGGACAAAGCACGCAGCATCGCTGCCAGGCAATGAGCAACAACACAGGCTGGGGAGGGAGATTTAAAGGACACAGGCTGTCAGCAGCAGCGGAACGTGGCGGGATGGAGCAAAGAGGAAGGGAGAGGAGACTGAGAGCAGTCCTCTGGGCAGTCCTGCTGGGCAGCTGGGGGCCTGTCCCCTGGACTGGGCCGCTTCCTGGCATACGGGCAGCAGCTGCATGCCTGCTGTCATCACCTCCCACCTATCTGTGTTGGCTGCTGCCGGTTGCCCTCGCCTCCCTGCTAATTATATCGGCTGTGCTGTGTGTGTGCTCTGTTCCGGCAGTTTAAAGTTCCTACTACACCACTTGCTTGAAAACTAGAACATTTTCATACCGTGCATAAGGTGACGTGTGTATTGGCTGACTGAGTCATTTTTTAGACATCATCGGACCGGTACAGAAAGTTGAAGGAATGAAGTCCATGCAGAAGAGTTTGTTACAATTACAATCCTCATTCCATCTGCACTTCCTCAGTCTAGAAGAAGTCAGAAGAACAACAGAACTCTGTCAGAGTATCTCTTGACTCCTGCAAAACTAACATGGCATGGTGGCGTAGTTGTTAAGGTTCCTGCTGGTTGTTCAATTTGAAACTGTTATTCCACGGGTTCGAATCCCTGCTGTTCTGTGTCACTTAAATTTTTTTTTTTACTTTTACATTACTGTTATTGTATGTTAATCATAAAATTATTGCTGTGTTGTGTTGCTCATGGCATACTTTGTATGCCAAAAACATATGCTTAGTTATTACATTAACCCAAGACTGAGTAGCCGAGGCCAGGCAGCGTGAGTCCTATTATATACCCAGGCCATAGCGCCACCAGCGTTACGCTCACTCTCCGATACCGTCACTGACTGCCCTACCCCCACCTTCCCTGACCCCAGAGTTAACTCCACCTTACCTGCCCCTACGCTCACTGCCTTCCCCCTCCTCCTGTCCTGCCCGGCCCAGTGCACATGACCTGACTGACCCACTGGGACACCCACCCACCACTACCATATTCACAATGTATTGATTGCATCACCCACCCGCCACCATGCCTACCTCTTTGTTATGTTACCTTACCAGTTAACACTAAACAGCTAACTGCGTCTGCAGTAACTAGGGTGGATTGAACATGAACTCCGCTCCCCCCCAAAGAATTAGGAAATAGGAATTAGGAAACTATAAGTCCCCCACTCCCCGTCCCCTCCCCCACCGGCTGAGAGTGTTTCCCTTCAAACATGCCAGCCAGTGCTCTTGTGGTCCCATCATGATACCAATGTAAGAGATGGATTGGAGGCAAAGTAGTTCAAATGAAATGATATCTTTTATAATTCAAATGAATGGTGGGGGGCAACTAGGGCTGATGCAGCAGCAGCAGCTGTTACCGCACCATGATTCCGTTCTGCCATTTCGGAATTGCTCACGCCACACCGCAACTTTTCTGCGGACATTCCGCTAATTCCGCTGGCATTCTGCAAATTGCGGAATTGCGGAAAAATTGCAGAAACTGTCAGAAAACCACTGTTCCGCTATTTTGTGGCGCTGGCAGAATGGCGGAAGTATCGAAAATGTCATGTTTCCACTATTTTGCGAAGCCTGTGGAAGTAGCGGAATGAAATTAGCGGAACTGCAGAAGTAGCAGAATGAAACTAGTAGAATGAAAGCCTCTGCCACGCCGTACCACTAATTGCGGAAATGCTGTTTCCGGCGGAAATAGCTACCACTGCGACATTCCTGTACAGCCCTAGGGGCAACTGGCAACAGACAGGGAGAGGGCTGTGTGGTGCCCGGCCCAGTCTTGCTGGCAGTGGCTGTCTGCTCCTCCTGGCTGGGGTTTGGGGGACACTTTCTTTTTTCACTCACTGACTGACCCATCCACACAACCCACCTGTTAATTGTTTTAAGAAATTTATTGAAATTTATTTATTGAATATAGCCATCCTCTGCGTCTCTAGTGCTTTTACTGAGGTGCACTTCGCTGCCTGAGACTGTCCCATGCTCCCACTCCCACCAGATAGACAGAGACAGCTTAAAGCTGTCACTATTAGCCGGACAGACCCGTCCCACCTCGGCCACATGGGTCATTTAATTAGCAACGGATGCACACCAAGAAGAACAGTCCTTCCCTGTGACTGACAGCCATAGGCATTTAACACAGGGAGGCGGGCTTTATTTCACATTGGCCATGTGGTGCATGTTTTCATGTCAAATCTATCCAATTCAAAACTGACAGAATGGCTTTGGCACGGTTTGCTTCATTGCTTGATGGACTTATTCGAATTGGTAAGTTAAATACAATTTTTTTAATGTGATCTCTCACTGTATTCCATGTTTTACATTAGTAGGGCATTTGTCATTAATAGTGCACTGATATGTTTTATTTTTCAATCCCATTACATGGGAAATACTTGTGGACATTGGTTCTGCAATTTGGTCCACGGTTTGGGACACCGTGGATGCAGTCCACAGCATAATCTCCAGACAGGAGAAAATTGGTAAGGATTTCTCTAAGATCCATAGTTAGTTACTAGCAGGGGCGGATTGGCCATTGAACCCAGCTGGAAGGGCCGCTCCCACCCCGCGGCTTTTTAAAAAATTGTTTAAATTTTTTTAAATTTAAATTTAAAAAAGAAAAAAAAATTGTTGTCGGTCCCCCGGGGGAGGGGGGGATGGGGCTTAAGCTGGCCCATTCCAGGCCGCCACAGCCTGGAACAGGCTGGCCTGAGTCCCCTCCCCCCCACCTCTTACACAGTCTGGCCCCAGCGCTCCGTCCCAGAAGTATAAAAGCAACTTCTGGGAGGAAAAGACTCATGGCCAGAGTTTGCAAGGAGAGGAGCAGGAGGCTCAGAGCACTCTACGCAGCTGCTACAACTTATAACTTGCAGCAGCGGCAGCAGAAGGCAGCAGGTGGGTGCTGGGGCCAACTGGCTGGGGGTTTGGGGGGTGCGGGTGCCTGCTGTGGCCGACTGTCCTTGCTTGGGGGTGGGGTGGGGTGGGGGCCGGCTGCCCTTGCTTGGGGGGGAGGCCTGGGGCCTGAAGCCTGATCCCTGGACCTTTGCTTGGGGGGACGGCCTGGACTTGTGGGGCTGGCCTGGCTTGTGGGGTGGGGGGGCAGCCTGGGTCTGGGGGCTGCCTGACTTAGCTTGGTACGTGGGGGGGCAGCCTGGGCCTGGGGGCTGCCTGGCCTGGCTTGGGGAGGTGGGTGGCCTGGGCCTGGGGGCTGTCTGGCCTGGCTTGGGGGTGGGGGGTGGCCTGGGCCTAGGGCCTTGCTTTGGGGGGCCTGGGGCCTGGCTTGGCTTGTGGGGCCTGGGGTCTGGCTTGGCTTGCAGGGCCTGATGCCTGGCTTGGCTTGCGGGGCCTGGGGCCTGGCTTGTGGGGCCTGGCTTGTGGGGCCTGGCTTGCAGGGCCTGGGGGCTGAGTGGTAGGAATTCTGGTATCAATTCTCCCCTTAGTATTCTCTTTGCTAAGCTAAACACAGTGCCTGTGGAATACTAGTGCAGTTGGTTTAGGAATTAAGAAGCCTTACTGTAGGATGCATAGCAAGGAACAGAGTGATTTTTGGTTGGGGGCCAGTGAGCACTGAAACGGAGAGATTTGGGGAGCCAGAGCACTGAAATTAGGGCCAGTACCCCCACCAGTGGCAGTCTTCCCCCTGCCATCCCCCCATAACCTCCCACTCACCCCTGCCAGGCTGCTGAGGATCTGAGTATGGGGACTCAGCTCTGATAGGCCTGAAATCTGGTGCACTCTGCCCGCCCCAAGCCACGCCCCCAAACCACGCCCCCCAAGTCACACCCCCTCGACCCATTTCCAGTGCACCGGCGGCTTTGCCACCAGCACAGGGCCACTAAGACTAGATTTTCCTGGGCCACTTTGATTTCCCAATTCGCCCCTGGTTACTAGTACCCTTGTGAATAGTGTTCCCCTAAAAAAAAAAAACTTTTCTGCTGTTCAAGAATGCATACACTAACTGTATTTCATTTTTACAGAACAACAACTGGAGGCACAGCTTGAATTGGTGCAAAATTTGATGGAGGATAATGAAGCCCTACGTGTGTCGCTTGAGCAAGTACTGCAGGAGGTGCGCGTTATACAGGTACGTCTCAGAGCTGACTGACAGCTGATTTAAACAAAGTTCTATGTTTTTTAAACCAAAGTTTTAAGTTAAATAATGTTAATGTTCAAAAAATTATATTTTTTAACTAGTTTGTTTAAAAATATTTTTTCTAACAAATAGTTTGTTTTTCACTTATGTGCACTTTTGCTCATTATTTTTGCCTCTGTCCTGTCGCTCACAACACACACCAGTGAAGTGACCAAACACACAAGTGACACAACCCTATCTGCAACAGCTGATCCCTTGCTACGAAAGTCTAGTATGTTCACCAGGGAATTAGAGCAAATAGAATGTTTACCAACCAATCATAAATAATTCTCCAGGCACTGCCACTGCCAGCCCCCAAACAGCAAGAAGTTACATTCCCCAAACATACGTGAACCCATCTTCCAGAATATTTCCCAACCCTTTCCTAAACACAGCTATACAACTGGACTTCCCTTGACCACATCAGCTGACACTGTCTGTCAGCCAATTGTATCCCCACTTAGGGTATTTTCAGACGTTACGAGATCACGGTGAATACCCACATGGTGATCGTGGTCCCGTAATGTCTGTTGGGGGGAACAGAAGCTCCCTGCCAGATGTTCACCCCCGTGAATTACGGGGGGAATCACATTCAACATGCAAACTGAGGTCCTGCCCGGATCGTCTCCATTTGCGATTCCTCTCATGTGATTCCTCCCATGATCAAGGGGACCATCTTGTCTGTCCCCGGACCACAACCCGGAATCAGCGGCAGGATTCTGGGTCATGGTCAATGCCCCGGAGGGGCCGGCGGGTGCTGCGGCCACATTGGTCGCAGTGCTTGCCTGTCTCCCGGAGGGCAGGCGGCCGGGAGAGCATGGGGAGGCGGGGCTATGCGGCTGCACATTGGGCCACGCAGCCCCAAACCCCCAGATTCCCTGCCGGGATCGGGCAACACGTCTGTTGGCCATTACGTGTTGGCCCCAGCGGGGAATCAGTAGGGTGTTTCCGTGACAGGGCGAATTGAGCCCCGTCACATCTGAAAATACCCTTAATTGTGCAATGGGACTCCCCTTTTTGAATAAAATAAAATAAATGTACTACCCCATGCAAATTAGTTTAATTTGGTGTCCCCTACATGACATTTACTCTCAAGAGAAATTTTTGAGAGTAAATAACAGTTCCCTTAATTTTTTTGGTCCACAACACTCATGATTGTATAAACTTCTATTATATATCCCCTTCCCCTCTCAGATGTGTGCCTCACTCTCTTCTCGAATGTAATGAGTCCAAACCAATTGAATGTCTCTTCAAATGTGGAGACACTCACATCACAGGTCAGCTGAGAAAATGATTCATGCATCAAAACACACACACCCAGCATACTTACCTCTTTCTTATGTTACTAGGTAGCTAGGGAATGTCTGTGAACTCCCAATTTTTTTGTTTGTTATCAAATTCCCCATTCCATTTCCCACCAACTGGCTATACACACTTTATTGAACGCTGCACAATGGGCTGTTCTGCTAGTTTTAATTTAAGATTTATCTCAATGCAAAAATAGCAGTGGCATTGATTTTTAATAGTTAATTTATATGCTTTGTTGGCAAATCCCTCCCAGCAGCCAACACTAACAAAATGGGCTACTTTTTAAAGCTAAAAACTAGGAGCTACAGAATGCACTGTTATTATCACAGCTGCAGTATGATTGTATACCTTTGCCATAGGCCTTTGCCATGCCTCATTATGAGTGACTCCTCTCACTCAC
>QEPC01007042.1:60284-110174 GCA_003113815.1 Sphenodon punctatus
GATCAAGAGGGAGAAGAAAGCTACAAACACACCTATTTATGCTTAATGGTGACGACGGTACATATCTCTCTGGGAAAGCCCTAGCCAATGAAATTGGGCATGTGGGTGACGTCGACAGGGTCCGAGAGTTTATCATGCCACCGGGTTTCGCGGTACCGAGTATTCCGGGTGACGTAAACATTATACAATGATCAGATAACCACAAAGATTCCATGATTGATGGAAAGGGGAGTTGGTGCCACTTCTTATTGAAATCCACAAAAGTTTCGCTTTCATTAACCAGTCGCAATGCCACGATACCATTTGCGGCAAGCCGCAGCCGCAGCCATTGGAAAGCTGTCTCTGCCAAAACGTGCTATGATGCGTGGAATAGAGGGTTCCATAGGTAACAGCTGCCGCAGCAGTATACCGCTACAGCCCTACATTCTACAGCAAGTACCAACAAAAAAATTTCTAAAGGTACAGTGTTTTTCCCCTCCTACTCGACAACACCAGCAGCACAGGAGATTGGAACCCATGACCTTTTGCTTCCTGAGAAAAGAGTCTTAACTTTAGACCACTGAGCTCTGCTTACTGTAAGCTATGATTTTGGTCCCCAAGAAGGTAATGGCCTGGGCCACTGGACGAATTGTTGACACCCAAATGCGTAGACTGGAATTTTAGGGCTTCACCCCCATTGCAATTCAAGTTCCTCCCAATGTACTCTTCACACGTACAAAGGTTTGTTATGTGCGTTCTATCGATGCTGTTCTCACAAGGCCTGCCCAAGGTGCTTTTTTTCATTCGCCCTCGATGGTAGCACACGGAGCATACTGGGAACTTGGATATCATGTGCGTTCTATTGATTCTGTTTGCACAAGCCCCGACATGTGACCCTTTTTTTCATTCGCCCTCAATGGTAGCACATGGAGCATAATGGGAACATGAATACTACACATGCATTTTCTTGATGCTGTTCTCGCCAGGCCCATGAGACAGTCATTTATATATCTCTCAACAGCAGTATAC
Organism: Sphenodon punctatus; assembly: GCA_003113815.1. NCBI lineage: Eukaryota > Metazoa > Chordata > Lepidosauria > Sphenodontia > Sphenodontidae > Sphenodon > Sphenodon punctatus. The sequence continues at coordinate 61,293 of QEPC01007042.1, forward strand.
TGTACTCAAACCACCACCCCCATTGATATTATACACGCTCTGTTCACAGGGGTGACACAGACCCCAGCACATGGCTTCTTTATTTTTCACTCGAGAGTAGCATCATGGAGGATCTGAACCTCTGACTTCTTGTGCCCCAAGCACATATGTCTTCTCTATACCAACATGCCCTTGTAGTTCATTGCCCTCAAAGAAGCCATCTAGCTGAGACTGGTTTTGTCCATTGACCCCTGGGTGTTATGGACCTGACATAATCCTGCCAGGCCATGGTGCTCGGATTCCAGGATCGGGGCCCCATGTAGAGAAATGGACGTGATCCTTCTACGGCAAGGACTAACAAAAATTTTCTATAGGTACAGACTCTTTTGCTTCTACTCAACAACACCAGCAGCACAGGGAACTAGAACCCATGACGTTTGGTTTCTGGAGCAAGGAGCCGCACCTGTAGACTACCAAGCCCTATTACTGCAAACTATTATTTTGGCCCTCAAGAAGGTAAAGGCCGGGGGCCCTAGAAAATAATTGTCTACACCCAATTGCACAGACTGGAATTTTGGTACATCACCACCATTGCAACCCAAGTTCATTCCATTATACACTTCACACGTACAAACGTTTGTTATATGTGTTCTATCTATGCTGTTCTCAGAAGGTCCGGCCAAAGCCCTTTTCATTTGCCCTCAACAGTAGCACATGGAGGATACTGGGAATTTGGATAATATGTGCATTCTATCGAGCACCGGTGCATCCGAGTGCATCCGAGCACCGTCGTCTGGGGCCATCATTCCTCGCACAAAGGTGATATCATTCCACTGCACCAAGAAACAGCCACTCCAGCCCCAGGACCCACCATCAGGGTTCCCAGGCCAAGTTACAGGCAGGGGGACTGTGGCCAATAACTAGAAGCTGCCACTCTAGCCCCAGGACCCAACGTCATGGGTCTGGGGCCATCATTCCTCGCACAGAGGTGATGTCATTCCACCACATCAAGAAACAGCCACTCCATCCCCAGGACTCGCCTTCAGGGTTCTGGGGCTGATGTTATTGGCAGGGAGGACTGTGACCAATATCTAGAAGTTGCCACACTAGCCCCAGTACCCACCATCATGGGTCTGGGGCCATCCTTCCTCGCACAGAGGCGCTGTCATTCCACTATATCAAGAATCAGCCACTCCAGCCCCAGGACCCTCTGTCAGGGTTCTGCGGCCAAGTTACAGGCAGGGAGGGATGTCCCAATATCCAGAAGCTGCCACTCTAGCCTCAGGACCCACCATCATTGGCCTGGGGCCATAATTCCTCGCACAAAGTGCCTTTTTAAGAATGCCTGAGCCAAACCGAACATGACCGAACCGAACAGCCAAACCCAAACACGGCAACCGAACATAGCAGCTGAATTAAAAGGGGAAACCAAACCGGACCAGACCGAAAGGCCGGACCTGAACCAAGATCTTTTCTCCCATCCCTAGATTCCATCACCCTTCTCATAAAACCTCCAGACATCCAACTTTGTCCACTGAATGTCTGGGGGTGTCACTGGCTACCTCCGCCTAGGGTTCCTCCTTGGCCTGGCACTAGTGGTGAGGCCGGCATCTGATTCCTCTGTGAAATGGGAACACATTAAGGACACCAACATAATATCATGCATTTATGATGATGCCTCTAGTCCTCCCTCCTTGAGGTGCTGTCAGGACTCAGAGGCAAGGGGGAGGCATGCGAGGGAGAGGGGCGTGGCGGCGCAGCCCCAGGAGGGTGACCGCAGCGCAGGCTCCATCACCGGGTTCCCCAATGCAACCCCCGCCGTTGCCGCTACACCAAGCCCCGCCCCTGCCGACGCCCGTAGAGCGTGCGGACGTCTCAGGACGGGAAACCACGCCCCCTCACGTAGAACGTGACGTGGGAGTGCCTCCGCCCCTGGTGCGACGCTCGGAGCGATTGCGAGCGCGCACGGGGGCGGGGCCTTGAGGATAAAGCCCAGCGCCGCCTGAACGGCGGCGCTGGTGATTTGGGAAACCGGCCGAGTGCTTAGCGTGTGCCTGAGTGACTTGAGAGAACCCTAAACGAGTGTGGAGTGAGTGTGGAGCCCCGACGTCTGAGTGACCCTTTCCTGACCTCCGTGAAGTAAGTGTGGTGTACGTGAAGGCTGAGTTTGTGGAGTGTGAGTGACTGCTGCCCCGTTCCTTCCCCCTTTGAGGCTTCTGACCTTTGGACCCGATCTTGCGTGTGCGTGCCCCGTTACCCCCCTCCTGTGGGGCCCCCGGCACCTACCCCCACTGGGGTGTACCTTCCCCGACTCCCTAAACCCCTGTGCGTGAAGCAATTGTATTCATGTGTGTGTGGGGGCTGGCTCTGGAAACCCCACTCAGTGGCGCCCTATGATGATAGAGGCCTGTTCTCCCTAATCGGAGGTAACGGCCACCATTCTAACCTGACGGGCATTAGTCCACGAGTGTTCCTGACCCTGAGTGGGGTGACCGTGAGCAGAGCGCCAGGGAGAATTAGCCAAGAGACCCCCTCTAGTGACAGGTGCTAAGGATGGCAATGGGAAATGTCACTCTGGCTGGCATGTGCAAATCCTGCCCTCCTTGGGGTGCTAGGGGATGCTAGGGAATGGGATGGCAAATGGAGAGACCCTGGCTGGCACGTGCAAATCCTTCCCTTCTTTGGGTGCTGCGGAGGGATGAGACCCTTACTGGCACGTGCAAATTCTGCCCTCCTTGGGGTACTAGTAGCGATGGAAACTTGAAGTACCCTTGCTGGCACATGAAAATCCTGCCCTCCTTGGGGTGCTAGGGGATGCTAGGGATTGCAACTAGAAAGGCCCTTGCTGGCATGTGCAAATCCTGCCCTCCTTGGGGTGCTATGGGATGCTATTAAGTGTGACTAGAAAGGCCCTGGCTGGCACGTGCAAATCCTGCCCTTATTTGGGGGTGCGTAGGGAATGGAATGGGAACTGGCTACCCTTGCTAGCCTGGCACATGTTTGGGTGGGGGTGCTGCTCGTGCTCATGCCTGAATGTTGGAAGAGCCCCCCACACTATAGTACCCTCTCTCTCTGTGGCAGACATCTGCTGCTACCCGCTGATAGCCACTGTTTATGCCTGACTGATGCCCACCACCCACGCACCCCAGTGAACTCGCTCTAATGGATAGAGCCTTTCTTGTTCTCAAAGTTAAAAAAAATAGTTTACAAACCTGGCAGCACCTCCTGTTCCCACCGCTTGTTCCTCATCCAAGGACCTGGCAGTGGCCACGACCACCAAAAGTCCAGGGGCAGCGACCTCTTCCTCCTCCTCCTCTAGGGATGGGTGAACAGAACAGAGTTTGGAAATTTGGTTCAGTTCGGTTTGGTTTGAAATTCGAGTTCGGAAATTTGATTTGGTTCGGTTTGAAATTCGAGTTCAGTTCGGAAGTTCAGTTCGGTCGACCGACCAGACCAAGTTCGGTCAAATTCCGAACCAAGCTCGACCATTCAAAACCAGGTTTTTTGGTGTGTGTTGCCAGTAGCGATGGGCAAGCAGAACGGAGTTCAGAAATTTGGTTCGGTTTGGTTCATTTTGAAATTTGAGTTCGGTTCAGAAGTTCAGTTCGGTCGACCGAACAGACCGAGTTCGGTCCGAACTCCGAACTTCCGAACCGCGTTCGCCCATCCCTATACTCCTCCTCTGAGAGCACCACATTGGCCCCCAGCCGTGGCATCAGCACAACAGCCTTCTTCATTTTTAAAAAAAACCTGCAGCCAAAACACGCAACCAAAACATGCAATCAGTCACCCACACACACCAACACTCACCAACCAGCCAAACAACACAGCCAAAGCAAACACCAACAGCCAGAACACATGAACCGAACAGTCACCCAGCCAAACACACACACTCTCGCCACACAGCTCCACACGCACTCGAATTTCCAGTTTCCAGCGCAATCACGTGCTCTCAAGATACTTTTTCTGAATGCCCGAACCAAACCGAATGTGACTGAACCTAACGGTCGAACCCAAACTCAGCGAATGCCCAGAACACCCAAACCAAATGCACAAGCTGATCAGAACCAAACCGAACGCCCGAACCCGAACTGCAACCTGTTTGCCCATCCCTAAGGTTCTGGCCACCTGCTTCTGGGTCCTGGATGAGATGTTCAAGCAGATGGCTGATCTCCTCCACCCATTCACCCCCTGGTTCACACGTGTTGCATGGCGCAAGAGGTTAACAAACCAGAGATGTGTGGAGAGCCTGAGCTGGGCGCACAGGGTGCAGGCCAGGTTCAAATTGGTGGTGGGCACAGAAGCAGCTCAGCACATCAGCCTCGTCCTTACCAGGTGGCCAATCAACCTCTATGGCTGCCGTGTGACCCTACCGACGCACCGGATGAACTGTACGCGATCAAGGACCAACGAATGGTGGGAGAACATGCTGGTGACCTGGATGGACGACGAGTGGACTGATCACTTCAGGTTGAACCTCTCCCTGCTGACCCGCATATGTGAGATCATAGGCCCCCTGTGAATCTCCAGGCTGTTGTGGACCTCAGGTGCCCAGGGGCAGGACTTAGGGGCAGGTTCCCAAGGCCCGGGCCTTCGGTGGCATTTTCGGGGGGGTGCGGCAATTGCCGGCACCACCCGCTCCGTTCCATTTTTTCCCCCTCCCTGTGTGGCTGGAGGCTGCTGCCCACAGCTGAACCCTGCTGCCTGGGTCCCCATCCCTCATCTGCCTCTGCCTTCTCGCTGCCTACTAGTCGTGCAGCAGCAGTAGCAGCAGCAGCAACACTGATCGGACTGGCAGATAAAGCTGTTTGTTTACAAATAACTACTCCCCATGTGAGTGATCAGAAGGTTGTTGCCTTGTAAAGAAGGTTCTTAGAGATGGTGCCTAACATTGTCACAACTGTGTTGTGCATGCTCACCCTATTCAAATAGACCACGTGATGGTCTCGAGCTCCTCTAGTATAAAAATCACTTTCCCCCTCAGAATGACAGTTCCTTCCAACCCTATCCAAGAATATAACAAAAAAATTCCATGCGGGTCTAGAAGGGTGGTGGTTGTGAGAATGTTAGGAGCCATCTCGAAGAACCTTATTTACAAAGCAGCAACCTTCTGCTTCTCTTTGAGTGGCTCCTCACAGGCTCTTTTTACATGACTCCGCCAGGTGGGGGGGTCCGTGGATGTACTGGTGCATGAGCGGGGCATGCATACATCCACACACACACATCCTCACTCACCCGCCACTCATCCGTACCCATGGAGCAACTGCCATTTTCCCTGGTTGCTCTGGGCATGAAGACGAGTGAGGGGTGAGTGGGGATGCATTCGGTGGGCACACGCATGCACCCCCATTCAATGCAGGTGCATGCTCCGCGTTGTTCACATGGGGCTCTCCCACCCATGAACACGCAGCATGGGGTTGGGGCTTGGATTGTGGACAGGACTTGTGGCAGGGCTTGGCTTGGGGAAAGCAGTCTGAGAACGGTCTACAGGAGCAAAATTCTAAGTCCTGCAGATACCTTTTAATTGATGTGTACACAGGCCTCTCTGGGAGGAGCCACAATGACCAAATCTTGCACTCATCCCCCTACTTTGCCAGGATGTTTGATGGGGAGATCACACCCAACATGTTCTGCATCACTGAGAGTGTTTCCATGGCTCCTGTCATTATTGGGGAGTAGGAATGGGCTAACAGAATGGAGTTCGGAAATTCGGTTCGGTTTGGTTTGAAATTCGAGTTCAGTTCAGAAGTTCGGTTCGGTCGACCAAACAGACCAAGTTCGGTCGAATTCCGAACTTCAGAACCAAGTTCAGCCATTCAAAACCAGGTTTTTTGGTGTGTGTTGCCACTAGGGATGGGTGACCAGAACGGAGTTTGGAAATTTGGTTCAGTTCGGTTTGGTTTGAAATTCGAGTTCAGTTCGGAAGTTCGGTTCGGTCGACCGAACAGACCGAGTTCAGTCCGAACTCTGAACTTCCGAACCGCGTTCGCCCATCCCTGTTGGGGACCCTGCATATTTGCTAACCCCATGACTCATGTGGTCCTATCCTGTTCCCCGCACTCCCCAACAGATGCTCTTCAATGAGCGCCTGGCATCGGCGAAGTGTGTTGGTGTGGTGTGGACTTCCGCCAGCTCAAGATGAGGTGGTGCCTCCTGTTAAACAGGAGTCAATTTGACCTGCAGCACAACCCCATCCTTGTACTTGCAGCCTGTGTTCTGCACAATATATGAGAGACCAATGGGGCAGCATTGGACAACCCGCCTCCCGCACACAGACCTAATCCCGATCCCGTGCCCCTGTAGCAGCATGTCCAGGGGGGGCCTTCAGGAGTATATTGGAGGAGAACAGACAGGCCCTTACTAGACGCATCGCTGCCCTGCAGGCTGAGAACTGACCCTAGGGTATAGAAGCCCCCACTCCGCAGTGCCCTTGCTTGTTTGACCTATGTACAATAAAGCTATTGTACCACCCTTGCAACCGACCTTGCACTCATCACTCTATACCACTTGTCACAGTGTGGGAACTGCCAATGGCAGGTTGCCGTGGTCACACTTTACCCACCGCCATGGCCTCTGGGACCATTGCAGATCCTACCATGTGTTGCCCCAAGGGTTCCCTTTGCAGTATAGCAGCTCTTTTCCAGGCATGCAGAATTTGGGTGGAGCACCGGGAAGGGGTGACCCCATAACATGCATATGTCTCCTCCCCTCCACCTCAGTTGCCCCCCTGTAATGACTAAGTGGCCACAAGGTACGTATTGCTTAGAATGGTTTATTGGGGGATATTTACAGGGGTTTTGGTTATTTTTTCTGGGGTCTCCCACGTCCTTTTCTTGCTGCGCCACTGGGGTTCTGCTCTCCACGGCCCGTCTCAGCTGCAGTCCTCCTTGGATGTCGGCTGGCAGGCCCTGGGTCTTCAACTTCCACCAGCCGCTCCATGGACAGTAGTGCTTCTGCTACCTGTGAGAGGGGGCCAACCTTCTGGTTTCCACCAGCACTTCCCTCCCTAGATCCTCCCTTCTCCACCGGTTGCGAGTCCGCATCTCCCGATTCCTCTCAGCACTGCCACCGAGGGCAACCCGTGCTGGAGCGGGAGGCTCACCTGTGTACAGGAGGGATGGTATCAATTAGCAGGGCTACCCCTTCCTTCCCCTGTGAGCCATTCATGGCCTATGCTTGTGTGCATGGCCCCCACTCCCTTCCTTGCTGGCCCATCAGCCATCCCATGCATGCTCTTGTCTTGTCCCAGGCCCGAGGGCACGACTGTACCCCCTGGCCCCTTAGTATGACCCTGGCACCTCCCTCCACTGTTGCCTCATCAGATTTGACCTACCATCGGTATCCTGGTCACAGGGCCTTGGGATGGTCTCCAGCTCCTCCACTTCCTCCTCCAGAGCCACGACCTCTTCCTCCCGCATCTCCAGGTCCCCTTGGGCTGTTTGGAGGAGCAACAATAGGTCAGTTTTGCATTTTGTCCCTGTTGGGACCCTGGCTGCCATGGGCCACCCCCCCCCCTTCCCGTCAGTGTCCCACATACCTGGATTGTATTCCTCCACCTCCTGGGGGGGCGTCCCTGGGGTTCGGCCTCTCCGTGAGCACCCCTGTCCCTGTGGGGTCTGCCCATGTGGGTTCCAGGGGCACAAGCAGAGGGTGATGTTTCCACACGCCACCTCCAGGGATGCCTCCTCCACCTCTAGGATGGCGTTGTCACCTCCCACATCCTGGCTGACCACGCCAGAGGCCGGGTGCTCCCCCTGTGCCTTGGGTTCGGACAGGGGTGTGTGTTGTCTTTGTCCTCTTTATGCCCCTGGCAAAGATGGTGCTGTGGATATGGGAGGCCACGATGTCCCTGTGGATGCAGAGGAACCGATCCAGCTCCTCCTGGTACTCCTGTGTGCGCATCGCACAGCCGGACCTGAGATTGTTGTCCTTGATATGTTTATATCTGGACCACAGATCCTTTGCCAGCTGCATGCACTGGATTACATCCCTATTGTACCCCAACCACTGCATCTCCTGGGTGATGCTTTCATAGACCCTTTTGGTCTTATAGTTCCGCACCAGGTCGTGCTGGACCTGTTCGGCCCCCCACACGCGAATGAATTCCCAGGTCTCTGTGCAGGACCAGGGCTCCCCTTTCAGGGCTCTGCATGTGGGGGGCCAACCATCTGTGTGGTGTGGGGTCCACCCGGTGGCTGTTGTGGCAGTGGAGCATATGGTCTCCAGTGGGGGGGAATGCATTTGGGTGAACGGTTGTGCTGCTGCTCCCCAGTGGCTTCTTGGGGTGTTGGTTGGCCCCCCCGTCCCCCCCAGGTGTTCCCTCTGCCTTACCTGACTGCCACGGAGACCCTCCTTGGCTGTCTCGCTGATGGTGCTTTTCTCCTGGGTGTGGTCGCTGTCCTGTGGGGATCAAGGGTACTGTCAGCTGTGTGCCCGGGTTTCCCCCATATTTTCCATGACCCTTTTGGGCACCCTCCCCTGTCCAGGTGGGCTCCCCTCTCACCTACCTCAATCTCAGAGGTGCTCTCCTTCCTGGGCCACGTGATAGCAGCTTGGGGTGGGGATGCGAGTGGAACCGGAGCTGTGTTGCACCCTCTGCCCTGTGTGGGGAGGGGATGGATGGTCAATTGCTTTCCTTTTTCCTTCTGCTTCCACCCCCCCAGGTCTCTGGGGTCCCTCTGCTTACCCTGCCCCATCCCGCGCATGTTGCGACACTGGCTCCCTTGGTTTTGTCCTGGGCTTTTCTGCCTGACATTTTGGAAGCCAGCGCACCCATTTCCTGTTCCGTTTCTCCTTTAAGGGTTCCCGGACAGGCGTTAGGCATTTCTCCCGGTGGGTGTGTCTGCTTTTGGGCTCCTTCGGGGCCTCTCTAGTAGTGTTTCTCTGGTTTTGTCAGACCCTTCCCGTGGGTGTTTTTGTTTTGTCATTTACATGGATGTTTGGGTGTTGGACACCCATCTCCACCCACCTCCACCCACAGGGCTTTCCGGCTCCCTCCTGGATGCTCCATGGGTGTTGGTGGGTATGGGTGTTGGTGGGTCAGGGATGCGCACACCCCCACTCGTGGACGTTTACACAGACTCTCCCGCACCCATCCAATGGGTGTGCATGTGTGTGTGTGTACGTGTGTGTGTGTGTCATCCATGTAAAAATGGCCTCTCTCTCCTCACAGCTAAGGGGATGTAACCATTAAGGGCAGGCATCCAGACGATATTGCAGATTCAGATCCAATGCGGAATCCTATCTTCAATTTCTGGATTTAATTACAGATTCATATTATGAATTTGTACTTAAATCCATGAAAAAAAATAATTAAATTTTTTTAAAAATCATTGCACACGTGCAAAATGGCTACTAGACCGTTCTTCCCATGCACAAAATGACCACTAGACATTCTGCACATAGATGCCCTTTTCCAAAATGGTGGCAGCAGTGTTGCTGTCTTTTTGGAAAAAGGCAACCGGTCTGCACATGCACAGAGTAGTCCAGTGGCCATTTTGCACATGCGCAATGTTTTTTTTAAATAATTTTTTTAATCAATAGATTAAAAATCTGTCTCAGAGGGTTGTTGGCCCAATACATGATGGGACATACCCTGGACCAATATTCTGCACTGGTATTGTGACAGGGGATCCGGTGGTGGGGGAGGTGTTAGCTGTGCCCTTGTCATGGACGGACCATTACTTTCTCTGGGCATGTCTCCTGGCTCATGTCTGACCCAAAGAGGTGCTGAAGCAGTTAGATTGGTTCATCCCCAGAGACTTATGGAATCAGAAAGGTTCCAGAATGTTCTTGGGGAAATACCCCCGAATCTTGACTGTTCACTTGATGACCTTGTAGCTTTTTGGAACATCTTGCTGACTGAGGCCATCAACCAAACTGCTCCTAAACATCCACTTCCTGAGTACTGACAACACAGGTCTCCTTGGTTTACAGAGGACCTGCAATGGATGAAGCAGGAAGGAAAGCGGTAGGAGCGACGGTGGCACCATACTCGTGCTGAAGCTTACCGATTGCAGCATAGAGTTAGTTTAAGAGCCTATGCTGTGGCTGTGCAGGCAGCAAAGAAGGTGTTCTTTGCTACCATCATAGCATCTGCGAAGTTGTATCCAGCTGAGCTTTTCCGTGTGGTGCAGAGGCTGGTCAGTGTGGTGCTCTCTGCCTGGAACTGGAATCTTCCAGTGCTCACTGTGACATGTTTCGCAACTTTTTCATGGATAAAATCCCCCAGATTCACCACAGCTTCAACGTTGCACTTGTAGCAGTGGGAGAACTTGAGGTAATGGAAGCCTTACCTTGTCCGGTTTTATAGGATCAGTTTCAGTGGGTATCGCCCACTGATGCGGTGGATGTCCTTGGGACGGTCAGAGCCATGTATTCCAAATTAGATCCATGCCCTTCCTGACTGGTTAAGGCCTGTCGGGAGATGTTAGAACTGTTGCTGACTGGAGTTGTCAATGCCTCCTTTAAGGAGGGCAGAGTGCCAGGCTGCCTTAAAGAGGCAGTGGTGCAGCCTCTGCTCAAAAAACCATTGCTTAACAATGACTCTATTGCCAGCTATCAGTCAGTCTCTGAACTTCCCTTTTTAGGGAAGGTTATTGAATGGGTGGTGGCGTAGCAGCTTCAGGGGCATCTGGATCGGGTCAGTTTTCTTGGTCCTTCACAGTCCAACTTTTGCCCTGGGTTTGGCACTGAGACTGCACTTGTGGCTTTGGTTGACAACCTGCGCCGTGAATTAGATCAGGACAGATCATCTCTTTTGATTCTACTAGATCTGTCAGCAGCATTTGATACCATTGACCAGGAGATGTTGGTGACCCGGCTGCAGGACCAGGCCAGGATGGGCGGAATTGTTCTTGAATGGTTCTGCTCCTTCCTGGCTGGAGGGACTCAGCGGGTGGTGCTTGGGGAGTGTTCATCATCCCCCAGAATCTTATGTGCGGAGTCCCGCAGGGTTCTATTCTGTCCCCCCTCTTGTTCAACGTGTATATGCAACCCTTGGGCGAGGTCGTGAGGGGGTTCAATGTACGCTCTAATCAGTACGCCAATGATACCCAACTTTACCTCTCTTTTTCTGCAGTCCCAGACCTGGCAGTCTCGGTGCTTACTCAGTGTCTGGTGGCTGTGGGGGATTGGATGGGGGCAAGCCGTCTGAGGTTGAATCCTGACAAGACAGAGTTGATGTTGGTGGGTAGGGCTGAAGGAATGGTGGCTCCTGTCATTGATGGGGTTTGCCCCCAGGTCCATAGTTTAGAGATGCTTCTTGATTCACAGCTCCACCTGGGTTCCCAGGTGGTGGCCGTGGCAAGGAAAGCCTTTCGCCAGCTACATTTGCTGCAACGGCTATGGTCGTATGTCTTAGACTCTGATCTGGCCACCATCATCTATGCCTTCATCACCTCTAGACTGGACTAGTGCAATGCACTCTACATGGGGCTACCCCTGCTGACAGTCTGGAAGCTGCAGCTGGTGCAGAATGCGGTGGCTCATCTCCTTACCGGGATGGGTCATCGTGAGCACATTAACCAGTGTTTTATTCTCTGCACTGGCTGCCTATTGTCTTCCAGGCCCAATTCAAAATGTTGGTGTTGATCTATAAAGCCCCAAATGGCTTGGGCCCTGCTTACTTGTAGGGCTGCCTCACACCTTGGGCCATGGTGCAGCCCTTGTGGTCAGCTGGGGATGCCCAACTCAAAGTCCCCTGGCTTTCCTGGGTGGTGACGATGAGGAGGGCATTCTCGGTGGCCACTCCTAGGCTGTGGAATTCCTTCTCATCGGAGGCCTGCCTGGCCCCTGACCTTCCCTCTCTCCGGAGATAGTGTAAGACCTGGCTGTTCTGCCAGGCCTTTGGGAAGGGAGATGGGGAGGATTTGGGGTGGGGGGGTTTAGTTCCACCTTTAATGAGTTTTATAAATGTTATGCTTTGATTTTAATTATTGAACAGTTTTATATTTGGAATGTTGCTTTGTGAGCCACACCGAGCTGCCGCGTGTGCAGGAGGGAGCGGGCTAAAAGTGTCACAAAATAAATAAATAAATAAATGAAAATTAAAAACCGAATTGCAATGGGCATGTTGCCACACTTGTAATTTAGTATGGATTAATATGTAATAGGGATGGGCGAACAGATCGCGGTTCGGGTTCGGCCATTCAGTTCAGCGGCGTTCAGTTCGGCCATTCGGTTAGTTCGCCGGGTTCGGGTTCGGCCGTTCGGTTTGGCCGTTTGGTCTGGCCGTTCGGTTCAGGTTCGGCCATTCGGTAAATGTTTTGTTATGGGGTTTATTTTGTGTTTTTTATATGTTTGGGGGGGTTTTATTTGGTTTTATATGGGGTTTTTTGGTTTTTTATTTGGTTTTTTGGTTTTATATGGGGTTTTTAATTTAATTTTTTAATCTAATATTATATATCTATCTACACTAAATCTAACTGCTATTAACTATTCTAAATGCTATGAACTAAATGGATTATCTAATAAGTACACAGGCCTACTCCTACAAACACTAAAACTAAATCACTAACCCTATATCACTAAGCTAACTCCTACAACTCTCTACTATCTATCTATCTATCTATCTATATATGGGATGGGGGGAATCACAAACAACACAAGGTTTCAGTTTAAGGTTTAAGTTTCATTTCAGTACAAAACTGAAATGAAACTTAAAGCAATCTAATAATCCTACTCTAAATGAAAAAACAGGGGAAGGGAAGGGAATCTGGGATGGAATATATGGGAGAGGGAAAGGATTCAATGGAGGGGGGAGGGAGGAAGGAAGATTGAACACAGGGAACACAGGGAGGGGTAAAAACAAAAAATAACCACTAAATCTATCTAAGCTAAGCTAAATAAATGAATGAGAATATGGGGGTAGATGGGTTGGATGGGTGAAATGGGAGGAGGATTGCAATGGATTGGGGAGCTGGGAAATGCTGGGAGAGGGAGCCTTCTGAAACACCTGCTGTTCAGGAACAGTGACTAGCTCAGAAGGTGTTGGGAAGTGGGGAGGAAGATAGTTTTGTTTCTTGCAAGCCTCTTCACCCCTGGTGCCTGGAAGTCTGCTCCTCAGTGACTACCCCTCCCTGTCATGTTTGACCTTCCAGTGAACCTTTTTTTGCCACCCGAACTCACCCGAACGCGATCCGAACTGACCGAATTGTTCAGTCATTTCAACGTTCGGAATTGAGTTCGGTTTGGTCAGTTCGTGTTCATGTTCGGGTTCAGGTTCGGTCATCCGAACAGGCCAAGTTCGGGCCGAACTCCGAACTTCCAAACCGCGTTCGCCCATCCCTAATATGTAACAGCCTGGTATGGGCCTGTTTTCCATTAGTTTTTCTTCTGCCATGCATTGCCTCATGCTGTTTTAGTGTAATCCTATTTATTTTTCCCCATTATCTCTCAACATAATGCTTCTTTAGACACTCAAATGGGGAAATCTGCCTATTTCACAGCCTTCTGTCAGTGGTGTAACTACTATGATGCAAGGGGACTCTAGAGACAGGTCTGGCCTTACCACAGGGTGACCTGGGACATGTGACTCAGGCCCTGCTATTTTTTCTACTTCCAGGGGCCCCATGGATGTCCACATTTTTACCAGGCAGTGTGCAGGGCACCAATTCCCTCTCACCAGGGCCCCAAACATGACCACCTCTAAGGCCCCGTGGAGGGTGCCCCCAAGGGATGGGGTCCCACATTTTACCTTCACCCTGGACCCTGCAAATTCTAAAATCATCCCTATCTGGGGAGGCCCTTTGTAAGAAGCCTGACTGTCACTAGGGAATTTTCAGACTGCGTGGGAAGGGAACAGGAATGGGGCCACTACTCCACTCCCCTATCACATTTTACCTTCACGCTTGCCCCTACTCCAGACCCTCCCCCACTTGCAAAGGGCCCTGAACAGAAGGAAGTCTTCAAAGTGGGGGAGGGTCAAGTGCTGACTCAGTGGCTCCACCCCCACCCACTATTGAAATTCCTTTCTGGCAGAGTTGCTGATGCTGGGGGAGGGGGATTTGGAGGCCGGGGTAGCATGGCCATCTTTGTGGGGTGAGGCTGACCAGGAGTCCACTTGTGAGGGTCACTGCTGTTGCCATTTGGGGAAGAAGGGCCCCGGAGCCCCACTGCAGGCCTTTCACTCCTGAGGCTCATGGTGGTGACCTGTAGTGAGGCACTTGGCCATCCCCCAAGCGGTAGAGACAGCCTGCAACAGTTCCCAGCGGGATTTCTGGAGAGGCAGACTCTTCACTCTTGCCCTGGGGGTGGGACATAATTTGAACATGAGCTGGTGCGCACCACAGCCTTGCTCTGCCCCCACCTTTTGTGATAAACTACCCTCAGAAAAATGCTGAAATACTGGACTTTAGTCCACATGTTTTCTCTTGACATCACATTTCCTCTGCAAACATTTTTCCTTTTTAAACATAAGCCGTACATTTTGTGATTTTATTGCAAGCCTTCTGATACTCTGACTTTACTTGGGGTCATGTGACTTATGATGAAATTACAACAGCTGGCAGTCTTAGAGAAGACTCCACTTTTATCATGTACATTGGCCATAGACACGTCCAAATCCATTAATGAATTAACTTCTGAAATTCAAAAATTCAAGTGGAAAGCAACAAAGGCATACAAAATAATGAAGTACTTTATAGTTACTAACATGCACAGCTTCCAAGCAAACTATAAAATTATATGACAATTTTGTTAGGAAAAAAAAGAGAACATAAACCTCACTACTCACATTAATAGCCTTATTTCCAAGTGTAAAAGTGGTAGTAGTAGGGAATCTATACAATTCTAAAATGCTGAGGTATGCATCCTCAGAAAAATCAATGAAAACATTAAATCTTTGAAACTGTAGAAAGGTTTTGATGATATCAGCTACATTACTGTAATAGATATGAATGGGCAGAGCTTATATTAAGAAATAGTCTTTCATTATAAGGACATTTTTTCAGTTTGCCATACTATAATGAATAACAACATAATATATTGTTGCTAACAGGAAGTCACAAATAGCTTTTTGAACAGAATGCTCTTTCCCCCCAAGGAAAAAAGCCCCTTCCCCCTTCTCGAGGAGGGGGATAGGGAATTTATTGTGGTGATGGGAGGAGGACTTGTGTTCCTCCCCTTCCCCTTGCCAATGGGGTGAGGAGAAGGAGGTTTGAATGGCTGGGTGGGAGCAGCTGTTAGGCTCGTGTTCACGGGTTTCCCACCAACATGACTACAGTGGTGTGCTGAGGTTTGTAACCCCTCTGCTTGGGATCCATTGGGCAGTTTGCGGTGGCAAAGCAAGGCACAGCACCTCTCCTGTGAGCTGGGAGTAGAGGTGTGCACCAGAGGCCCATGTCATTTTGTTTTCATTATTTGTTTTTGTTATTTAAATCTGTCATTTTTGTTTTAATAAATATCAAATTTTCATTTTCGTTTTTGCTTTTGTTTTTGTTTTCCATTGGTTTCAATGGATTGTTTTTGTTTTCCATTGGTTTCAATAGATTGTACCTCTAATGGAAGGCATTAAGTGTTCCAAATTTCAAAAATATTGGATAAAGAAATCCAATTTTATACGCCGTTGAATTATATTATTTTGCAAAAAATCTTCATATACATTCTTAGCTGTACCTTCTTTGCCTCTCATTTAATGTAGATGAAACTTACAAAGTTTACACCCCTTCCCATATTTACTATCTCTGCTAATTGTCAGAAGAATTGGATAAAGGATCCTGGTGGTATGAGCTATTAACTTATAAATGTATGTCTGACTGTAACATCTTTGTAGTTCAACTTTGGCAGGCCTGTATATCACACTTTCATTATCATCTCTGCCAAATATCAGAAAGATGTGATAAAGGGTACACATTTTATATGCCTGCATAGCATATGCAGAGAAGGAGCCTATGCCAGAGATTCTCTAACAAAGATTGGTTTGTGATGCCAGTTGGCCAGCAGAAATGTCAACTAAATATCCTGATTCTGTGCTGTGACCATCCCAACATCTCTCCCCCACTTATTACTGGGAAGGCAGAAGCATCTGTTTAGGAAAGAACCAATAGAGATTCTCTTATGTCCTCTGTCACAGTGCTGCAGGATGTGATTGTGATGATAATTGGCCAGCCTGGATATGTAAACTATGTCTCCTGATTGCTAGGATGATATCCCCAAAGTTCCAGTTATGTCCCTTCTATGCCTGCCTGAGGGCCGCTCCCTATGCCTGTTTCAAAGCCACTACCAATTGGTCCTGTAAAGCTGGAAGCATGCAGTAATTGGCCAGTGAATGTGTCTGTTGGTCTTTTGGGTTGTTCCACATCCTCCCTCCTACATCCTCCCTCCCCCTGACATGCCAGGTGCTTGCCTCTGACTGGCACTGCATGTGCTGCTATTTATCTGAATAATGGTCTTCGAGGGGACAACTTCAATTACTTTTAAAATTTGGTCCCTTTATCAACTTGTCCTTTAGTTTGGCAGGGATGACAAGGAAGCTATTTGATACATTCCTGCCAAATTTCCCCTAAATAGGATGGATTATAAAAATGTTACAACTGGAAATGTATTTTCAAAGTAATGTCTTATAACATCAGAACAATTTATCCAATCTTTCTGAAAATTGGCAGAACTGTTATGATTATGGAGGGCCATATTATGTACAGGTTTCATTCAAGTTAGATGGAAGATAAAGAAGCTGTAGCCATGAATGTGTATGGAGCTTTTCTTAAAAGTACAACATTCATTTACTTCTAAAATTGGATCCTTTTATCTAATCATTTTGAAACTTGGAATAAATAGTGCCCTCCATTAGGGATATAATCTTTCCAAGCTGCATCATAATTGAATAGGAAATAAAGATGCTATAGCCTGAAATATGTTATTCAGTGTTTTCCCTTTATTTCAAAAACAAAATGTCATTTTCATTTCTATTTTTGTTTTTATTATTTGTCATCTTCATTGTTGTAATAATTATAATTAAAGCAGAAATTTTGTTATCATTATTGTAATAACAAAAACAACATGCACAGCCCCATCTGGGAGGCACAGGTGGATGGAGAGCAGGAAGCCTGTGAGTGAGGTTTGAAGCTGCATCAGAGGCTCTGATGCAGCTTCAAGCCTCAGAGGTCTCTGTCTCCCCTACGGCAGGTGGAAATACAGGCTGGCAGTGGACTGAGGTCAGTTTGCGGAGTGGGGTGGGGAGGCATGAACAGCCAGAGAGGGAAGGTATGCTGGAGAAGTGGAGCATGCCAGGTCATAGTGAGGGAGGGCAGGCGACTAATTAAAGTTTTATAATATAAAGATCAAAAGGTGGGACGGCATGTCAGGTTGCAAGGGCCCCAACAGGCCAAGCAAGCCTCCAAGGAGATACTCTTTCCGGTGGGTAGGGTACCTAACAGGAGAGTGAGGGGCAATCTCGCACAGGGCAGGGGATGGGGGTGATACCAGACCAGTTGGCTTGGGGGGCACCGAAAGGGGCATGAAAAGCACTCAGGTAATGGAGGAGATTTGGGCTCTGGGGTGGGTCCCAGGGCAGAACTAATGGCCCTGATGCGTTTGGTGGCAGAGAGTTTGAGAAATGTTTCTTGGCAGCTGGAATCCATTGCCCCCCTCCCACCTGACACTGCCAGCACTTCAACAAGCACTGCCTGCACAGCAGCAAAATCAGCAAAGCTAGCTGGAGGTGATGCCTGTCCATCAGGAGGCCCCACCAAGCTAGCAGGAGGCATTGCCCTACCAGCAGTGTGCCCTGCCTGTAACAGCAGGCTTCACCTGCCCAGCAGGAGGCACCACTTCGGCCACAGCAGGCATTGCTGGGGTGCCTGGGGCACAGCAGCAGCCATTGGTGCCACCATGCCAGAGCTTCTGCAGCCAGCCCAATGGGAGCTGCAGACGGTGACCAGGCATCAGCTAGTAGCACAGCAGGGTGGCACCCATGAACGTTTGCACAGATGGCTGCTGCATGTCAACCTTTTCTGGGGTCAGGACTCAGGCCCAAGTGAGGCCTGGGGCATGTTTCCAGTGGTCCCGCACGGCACAAGCACAGCCTGTCTTTGGTTCCCAGCAGAATTCAGAGCTGGTTGGTGGGATTCAAGCAGCCAGTGGAGTTCAAGTTTCATCAAGACCCAGACAACAGCCACCCAAAGGGCTCCAGGGGTGGGTGACTTTGGGATCAGCAACAGCAGGTAATATAGGGAAGGTGGAGGTGGGAGGAGCTGGGATTCATTACTGGTAAATTCAGCTGGGTTGGGAACCCCTTTCAGACTTGGGGGTGGGGGTTGGGGACTGGCTCAGGACCAGTAGCTACTAAGACTCCAGCATGAAATACAGCAGGGACCATCAGGGGAGTCAGCTGATTAGGCCTGGTTGCCGTATACTAGCCTCTCTCAGCCCTTAGGTTCTTATTTGCTTATGTCTATGAGGGAGAAGATCCTAAAGCATGAGCATACTGATATATTCTCCTTGCTGAACAGGAAGACTGTGAAAGTCTCTACACAGAGGATAAAGCAGATAAACATAACGCAGGGGGGCAAAAGAACCCCAAAGTCAATAGATTCTGGGATAACTGGCTTCCATCCTATGCTATATATACGGACATTATGGTCCAAGCATACCCCCTGGTAAAATATCAGGATATTATTCATAGGACCAGGAATGTGTATGTGGGGGCAGTATAGCTAATCTACTATGAGGAGTTCCAAGCAAGAGCAGTTGACGACTCCCTTTTTGAGCTGGGAGGTCACTGACCAAGAACTATGACTGGAGTGTATGAGTCCAGCCTGGCCAGTGGCCGAGCTTACAATGGATAGTGGTCAGTATTTGTCATAGCCACACATCAGGTGGACCCAGGTAGTGGTGTGTGCTGGGTATTTATCAGCATGAGTGTAAGCACTGGGTGGGACAGCATGGTAGAACCACCTATTACAATTGTAGGGCAAAGAAAGGCTCTGGAGGAGACCCCCAGCCTAAATAAGGGCACTGAGGTGTTTCTTCAGGGTACGCTGTGTAAATCACGTTCACCAATAATGTGGAGTTTTATTCAAGTTGCTGGTTGACTACCCGGTAGTTTCAGACCAGAATTATTTGTTGCAAGGTTGCTTGTTTAGTTTTAGAATACCGTATAGAGGTGATAGGGTTCACTCTCTGTCCAGGAATTTAAAATATGTACAGGGTATGGAGACTGTGGTGGGGGAAGAGATTTTGAAAGAGGTCCAGGCAGGGAAAGTAGCAGGTCCATGAGCCCTACACTACCCAACTTCTCTCAGAATTGTGCTTAAGAAAGCACCTGGGGAGTTCTGGTTGCATATGTGCAATTAAGCTTTTTTTAAAAAAATTAATATATATTTTGCCCAAGAATTTGGACCAGGACTGGAAAATCAGTCCCAGTGCCCAAACTTGCGAGATTGCTCATTTATTTATTTATTTTACTAGTTTTATACCCCGCCCCCTCTTGCTTGAGAGCAGCTCAGGGTGGCTTACAAGCATCAATAAAACACATATCAAATATAATTAAAACATTTAAAAGGATAAAAAGAACTGAAAGGACAGAATTCCCCTCCCCACCTCACCCTACCCGTTTCCCTCTCCCAAGTCCTGGCAGAACAGCCAGATCTTACACTGTCTATGGAAAGAGGGGAGGTCTGGGGCCAGGCGGTCCTCTATTGGAAGTGAGTTCCACAGCCTAGGAGCAACCACCGAGAATGCCCTCCCCATCGTCGCCACCCGGGCCACCCGGGGGGACTTCAGGTCAGGCGCCCCCAATCAACCGCAGGGGCCACAATGCAATCCGGAGCCTGAGGCAGTCCCTCAGGTAAGCTGGGACCAGGCTGTTTGGGGCTTTGTAGGTCATTACCAGCACCTTGAATTGGACCCAGAAGATAATAGGCAGCCAGTGCAGAGAATGGAGCACCAGTGTAATGTGATTGTGGCAACCCATCCCCCTTAAGAGACAGGCCACCACATTCTGCACTAGCTGCAACCTCCGGACCATCCCCAAGGATTGCGTTAGAGTAGTCTAGTCTAGAGGTCATAAAGGCATGGATGATGGTGGCCAGATCTGAGTCTGAAACATAGGGCCACAGCCATCATACCAGATGTAATTGGTGAAATGCTCCCTTCGCCACAGCCTCCACCTGGAGATTCAGGCAGAGCTGTGGGTCGAGGAGCACCCCCAGGCTATGGATCTGTGTGTCCATAGGGGGGCAGACCCCATCAATGATGGGGGCCACCACCCCCAGCCCTACCCACCAACATCACTTCCGTCTTGTAGGGATTCAACTTCAGACGGCTCGCCCTCATCCAGTTCCCCACAGCTGCCAAGGACCAGGTGAGCACCGACACTGCTGGATCTGGGTCTACAGAAAAAGAGATGTAAAGTTGTGTGTCATCAGCGTACTGATGATAACGCACACCGAACCTCTCACGACCTCGCCCAGAGGCTGCATATACACGTTGAACAGGACGGGGGACAGAATAGAACCCTGAGGGACTCTCCACACGTGAGGTCCCGGGGGGATGAAGTACATTCCCCGAGAACCACACGCTGAGGTCTCCCGTCCAGGAACAAGCAAAACCATTCGAGAACAATTCCGCTCACCCTGGCCCAGTCCCGCAGCCAACATCTCATGGTCAACGCACGGTATCAAATGCAGCCGACAGATCTAATAGAATTAAAATAGAAGATCTTCCCCTGTCTAATTCACGGCGCAGATCATCAACCAAAGCCACAAGTGCAGTCTCCATGCCAAACCCAGGGCAAAAACCAGACATGGGGGGTGGGGGGGGGATAGCTACTCATTCAGTCCTAGTTAAGACTTCTGGAAGAGGAGAATTGCCAGCTAATAGTGACATCAAGGATGCCTTTAAGTTGCTGCCAGTCCACCCCGTGGACTTTGAATTGCTGGGCTTTCAATTTGATGGGATACTTTATTTTTGACAAAGCAATGTCCAAGTGATGTTCCATCTCATGTTCAGCCTTCAAGCAGTTTAGTTCAGTGTTTAAGTCAGTGGTGCGTAGGCAACCAGGGACTACTGCTAATCACACATTATATTGATTATGGTTATCTATTCATCAGAAGGGCAGGGACTCATGAATGCCAGCAGCAGCTGGGGGTCTTCTAGGAGATTGCTGCTTACCTGGGTATGAATAGAGATACAATGGAGGGGTGTGCAGGCTTCTGGAGGATAAGCTGGGCAAGCTCAAGGAGTTGATAAGGGAGCTGTGTCAAAGAAAGAGGGTCACCCTTCGAGAGCTGCAATTTGAATTTTACTTGTCATGTAGTGGTGCCAGGCAGGACCTTTTGTGCTAGGCTTACAGGGGCAACAGTGGGCTTTGAGATCCCTCATCAGCATGTTACAGTCTCAGGAAGCAAGAGGGAAGAATTCCAGGTGTGGGAGGAATTTATGCCGATTATAATGGTGTGTCGGTATGACGTTCAAACAGAATATTGGGGCAGATTTTCAGGTACAATAAGATGCCACAGGTGCAGTCGGCTTTGGGTTATATATATAAAATATATATATATATATATTTCTGAGGCCTGAGGAATGGCATGCTTAAGAACGGGTGCAGGATATTACTTTCCTGGAATTTTTTTTCTATTTTAGTAACCAGCACACCGTGGGCTGAGGAGCTGAAATACTCGAAGTTCCGATTTTGGTGTGGGGAGGGCAGTATCACTCTCTGTGCATGGGGATGGTTCCCTTTTCACAAAATTTCCATTTGTTTCAGTGCTGTGTAGACATATGACTGCATTGGGGCTTCAGTCTCTCAAGTTCTGTTCTCATTCATTTAGAATTGGGGCTGCTACAACAGTGGACTGGTAGAGGAATACCTGGGGGAAGAGGAGATACAGGCAATTGGTAGGTGACGGTTCGGAGCTTATAGGGGTTACATTCATTAGGTGAGGTTCGCTGGAGAGGTTCCTTCATCTTTCTTTTCTACTCTGCTTATGCTGGTTGAGCAACTAACAACTGCAGACCCCATGTTGTCATCTGTGCACTGGGCCCACAAGCGAGCGATGGCTACTCCACAGGGTTCGCAGCTTGGGCTGGGTGAAAGACTACATTTGAGTGAAAGGGAAAGTCCGGAATGAGCTGGGCACAGTTTATGCCAGTATTTTTAAGGTTGGTGGTTAGTGACAGGGCTCTCATCTAGGTGAGAACAATTTGGTCTATTGTAAGAGGACTGGTTTAGTGTTTGGACATGAAAAGGGATTTGACCAGGGGGAAAGGGATGACACCAGATTTGGTAATAGTGTGCTCTGAGCTGATAGAGTGGAGAGATTGTAGAGAGGCAAGACACCCATCAAGGTTGGATAGAGCTCGACAGAAAATAAACAGGGAAATGACTCATGGGGTGACTCCAAGCAGGGAGCAGTCACACAGCCAGGCAAGTCCCCACAGGATGCAGCCCATAAGGACTGTAAGGGCTGGCAGGCCAGGCAAGTGTATGGAAAGGTGTGCACTGTGCTGGGAGGCAAACCCTAAGGAAGCACCTATGCACCCTCTGAGTAAGCCTAGGTTTAGCTGATGGGAATAATGTGGGGATGTCCTGATGTTCTACGTTATGATTTTCTGGTTAGACTCCTATTAAAGTCGCAGTCCCGTTGAATCCAAAATATGCCTCTGTGTCTTTCTTCTGCCTGCCCGCGACAAAGGACATATCTCATTTAAATAAAAGCATTTTGCATGAGGCATATTAGTCATGTTTAAATCTACATTAGTCTGGTTAAAATATTCAATTTCTTTTTTTTCCCCCTGTGAGCTTACCAGCATTTCTTTGGCTGTTAGCAAAAGTAATAGAAATTAGTGACAGCACTTTAAACCTTGTTGCAATTTCAGTTGTAGCCACGTAGGCTTCATGTTTAATGAGTCCAAACGCAACCAGGAAAGCATGGAATAGAAAATATAATAATGATGGAGTAGCAGCAGCATTAATAACACATTTACAAACTGTGATGTACTAGCCCTTTTACAGGTTTGGTAGCCAAGCTCTGCACTTATCCCAGGCAGAGCTCTACTTTCTGTTTCTGTTGCTGGGCCAGAACAATAAAAGTAACTAGGCATGATGACTGTGTTGTAACCAGCTCCCTGCCTCAGCCTCCTTCTCTCTATAAGACCACAAATACAACACTGAAGATAAAGGATTTTTGCTCTCTCCAGTCCCTGGAATCCTGCTGCCCTGAAAACTTCAGGAGGAGCTCACTTTATTTAATTTATTTATTTATTTATATAAAATTTATATCCCGCCCCTAGGGCAGCCCGGGGCGGCAAACAACAGTATAAAAAAGTAAAACAATAAAACAATTTAAAACCATATATTGTGTAAAAATACACAATACGGGGGGGGGAAGACCCTCCTGCACTACCCCTACCCCTCGCCAAAAGCCTGGCGGAACATCCAGGTCTTACATAAACGCCAAAATGACAGGAGAGTGGGAGCTAGCCGAGTCTCCTCCAGGAGTGAATTCCACAGCACAGGGGCGGCCACCAAAAAAGATCTAACTTCAGTGGCCACCCACCTCGCCCGGGGAACCTCCAAAAAGGCTCCCACAGATGATCTTAAGGGTCACACGGGCGCATGGGGAATGAGGTCGCGGTCCTGCAGATAAGTAGGGTCCAGGCCGTGAGGGCTTTAAAAGTTAAAATCAGCACCTTGAACCTGGCTCGGTGCTTATAGGCAGCCAGTGCAGAGCCCGGAGCACTGGTGCAATGTGCTCCCTGCGACCCGCCCCTGTAAGGAGACGGGTCGCAGCATTCTGCACCAGCTGCAGCCTCCAGACCAGCTTCTCGGCCAGCCCCACGTAGAGCATGTTGCAGTAATCCAGCCTCGAGGTGATGAAGGCATGGATGACAGTGGCGAGGTTGGAGTCTAAGAGATACAGCTGAAGCCGCCTGACAAGATGTAACTGCCAAAATGCACTCCCCACCACAGCCACAACCTGAATTTTCAGGTTGACTCGTGAATTGAGTAACACACCCAGTCTTCACACTTGAGAGACCATGGGAGGGCTAACCCCCCCCCCCCCCACAAGAGGAGATTCAACCACCTCCAGATCCCCCAAGCCCTCGCCCACCAACATCACCTCCATCTTGTCAGGATTCAATTTCAGATGGCTCAGCCTCATCCAAGCCCCCACAGCTGACAGGCACTGGGAAAACAGCGAGACTTCATTATCTGGGTCGATGGAAAAGGAGAGGTAGAGCTGAGTGTCATCAGCATACTGATGATACTGCATGCCCTGAAACCCTCTCATGATCTCACCTAACGGCTGCATATAGATGTTAAACAAAAGGGGGGACAGAATGGCACCCTGTGGGATTCCACACATGAGGTCCCAGGGGGAAGATGTACACTCCCCCAAGACCACCTGGTGAGTTCTCCTGGTCAGGAATGAACAAAACCAGTCCAAGACTGTTCCGCCAATCCCACCACGGTCCCACAGGTGAGTCATCAACACCTCATGATCGACTGTGTCAAATGCAGCCGAAAGGTCTAGCAGGACCAGTAAGGTCTGACAACCCTGGTCCAACACCAGACGGAGATTGTCAACCAAGGCCACCAAGGCCATCTCTGTACCATACCCAGGCTGAAACCCAGACTGGGAGGGATCAAGGAAACCGATGTGGTCCAGATGTTCCTGGAGCTGCCATGCCACTGCCCATTCAATAACCTTCCCTAAAAAGGGAAGGTTAGAGACCTTCACTCACTTAAGAGAGTGAAAGGGTTTCTCAGTGACTGGTACTTGGTTTACTGTGAGGCAGGTTCAGTAAACATAGTGAGAGGGAAGGAAAGGAGAGGCTGAGGCTAATTTCAGCCATGACCGGCCTGGAGGCCTGCCACGCTGAACCCCGCTCTCCGACCCTGGTCAGTGATGAAGCCGGCTGGCCTTCAGGCATGCCGACTCCATCACTGTGGGGAATCGAGGAGGGGGTGGGGCTGCGCAATGCAATGTGCAACCACTCAGCCCTGCCCACCCGCGCTCCCTTGGCCACCCAACCCCCATCCCATGGTTGGGGCCTGATTCCGGGATGGGGCTGGTGAGTAGACATGCAGTGCCGCCATCGCTGGCCCCGGCCCAGACGGTGGCCACTAGGGCTGAAATGTCGTACCGCTGCGGCAGCATTTACCAGAGGAAAGTGATCTTCCGCACCAAGCAGCACGGTTAGGAAGGGAGTCTTGCACTCGTGGCTTTCCGCAGTTGCTGCCATGGTATTTTCACCACTGTAGATTTCATGTGGAAGCGGCAGGTTTGCCACAATTTCCCCTTTCCCTTAAGCGCGGCAGCTTTGTGATTCTCACAGCATTGCAGCCAGGAGCGTAGCTACCATGGTGTGGGGGAAGTTGCTGCCTTGTAAACAAAATTCTTCTTCGAGGGACTCCTTCCATTCTCACTTGCACGCCCTTCTCTTACCGGCATATACCAAGCTCACTAGCTTAAAAAAAAACCACGTGACATTCACACGCCCCCACCCTATATAAGGTACCTAAACCCAACACAGTTCCTTCCAACCCTAAGCAATTAGGAAGAAAATTCCATGCGAGATCAGAAGAGTGGGTGCTTGTGAGAATGTAGGAGCCATCTCGAAGAACCTTGTTTACAAGGCAGCAACCTTCTGTTCTCCTTCGAGTGGCTTCCCCCATTCTCACAAATGAGAGTGTACCAAGCCTAGAAAGAGGCGGTGGGGGAATTTTCTAAAAAAATGACACTCCATGCAGGTTGGATCTACAGCCTGGGAGGGGGGCAGCAGGCAGGGGGCAGCCTGCTCTGGGGGGTCCATTCAGCTGGAGGAGGGTTGGTTGTTCAGTGCTGTCTCTGTTAGAAGGATGGACAGATCCTCCCTCTTCCCTTTGTGATTGCCCCATAGAGAGAAATGGGGGTGCAGAGCAGCTACAATGAGGCAGAGAGCCATCCCAGCAAAGGGGAAGAATTTGTCCTTGGCACCCTAACGCACAAGGGAATTCACAGAAGAGCAGGACTCCCACATCCCCTCCATCGCCCGGATCAGCATCAGGAGCCAGGCGCACTGGTCTCTGTCCTGCTTAGAGTGCAGGGATCCCCGGCCGCAGTGGAAAGAGAAGACTGAGAGGGGATATGATAGAAGTTTATAAAATCATGAGCAGCATGGAACAAGTAAATAGAAAACTGTTTTTTACCATCTCAAATACTACTAGACCTAGAGGACACTGCATGTCATTAACTGGCAGCAGATTTAAAACAAAAAGAAGTACTTTTTCACTCAACACACAATTAACTTCCGGATTTTGTTGCCAGAGGATGTTGTGAAAGCCAGCTGAGTTTAAATAAGAATTAGTTAAATTCTTGGCGGAGAGGTCAATAAATGGCGATTAGTCAAGCAGGTCAGGGGATGCAACCTCTGAGTGTCAGGAGCTGGGAGTGAACAGTAGGGATGGAACTTTGGATGGATTTCTAGAATCGGGTCTGTTATGGAGTCTGATCTTTTTTTATATTTGTTATGAATTGATATTACAGATTCCTATTAAAAAGAATAAAAATATTTTAAACAGTTCATTGTGCATGCACAAATGGCTGCTGCACTGATCTTAACCAGGTATGCAGCAGTAATATCATCGCTATTTTTGGTTCAGGATGGCAGCCATTTTGCGATTACAAAAAACAGCCCGGTGGCCATTTTTCACATGTGCAATGGTTTGATAGATAGATAGATAGATAGATAGATAGATAGATAGATAGATAAATTTTTTAAAATACAAATCCATAATACAAATCCATAACTGCCATTTTTGGACAGTTTCAGATTCATCCAAGTCCATGACACCCATCCGTAGTGAACAGCAGGCAGTGGATTGCTCCATTATGAGCTGTTTGGTACTTCTCTAAACTAACCAAGAGTGACTACTGTTAGAGACAGGATGCCAGGCTTGATGGACCATTGGCCTGACTCAGTATGGCATATCTTATCTTATACATAGACACAGACAATTTACAGCTTTTGCTGGTATTGCTTAAAGAAACTGCTTAAGTAATCAGCATAAGTGGGGTGAATTAAACCAAACTAACAGCACACACAGCTACTGCTAGTGCAGTTAAGAAAGGGAAAATGCAAGGCTGAAGAAAAGCCATTTTGCTTGAGTTACTAGGGAACAAAGGGTGTTTTCAAACAAGATGGTGTTCCCACCTACCTGTGAATTAGGTGGCCACCATGTGGCCACCACCCATCAAACATCCACGGCATAGTCCAGGGAAATCATGGCCCCACTATGCAGATGAATCCAAGTAGATGGACGCCATGTGTTGTTAATAATAGTGGTGGGACCCCGGGCCCATTACCGGCTACCGGATTTACTGGTTACCGGTTCTGCGAAAACCAGATTCCCGGATTAAATCCAGTATACCGGTACCGGATTTATTTCATTGGTTTCAATGGGGCGCTGTGTCCCCATTGAAACCAATGAAATAAATTAATTCCCTCCCCCTCCCCCTCCCAGGCTGCGCGGGTGGAAGGGGGGACACCCCCCACCCACCCTGCCCAGCCTGGATTTTTGTTTTAAAAAAGACCCAGAGGCGAGCCCACCCCCCAGCACCAGCGGCCGCGGCGTCCCCGCAGCCGCCGGTAAGTATGACCCGATCCCTGGGGGGGGGTTTTAACACCCCCCCAAGGGATCGGGTCATACTTACCGGCGGCTGCGGGGACGCCGCGGCCGCTGGTGCTGGGGGGTGGGCTCGCCTCTGGGTCTTTTTTAAAACAAAAATCCAGGCTGGGCAGGGTGGGTGGGGGGTGTCCCCCCTTCCACCCGCGCAGCCTGGACTCGGGGAGGGTTTTTTTTTTTAAAACTTTTTTGCTGGGGCTTTAAGTTTTTTTACATTGCAGCCATTTTTAAATGGCTGCAATGTAAAAAAAATCCGGTACCCCGGAATCCGGTACCCGGTCCGGATTACCGGGTCGAATCCGATAATGCCGGTACGCCCGGTACCGGCATTATCGGATACCGGATTTTACCGGTTTCCCGCCCCTAGTTAATAAGGTTCGCCTGCAGCCTCACCCAGCTGACAGGAGACTGCGAGAGAAGAGAAGGCGGCAGGGAGTGCAGGAAGGACATTCCCCAGAGGATTTGTGCCTACACTGCCCTTTCTGTTTGGGAAAGCAATCAAAGGGAGCGCAGGAGTCATGTGGATCCTCCAAAAGAGCCTCGCCCCTCCCTTGCTTCCCTCAGTTCCTTTCCCAAATGGAGAGAGGCGTGCAGATGCAGCTCCTTTGGAAAAGGTCCTTCCTGTACCTCCTCCCTTGGTCTCTCCTCTCGCAGCCACAATCCACTAGCCTTCACCAGGCACTTCTCTCCTCTAGCTCCATTCTCTCCTCTAGCAGCCTCTTGTCAGCTGGGAGAGAGCGTTAGAGCATCAGATCTGGGGCCAGGGAAGGGGAAAGCGCTGAGTGGCGCAACTGCCACCAACACGTGAAATGCGCACAGGGGGCTGCTCATTTGTTAGTTCAACATGTTAAAACACGTGAGTGGGGACTGGGGGGGGGGACTACACGGACTCCAGAAGGCTATCATCTCATTTAATTTCACCCAAAGACAGTCTACAACCTGCACTAAGAGCTTGCAATCAGCAGGGGAGTTGGTTATAACACCACAAATAACAGATGGCTGTGTTATAACCAGCTCCCCTGCCTCAGCCTCCTTCTCTTTATATGACAACAAATGCAACGTAAAAACCAGAAGAAATGGACCCTCAAGTTCCACTGATCTGGGAAAGAAACAAAAACTACCTTATTCCAGAGGACAGCAAAGTAAGTCACTAACACCTCTCTCAAAGCAGTCTATAGTCTCTCTATGATAGGCTTTCTCAAAGCAACCTATAGGCTAGGCTTTCTAAATTACTCCATCTGTTAAGAACTCTGAAAGAGTCATTATGCAGACAAGGATAACCAGAGCAAGGTAGAGTTGGCCTGTTTATTGAACAAGGTGAACATGTATGCAGGCGTCACCAGCTAGGCACCTGATATACAATTACAGTACCCAGGCTTCAGCGTGCCCCAACAGCCCCACCTCCAGCTGCAGACAACATTAATGCTTCAGGAAGAACAAAAACAAATGTATTGGGGGAGGGGCTGTATTTCTTCCTGTAACATCAAATAAAAAACACCTCAAAGGTTATGTCTCATAAATGTATCCAACTCCACTTTAAAGCTATTCCGGGTGAAAGCAGACATGATGTTAACCACCCTTTAACCACCCTTGGTGGTTATTTATGCATGTTGCAGGACTATATTGGTGCCCTATGCAGCCCTGCAACATGCATAAATAACCACCAAGGGTGGTTAAAGGGTGTTTAGCGTCATGTCTGTTTTCACCCTATGATTCAGATTCTTTGCTCCCACAACTACCCTTGGAAGTTTATTCCAGCAGTTCACTGCTCTGATGGCTAAAAAACCTTCTGATTTCCAGTCAAAATTTATTTATAACCAACTTATATCAATTAGTTCTTGTACCCATGCTCATCTTTAGTTTGAACAAATCTTACCCTTCAATTGTGTTTACTGCTCTGATAAACTTGTACAATTTAATAATATCTCCCTTCAGCTGTCTTTTTGATGGGCAGAATGTCACGGTTTTGAGGGTCCACCAGTGGCGTAGCTACCGTGGCACGGGGGGAGGCACATTTGCACCCGGGCACTCACCTGCCTCTGCCTCCTAGTAGTGCTGCTGCAGCAGCAGCAGCAGCAACAGAGGGACGCAGATCGGGGAGATAAAGCTGTTTGTTTACAAACAGTTCCTGCCCATGTGCTGATCAGAAGGTTGCTACCTTGTAAAGAAGGTTCTTTGAGATGGCTCCTAACATTCTCACAACTGGGTTGTACACGCTCACCCTATTCAAATAATAGACCACATGATGGTCTCAAGCTCCTCTAGTATAAAAAGCACTCTCCTCCTCAGAATGACAGTTCCTTCCAACCCTTTCTAGAAATATAAGGAAAAAATTCCATGCGGGGCTGGAAAGGTGGGTGTTGTGAGAATGTGCGGAGCCATCTTAAAGAACCTTGATTACAAGGTAGCAACCTTCTGTTCTTCGAGTGGCTGTGGCTCCTCACATGCTATGTTAACATGACTCCTCTGGGTGGGGGAGGTCCGTGGGCATGCCAGTGCATGGACAGGGCATGCACATGGCTACACATGCACCCCCACTCATCCACACCCACAGAGTAACCACCATTTCTCCCAGTTGTTCTGTGCGTGGGGACGAATTGGGGGGGGTGAGTGGGGTTGCGTGTTAGGCAGGCATGCATGCACCCACACACACCATGGGTGTGTGCACCACATTGTTCACACGGGGCTCCCCTACCCATGAACACACAGAAATCTGCGTGTTCATGGGTGGGAGAGGCCCATGTAAAAAGGGCCACATTCTCACAACTGTCTTACTTATACTATATTAGTTAGGGATTTAGGATGTAAAGCAATATCTAGTCTATCTTGGAAAATAAATCTGCAAATATGGTTCTGAGATTATTATGGCTGCTATTTCACTAACTTTTCTTAATGAAGTTATTGCTAACAGGAATACTGTCTTTAAGCCCGCATCCCATAACCAGTTCATTTGCGCCCCCCATATAATCAATTCATGCTGCCCCAGAGGCACAAATGAAATGGTTATGCGTGGGGGCAGCATGAACTGATTATGGGGGCACAACTGAACTGGTGAATCAGTGTGAATTGATTATATGGGGGCAGGGGCACAAATGAACTGGTTATTGGGTGAGGGCAGCATGAACTGATTATGGGGCACAACTGAACTGTGTATATATATATATATATATATATGTCTCTTTTCATGGCATAATGCACTTAATAAGCTAGCTGAATTTTGGGTGTCTGCTGTGTTTGATAGCAGCACCTCTGGACTGGTTGCACACAGGCCGCACCGGCAGCAAGAAGCAACAGGCCCTGGAGGCCAGACTGGCTAAGCTCACTCCCCTCCTCCAGTAAGGCAGTGAATGCAGTCAAACTCTCTATGCCTGCCTCACTGCCCACCCGGCTGCCCCTGCAGTGGAACCACTCCTGGGGAGTGGTAGTAGACGCTCGACTGTGGAGGTGGGAAGCATTGGGAGGCCATGCTTGTCTATGGCCACAGTTATAACTCCTAGCCGCTGGATTTTGTATATTTAGAAGCTGTCAGCAGGCCCCGCCCCATCCCTTAAGCCCTGCCCTATCCCTTAAGCCCCACCCACTTTGGGGTTTTGGAGTGTGCGTGTGCTTTGCACATGTGTACATGAGGGGCCCATAACTGAGGCTTGAGCCTGGGCCCTTCTCAACCTTGCTATGCCCCTGGGGTCCACTATCTCCTTTTCTGGGTTGGGTGACTCAATTTCCCTCACTTGCAGGCCACCTGAACCAGTTCTCTCTCTGGATGATTCAGTCCTGCAAAGGGGATAATCCTTTTGTCTCCCAAACTCCCAGAAAGCTTCCCGTTCACACACTCTCTCTCTGGGTTCGCAAGAGCTTGAAGGCTCACGTTGCTCACTTGTGTTCCCAATGTAGAACAACGGAAAGCACTTCTTAATAGATAAGAAGAAAGTTTATTGATTACATAAGCAAAGATAGTTTGACACAGAGTGGCTAATAAAGTAAACAGTAAAATAATGCATTCCTGATCTGTACTGTGTTAGTCCCTAAGTATATCTTACCCTACAAATAGTCCATGCACTTGAGGTCATTTTCAGTCTGCTGTTGGAAGGGCTGGGCATCAATCTTAAATTGGTTAGAATCAATGTTCTTCTCTCAATGCATCTCTTCCACACCTTGCTGACTGGCAGGCTGCTGCCCTTCACCCAGAAGTGATCCGTGACTCTCCTTGAGTCAGAGGTTGAATTGAATTCCAACTCCAATTGTGTCTTGATGGAAAAGATCTTAGTTTAAATACCTTTGCTATCCCTTTGTGTGATTTTCCCGCCCTGGAGAAGCCTTGCCCTTGTTTACCAGCAAGTAGTCAGAAAGGCAAACAGGAAGTTCATTTGCAACTCCATGGGGTATGTCTGGTTTGGGTGGCGAATACACATTGGCCTATCTCTCTCCCTTGCATTAGGTGAGTTTGTGTATCTCAGTATTACATTACATGATTACATGAATTGAGTTTCCAGTTCTTAACATTACATCCATGTTTAACCTTTAGCTTTACATATCTGTTAGACCTATAGTCCAGTATGTCTTTGTGACAGAATAAGCCAAGCTCTTCTAGCCTCATCTCATAAGGTAAGTTCACCATACCTCTGATCATCCTGGTAGCTCTTTTTTGCACTTGTTCAAGCTTAAGTTCATCCTTCTTGAACATTGGTGACCAGAACTGAATGCAGTATTCCAGATGGAGGTCTTTGCTGTTACCAACTGATGAGTTCCTAGTTGGTAACTAAAATACTTATTATTAAACCCCAACTGCATAAGCTTGCACCTTGTGATATTAAATTTCATCCCATTCCTAACACTCCATTCCATAGGTGATCCAGTTCAGCTGTATGATTTTCTGATCCTCTTCTGCATTGGTAATTCCATTTCCTCCCAACTTAGTATCATCAGCAAACTTCATTAACACACTCTTACTTCCAAGGTCAGTTACAAATAAATTAAATAAGACAGGTCCCAAGACAGATACTTGAGGGACTCCACTAGCAACCTCTCTCCAGCTAGAAAGTTCACCTCTCAACACAGCCCATG
The DNA here is from genome assembly GCA_003113815.1 of Sphenodon punctatus. Classification (NCBI taxonomy): domain Eukaryota; kingdom Metazoa; phylum Chordata; class Lepidosauria; order Sphenodontia; family Sphenodontidae; genus Sphenodon; species Sphenodon punctatus. Next base: position 93,943 of record QEPC01007042.1, read on the forward strand.
GTTTTCTTCCAGTTAACCAACTTCATACACATCTATCTTTTTGTTAATTCCCATTTTTCCCAGCTTAAGCAGTATTTTACCATGTGGCAAAGTATCAACCGCCTTACTAAAATCCAAATGCACTAAATCTACTGCATTCTCTTGATCCAAAAAGCCAGTTATTTTTCACAAAGGATATCAGATTGGTCTGGCAGGATCTACCCTTTGCAAACGCAGGCTGCATTCCATCATTGTTTCCCTTTGCTAACGTCATTATTTATTCTCTCTCTTAGTTAGGGGTGTGCATGTCGTTTTTGTTATTACAATAATGATAATGAAAATTGTCATTTTCATTATTATTGTTGCAATAATGAAAATGACAAATAATAATAATGAAAATAGAAATGAAAACGACATTTTGTTTTTTAAATAAAGGGAAAACACTGAAAAACATATTTCTGGCTATAACCGTTTTGTTTCTTATTGAATTCTGATGTACCTTGGGGGAATTGTACCCCCAATGGAGGGCACTATGAAACGATTTGATAAAGGGGACTGATTTTAGAAGCACTTGAATGTTATGATTTTAAGAAAAGATCCATACACATTCATGGCTACAACTTCTTTATCTTTCATCCAATTTGCATGAAACCTGTGAATATTATGTCCCTACACAAGCATAACACTCCTGCCAATTTTCAGAGAGATTGGATAAAGGGTCCTGATTGTATAAGACATTACCTTGAAAATACATTTCCAGCTGTAACATCTTATAGTCCATCCTGTTTACAGGACATTTGGTAGGATTGTATCACATACCTTCCCTGTCATCTCTGCCAAACTACAGGACAATTGGATAAAGGAACCCAATTGTATAAGCAATTGACGTTGTCCCCTTGAAGACCATTATTCAAATACATAGTAGCACATGCAGTGCCAGTCAGAAGCAGGCACTTGGCATGGCAGGGTGAGGGAGGATGTAGGAGGGAGGATGCGGAGCAACCCAAAAGACTGACAGACACATTCACTGGCCAATTACTGCATGCGTCCAGCTTTACAGGACCAATTGGTAGTGGCTTTGAGGCGAACATAGTGGGCGGTCCTCAGGCGGGCATAGAAGGGACATAACTGGGACTTTGGGGATATCATCCTAGCAATCCAGAGACATAGTTTACATATCCAGACTGGCCAATTATCTTCACAATCACATCCTGCAGCACTGACAGAGGACAGTCTATTGGCTCTTTCCTAAACAGATGCTTTCTGACTTCCCAGTAATAAGTGGGGGAGAGATGTTGTGATGGTCACAGCACAAAATGAGGATATTTGGTTGAAATTTCTGCTAGCCATTTGACATCACAAACCGATCTTATACCACAGTGACACGTTAGAGAATCCCTGGCATAGGCTCCTTCTCTGCATATGCTGTGCAGGCATATACAATTTGGACCCTTTATCACATCTTTCTGATATTTAGCAGAGATAATCATGAAAGTGTGATATACAGCCCTGCCAAATTTCATGTACAAAGTTGAACTACAAAGATGTTACAGCCAGACATACATTTATAAGTTAATTGTTCATACCACCAGGACCCTTTATCCAATCCTTCTGAAGATTAGCAGAGATAGTAAATATTGGAAGGGATGTAAACTTGCTAAGTTTCATCTACATTAAATGTGAGGCAAAGAAGTTACAGCTAAGAATGTATATGAAGATTTTTGCAAGATAATATAATTCAACTGCTTATAAAATTGGATTACTTTATCCAATCCTTTTGTAATTTGGTACACTTAATGCCTTCCATTAGGGGTACAGTTCCTCCAAGTGTCATCCAAATATAATGAAAAATAAAAACGGTACAGCTGAGAAAGTGTTTTCCATTGAAACAAATGGAAGACAAAAACAAAAGCAAAAATGGAAACAACAATTTGATATTTATGAAAACGAAAATGACCGATTTAAACAAAGAAAATGAAAAACAAAAGCAAAAACAACATGGGACGCGGGTGCACATCTCTACTCTTAGTATCTGCTCTAACATCTTTCATACCACTGAGGTTAGGCTAACAGGTCTATAGTTACCTGGGTCATTTCTACTCCCTTTCTTAAAGATGGGTACAACATTTTCTGTTCTTCTTCCTTAAGAATAGATTCTATATGTGAAACATTTCACTCCAAAATTTCTTCTGCAGATATTTCACAGTTGGTATTGTCGCTGTAGACAACAATCAGCTGTTTCTTATTTGCATTTGGAATTGATGTCATAAAAAGTGACCTCAACAATCAACAACACTCATTCAAGAATAGTGTCAGACAGTTAGAGAACACAAAATAAATATTTTTTTACAGCAGGCTTTATGCATGAATCCAGATCTATAGCATATGGATCCTTTGTCAGCAGGAGGAGACAGAATGAACATTGAGGTGTAAATACTTTACATTTGACTTCTGCTCCTTAATTTTGTATCTGTCTCCAGAGGGTACAAGGTGCTGGCTTGTTCCTATTCCCTGCTGTGAGCCATCAAAAAGAAAAAACCTCACAGAAAGCAGAATACAAAATTAAAGATAAAAAAAGATAATTTAATCTCTCTCCACCCATCTCCATACGGTCAGTTAAAGTCAGGAGAACTGGTTCTTTTTCTCCTTTATGGACCATAGTACCATTTGTACATTTTCTGGCGCTGACCCAAATGCCTCAGGCAAATGACCTGAAAACTCCTTTTTGAAGTGCTGGAGCATGGAATCGAAAAGGAAATTCAGCCACATATATTTTAGTTGCTGTCTCCTGCTCCAAGAGAACATTTCATGGAGCTTCTGTGCCAAATGCACAGGAACACAATGTGCACTTTCTAGCCTTGTGCAGTTCAGATTTATTTCTCCTTCCAGCTGATCAGGCTGCTATGGAACAAAGATATATAGCTTTTATAAACATGTACATAAATGGTCCAAGCATTGTCTTCAGGTTACCAACCATGTCCCAAGATAGATGTTAATACCCAGGGTGCAGTTATGTCTGTAGTGTACTTTCCATGTTACTGAAGTGTCTTGGGAAGTACGGGGTAAATCTGCCAGTCAGGACATAGCACAGATTGCATCATTCAGATAAGATATCATGATGCATGCAGACTACCTAAACAGATAAATAGAAGAAAAGAAGATGATAGCCAATCTTGAGGGAAATTTCTCAGGCCTCACACATAAGCCTGATCCAAGATGATGCAGGAGGATCAAAACTACCCCCTGCAAAAGCACATACAATGTGCGTTCACAGGTTCCCCTGCCTCCTGACTACATGGCTATTTAGCAGAGGGAGAGGCAGGGGTGCAGCAGAGAATGAGGGTGGTGGCATAGGCAAGAGGCGAGGGAATTTCCCAGAGGCACACTGCACACTTACCTGGACCTCGGATTGGGGCCATAGCAACTGGATTCTCTCTTAAAGGAGTCAGTGGAGGCCATAGCCACTGGATTATCTCTTAAAGGAGTCAGATTACCATGTCTGCTTTGTACAACTCTGCAAATCATGGGGTTTTTGCTTGTAGACTGAGGTTTTTTGCTAGTAGACAATAGCAGGACATTTGGAACTGCTTCAGAAAATATTTCCAATCATTTTTTCAGTCTTGAGCAATACATTTAATGATGTCCTAGCTTTATCAGCATGCAGCAGAGTTAGAATCATAAGATAAGAAGTCAGGCTGGATCGAATAAGCCATTCCACTGTGCAGTTTGCATGTGCACTTCAGGCCCCGTGCTAGAGGCACACACACACGTGTGCGCCTCACACCAGTCCGCAGGGCTTGGGATTGGTCTCACTGAATCCTGCCCATGATCTGAGGCAGGATGACCAATAATTACAATAATACGATGCTTCTCCAATCTGTTTATTAAAGCATCTAACGAAGGAGATGTCACAACCTCCCTACACAAGATAATTCACTGCCCAACTATTTTTGCAGCTAGAAAGTTTTTCTTAATACTTAGTCAAAATCTACCTTGTTGCAATTTAATCCCCATTGCCTCTTGTCTTAAAATCTGTGGCAGTGTGTAAAAATCTTTTTGGTGGCAACTTTTGATATATTTGCCTTTCATGCCTTGCTTTAGCCTTCATTTCTCTCGGTTAACCATTCCCAACTCCCTAAGCATTTCTTCTTATGATTTGCATTCCAGCCCCTGTATTATCTTGGTTGCTCTCCTCTGAATCCTCTCCAATTTCTCATCCTTCTTGCAGTGCGATGTCCAAAACTGAAAAAGAAAAAGAAAATATTTCAGGACTCAATAAAATGGCATTCTTGCTTTCTATGTTCTTGGATGCAGCCCCAAATAGGAATTGCCTTATATAAAACCAATCAATAAATTTATTTACTTAGCCAATGGCCATCGTAAAAACAGACGAAAACAAAAACATTTATATACAATTTATATAGTCTAGCAATAGCCAGATAACGCAAACCCCACCATTAACCTATTTCCCATTTAGGTTTGGCACTTAACAAGCCCCAAGGAGTTAATCCAATATATCATATACCCTACTCAATTGGTAGAACCCTCTTAGATTTCAAAACTAAGGAGAGGAACTTAGCAACACCTGCTGAAACTTTGGGATCCTGGTCCCTTAGGAGAAACACCTCAATCTGGGGGAAATACAAACTTGTTGTTGTAATAAAAGGGTCGATAAATAATTGTCTCCATTTAGAATAGGCAGAACAATCAAGTAATATATGTGCCATTGTCTCCGGGATCACACTATAAACTTTACTGTTACAATATTGACATACCCTTTCATTACGGGGAATCCCTCTTAATCTGCCTTCTGTGAAGGCCGAAGGAAAGACATTAAACCTTGCTAAGGTAAGCGCCTCTCTAGTTTGTCCCATTCTAGGACTAATCAAATAAGAAGCCCCCTCATAAAATCCAAATACAGCTGCGAGACCCCTTTGACATTCAATATGCTCTTGCAAGAGTTGAGCTGCCTGATCTTTTATCCAAGACCTAATTTCGGCCCAAGCTCTAAGAAATGGGAAAGATAAAATATAAGATGTAGAAAAGCCCATAGAGTGAAAATTTCCTCAACCTTAGCTGGCCATCTACCAACAGCTGCCTGAATAACCAACTGTGATAAAGAATCTGTGTGGATTAAATTTAGCCGTAGACAAAATTTCAAAATGGCTAACTTAGTCCTTGCTGCTACTCGGCTGATACTGGCTTCCGCTCTAAGTAGAATTGCTGGTGTACCATATAAAATGGCGCGTAGCAGTTTATTTTGCTCGATCTCAAGTTCATCAAGCCTGGCTATACTCCACACTTGAGCTCCATATAACAGTTGGGGTATCAGTTTGGCTTTGATTAGTCTCAACGCTGGATAAAATAACTTTCCCTCTTTAGCCCAATAGAATCCAATAATACCATGTCCTGTGCACCTTGCTGCTGCCCGGGCAGATTTGTGATGCAAGCGCCATTGAAGGAGCAGCAGAGACTATGACTCCCAGATATTTAAAACGTCGGACCTGCTCAATACTATGGGCCTCCATGAACCAATTATCTGTACCTGAGCTTTACTTATCACCAAAACCTTGGTCTTGGTATAGTTAATTAATAGTAACTCCTTTTCGCAATAAGTACAGAAAACTGCCATTAACCTCCTTAGCCATACCTAGGAACAAGCTATGAGTATCGTGTCATTAGCATATAACAAAGCCGAAAATGTCTGGTTGGCTAGCTCGACTGGGTGATATGCAGGGTTCACTAATGCCTCCTTCGTGTCATTTAAATATAGGCTGAAAAGTAAGGGCACTAAAACACAGCCCTGTCTGATGCCCTTTACAACTTCTATAGGCTGTGTAAGACTACCCTGTCTGTTCATTCTGACTTGGAGGGAAGTATTTACATGAACTGCTTGGATCAGAAATAACAACCTCAGATCGATCTGATATTTTAACAACTTCTGCCATAATCTCTCCCTGTTTACTGTATCGAAAGCCGTCTTTAAATCGACAAAGCAAATATACAGGTGAGATTTAGCCCTCAGTTACACGTATTTAGTTATTAATCGATCTAATACTAAAATATGATCAATGGTTGCAATTCCTTTTTTAAAGTCCACTGGTTCTCTACCTACAAGGTTTCTTGAGTCCACCCAAGTTTGTAGTCTGATCAATAAGTGTTTGGTATATAGCTTGCCAACTACACTCAGCAAGCTAATTGGTCGGTAGTTGGCTGGATCCTTAGGGTCCCCTTTTTTAAATATTGGAACTATTACACTCTGTGACCAAGATTTAGGCATTTTTCCAGTTTCATTTTAGTAGTGAATAATAAGGCCAGGGACTTACTTCACCAGCCTATGGGTGTTTTCAGACGTGACAAGATCACAGTGAACCACGCTGAATAACTACATGTGGTCACTGTGCCCTGCACATCTGTTTGGCGGCTGCCAGATGTTCGCCACACTGAATACCCACATGAGGTCAATTTCAACCACGCTTCCCGGGCTACTGGTACAAAAATCGGCTGAAGCGTGGTGAAAGTGATTCCAGGTGGGCATAAAAAAAAAGTAACGTCTGGTCGGCTATCACAGCCCGGAATCCCCGGAGGGATTCTGGGCCATGGTGAACTCAGCCAGATGCTGCGGCGTTATTGGCCTCGCTGCCCACCCGTCTCCCCAGAGGGCGGGTGGTGAGGCAGCATGGAGAGGGCGGGGCTGTGTGGCCGCACGTTGCACCATGCGGCCCCGCCCCCTCCCTGATTCCCCGCCGGAATCCCCAGCACGTCTGTTTGCCATGCCTGGGTGATCCCGGCGGGAAATCTCTGGGTTGTTTTCGGGACAGGGCAAAGCCGCCCCGTCACGTTTGAAAACACCCTATGTTACCTTTTAGGAGCTCTGCTGGGATAAAATCAATCCCTGGTGCCTTTCTAGATTTTAGCTGTGCTATGATCATACCTACTTCAGCAGGGGTAACCGCCTCCCACTGGGTCAAAGTGTCCAGTGAGTACAATATAGGCTCCCTTATGCAGGAACTTACCCCTGAAAATATAGACCTATAATAGGCTTCCCACTTAACCGCTGGGATGTGAACTGTCTCATGGCCCACTTCCGATGCCCACACTGATTTAATTAGAGACCAAAATCTTTGGGAATTACCCTCATTTGCGACTATCTCTAAATCTGCCCAAAATGCTAGCTGATATTGCTTTTTCTTTTCTTTTAGAAGAGTTTTATATTTACAAGGAAACTATCTACTAGTAAACTATTACGGCTTCTTCGTTTGATAGTACGCGCTAAGCAATTCAAATCACGCTTAGCTAGCCTACAAGATCTGTCAAACCAGCCTGAATTCCTCTTCACCCCCTGTTTACTTTTTGGATGAGCCACTAGTAAAGGGTACAACCTAATGACAAGATCTGCATATGCCTGTAAGATTTCTTCAGGCTCTCTTAGATGACTATCCAAAAAGGTTTCCAGAATTTGAGGCAATAAAAGAGCCGGTATAGTCTCCTGGATCTGGGGAGATCCTATTTAACTCTGCGATCCTGGACCAATTCGGGACCAGGACCCTCTACCCAGTCTGCTTGTAACTCATCACCCAAATCCTAGAGTATTAATCCAAGTTACCAGAGGGAAATGTTCAGAGTCTGGTGCTGACAAAACAACAAAATCAGCAACATATGGAAGCAACAGTTCGGAGACCATCACATAATCAATGGCACTTCACAAAGGGAAGTCTCCCATCAAATCCCTTGGCATCGAACCATTTAGTATCAATAGCTCAGCTACCTCAGTAAACTTTTGTAACAATAGCCCAGCACTATTTGTAACTCTATCCCTGGATACCCTACTCAAAGTCAACACTTCTGGCACATAAATATCCAGGTTTAGCCCCCTCTCTGGTATAGGAGATTTTCCAATTTGGGCATTAAAATCTCCTGCAACAAGTAAACCTTCAGATGGGTACAAATCCCTTAGCTTGACTACTGTACTCTCCAGTAAACTCCATACAGCATTATCATAATAAGGAGAACTCATTGGGGGAATATAAACATTAACTAGTAAAACTGGAAATTTGTGTGGCAAAACTAGCCTCCAAGCCGAAAAAAGGGGGGATAAGATTTAAGTAGAAATACCGTAGCATGTAAAGATACCGCTACAAGAAGTGCAAGCCCTCCACTTGGTCTACCCCTTGACAATAAAGATAGCGACACTGCCGGGGGGGTCGGGGGGGACTTCGAAATCTTTAACTAAAAAACTTTCTATTATCAAAATGCCAGAGATAGTCCCCAAAGTCAGGGTCTTCTGTTTTGTTCCTCCAGCCTGAGATATTTCACAACACAATAGACAATGCCAATTTAACAGGCTTATGTCATCTTAGTAAAGGGTCTGAGACTCTGCCCGTGTCACCTAGCATGCTGGAAATCTGCTGTATTTTAGGTATCCCCTCCGACCTATTACCTACATGCTGATCCATTAAAATGGGGTCATCTATTTTATAACTTAACTGAGCCATGAGACTATCTCCACTCACAGTTGGCTTTTGAGATAACTCACTTACACATTGAGATCCTTCCATATTCTCTGCCCCTTTGCCACCCACTGAATCCCCTTGCTTCATATCTAGTTCTGCCTCAGTATGGACTTCCAGTGCTTGATGTAATATGTTCTGGATAATTCCAAGTCTGTCCAGAATGTGGCTTTGTTCAAGAACTGATGAGGAATACCCACTGGTGTTCTTGTTCCTTAAACTTACCTGAGCCTAAGTTGAAACAAAAGAGTGAGGAAACCGACTGCCCAACCACTATCGGGGAAGTCTTATGGTCAAACTGTTGTGGTGGTATAAAAGAATCCATATTATTAGGTTGGCTACCCCTGACATCCCTTACTAACAAGGGGCCTTCTGGAATAAGCAGATTAGGTAAAAGTGAAAGTGAAAGTACCTGTAAATCCAACTGCACATCCAACAAGGTTTGTGTGGCCAGCGAGTTCAAATCCTATACTGTTGGGGGCAGAATGTTAGAAATAACTGCCTCAGTCTGTAGGGGTGGGCTATTAAGTAAAATATGCTGTTCACCCACCTCACCATCATCACGTTGTTCATAAACTTGCTGTTCCAAATCCACTGGGTTATGCCCACTCCTTAGGTTATCTCGTTCAGTCAGGAAAACCCTGGAAACCAGGATTCTTTGCTACTTTAGAAAGTGCCTTGCTGCTAGATTTTTTTTTAAACTGCAATGGCACCTCTAAAATGAATAACCAATTTTAAGGCTTGATCAGTAGGAGGTAAAAAATAAAATCTAGTTATTTCTGTTATTTCAAGGTTAAGATTAATTAAAGTCAACAAGTGCCTTCTTATTAGGGGTTTAGTATACCATGCTGGCATAACACCATTTGGAAGAGAATTTTTTTCAAAAGTATAGATTTTGAGTCACAGGACAGAGAATGGCTCTGTGGTAAACTCTGATCCTGCCCAAGCTTAGTGGTACCTTATATATTACTATCAGCAAATAATTTTGGAGCTACCAAATCCAGTTTTGGAGGGGCCATGTCAGATAAATGAGAAACTATAAATCTCATATCTATTGCTACCTTCTGCAAGCAAGAATGCACTCCTTCAACCAGTGGCGGCTTCAGCCCCAGGGCACCTGGGGCACTACCCTACCACGGCCAGTCTCTGCCCCAAAACTAGTATTAAAAGAAAAAAAACTCCTCCTCCGCTGCACTTGCCTCCAGTCACCTTCTGTAACTCTTTGCCGGCAGTCGCGGTGTGTCCTGAGTGCGAGCCGCGCTGCTTGCGCTGAACTTCTGGATTCCTGGACTGGTGCGCATTTGCGAGTTTGGTCTCTTGTTCGCACATGCACAAAGGGTACATAGAGCGCTGCTCTAAGGATCCCTCTGTGTCTGCTGCTGTGCTGTGTGCACACCTTGATGGATACTGTCCCTGACACGATGGGGAGGGAGGGGGACTCCGAGACGGGCGCCATCATGATCATGGGAGCCCTTAAAGGGCAAAATTAATAGGAATGTGCATTGGGCGGTTTGGGGTGCCATCCAGGTGTGTTCCTCAGTGTGCCAGGCTGCCAGTAGGGGCACTCTTCAATGGGAGGCAATTGAAGGCAGAAGCAGCAGCAACAAGAATCAATATGGGCTGTAGCCATTTACGCCCAGGGGAGGAGGGGTGGTGACTCAGGGGAGACTGGAGAGCTTCACATGGCCATGATGTGTGTGTGTATGGTGCATAGTCTGATTGGCCAGTGGAACAACAGGGGGGGGAAGTGTGTGGACAGAGAGTGCTTGTGTGACACTTTTGATTTTTAAATTGCAGACTGTCTCTGAGCATGGGCTTTCTCACGTGGGTGTGTGAGAGGGTGGTGCCTGCTGCAGAGATTGAGAGCAGAGAGCATATATAAACTCCAGACCACAGGGTGCCATTTTATCTCTCTCTGAGTGTGACTAGTTACAGTACTTGTGGTTCTTCTTAAGAGAGAGTTTGGTTGGCCTGGCCATCCAGCAGAATTCCAAATCCCAATCCATTCAGGATCATAATATTCACTGCCTATTAGTTAGATTAGTTAGTGCATAAGAATTTTATTATTTTTAAATTAATAATTATCTCAAGGAAGCAAGTTAGGTAGGTAGTGTGTGTGCCACAGTGGCACCCACTTGGCACTGCCGAGTGGGTCCATCATCATCGTTGAAGAAACCCAATTCATCTTGTCCTCGCTCGAGTGGGAAGAAGACGCTGCCAAGCTCAGACTGCCCTGTCTGGGCTCAGTCCTGTGGGTGGTGAGTACATTGGGGACCCAGGGGCGGGGGGCGGGGACTTGTCTTGGGAGGAGGTGGGATGTCAGTGATCAGTATGTTTTAATTATGAATTGTGAATTTAATTAATTGTGAATTTATTATTAATTTAATTATCAATTATGAGATATGCAGGTGGCAGGACTGTATTGGAACCAATGGAGCCCTGCAACCTGTGTATATTATAACTGCCTTCTAAAAACTGTTAAAAGCCAGCCTTGAATGTATGTGTTTGTTGTGAGCTGTTCTATGAGCTGGGGAATGGGGGAGGGGCCAGGGGTGCACCGGGTGACATGATGGGGGGAGGGGGCTGGTGTGGAGTGGGGTGTGCAGTGCACTGGAGTGGTGGGGGGACTCAGAGTCTGGCTAGGGTTGCCATAGATGCAAACCTTTAGAGGGCACATATGAGATATGCAGGTTCCAGGGCTGCATTGGTTCCACTGCAGCCCTGCAACCTGTATATATCATATCTGCCTTCTAAAGATTTGCATCTATGGCAACCTTAATTGGGGGTGGGTGCACTGAGCGACATGGGGGAGGGAATTGGGGGGACACATGGGGAATCTGGCTGGGCAATGGGGCTGGGGTAGAGGTGGACTGGAGGAGGGGCTGTGTGCTTGGGGGCAGGCATTTTGTTGGAGCTAGCTACTAGGCATGCTGGTACGCTGGAGGGGCCTGGTTCCTTTGGTGGCAATTTTCTTTTCTAAAGTTAGGCCCTGATGGCAGCCTACCTTTAAAAAAAGAGAAAGGGCCTGTGTGTTTGGGCAGGCGTTTTGTAACTTGGAGCTGAATGATGCTGGTGTGCTGGGGGCCTGGCTCCTTTGGTGGGAATGGAGGAGCCTGGGTTGCTTGCAATGGTGCCCCAAAAGGGACCAGATGTTTAAAAACAGGCCTGCTGTGTGATTGGACATGCATTTGGAGGTGTAGGTAGTAGGAATGCTGGCCTGGAGGGGCCTGCTGTGCTGTGCTTGAAATGGATTCCCCAAAGGTTCAAAACTGTTAAAAGCAGGCCTGCTGCGTACTTGGACATGCATTTGGAGGTGTAGGTAGTGGGAATATTTGTTTTATATCTGTTTTATCTGGTTTTTATCAGTTTCATATGGTTTTATACCTTGTATCTGGTTTTTATCTGTTTTATTTCTGTTTTATCTAGTTTTTATCTGTTTAATATGGTTTTATACCTTTTATCTGTTTTATCTGGTTTTATACCTAGTATCTGGTTTTATCTGTTTTATTTCTGTTTTATCTGGTTTTTATCTGTTTTATATGGTTTTATACCTGGTATCTGTTTTATATCTGTTTGGACATGTATTTGGTGGTGTGTGGCTAGTACAAATGCTGTTTAGTCCTGTGATCTCAGGTGTTTTCAGGAAGCTGGAAATGTGATGCTTGTGATAAAGTTGGGGTTTTGAAATCCAGAGATTTAACTGTTAAGTCATCTGATTTCAGATGTTTTCAAAATGCTGGCATTTGGGGGTATAGTTACTAGGAATGCTGGTCTGGAGCAGCCTGGTTTAGTACTGTAACACATGCAATTCTGTACCATTTCTCTGCAGTACCTTGGAGTTAGACAGACCCCTCCCCTGTGTCTATCTCTCGTGTCTCTGCTACTCATGCGGATTGCACTTTCATTGTGTTTGAATCCTGATTCAAAGTATGGCAGAAGTTATCTGGATCATTGGCGATTCCTACATTTGCTGTTTGGAGCAGTTTGTCCATGAAGAGGGGTTTAGCTTTTCCTCAGGCAACTAGAATTATGACATCTGGTGGTTCGGAAGAGGAGGCATAAGATGGCATGAGATCATTCCAATGTTGGATAGGATTCAGAGGAGATGCGATGTTCCACCTCCAACGGGAATCGTGATCCACTGTGGTGGAAATTATGTGGGCAACCTCACCGGTGTAGAGTTGGCGATTGCCATGAGATGTGATCTGCACCGTATCATCCGCTCCTTTCCAAGGAGCAACATCTTGGTGTCAGATTTAATTGAAAGAGCAGTCAATAGGAATGCAAGGCCAAGCCCGACTGATTCTGCTGCACTTCGTCGGCTGAGGAAATCGATCAGAAATGTCAACAGACTAGTGGATGTTTTTCTGCATCATGAAAAAAGGACTACTACAATCTGGCATAGGTTCTCAAGACATCAGCTATCCCTGTATGATGTAGATGGAGTCCATCTATCAAGAGCAGGACAGTTACATTTTTTGAAGCACTCCGAGAAAGCATTAGTCAACACATTTGAACACTTTAGCACTGTACACATACTATGTAAGTTAACGGAGGCTCTAATTGATTGTCTTTGGTGGTTTCTTCTTGTCCCCCAAAAGACCAAGTGTAGGATAAATATTAACTTTTTTTAATTGTTTCTAAATAAAGTATTCAATAAATTGTGAGGTTTTTTTACTGTCTGGCTTAACTTTTGCATGGGACAGTGGATTACATAAAAAGGATCGGTTTGCATAGGTGAAATTATTTTTTTGTTTGTTTTTTTACACATTGAGACATCACAGTAAGATGAGGGACAAAAGGCAGGGTTGGGGGGGGAATGTTAATATCTTTGAGAGAGTGCTGCTAGTGCCAAGTCCCCATTTTTATTTGATTTTTGATTTTTTCCAGAGCCTACACTGCAAAAATTAATACCGTGGATGCTCTTCTCACAAAGTCATTCACCACACTGACTTATGAAGAGAAACTGCAGATCAAAGACATGGGACCTCACCGTCCAGAACTGCAAATCGAACAAGCTGCACAGGACAGAGGGAAAGGCTATACATGCAGGTTCAACACATCCTGCTACGAGAAGTTCTGGTGGTTATGTGGCAGTGTTTCAAAGTAGTCGTTGTTCTGTTTTCCTTGCCTGCAGTTTGGTGGTGATGCAGCATGGACAAAGACGGGAGTCAAGGATATTAAGCACCTGTCTGAGAAGGCAAAGCACGATTCTTGTAAAAGCCACCTTGACAACTGCTTCAACCTCTCACAGTTGGGAAAATCAAACATCGCCGATAGACTCAACGATGGCTACCGTGTGTCTGTAAGGAAACACAATGAGGACGTGGATTGAAATAGATACATTCTCTTCAGAATAATAGACTGCATAAAGTTCTGTGGTGCCTTTGAATTGGCGCTGTGTGGACATAATGAAAGCGAGGGATCTGTGAACCCAGGAGTTTTTCGAGGTGCAATAGATTTACTTGCCACAGCTGACAGTACACTACAGCAACATTTAAAGACTGCAACTGTCTTCAAGGGGACTTCAAAAACAGTGCAGAACGAACTCCTGGACTGCATGCTGCAAATTACTCATGGTCACATAATTACTGAAATTAAAAATGCCAATTTTGTGGCTATCGAAGCTGATGACACCACTGATGTCTCAACCATCTGCCAGTCTGTCATGATTTTCCGCTACATCTATGGCAGAGATTCAACTGTGGAACATTTTTTCAGCTTCACACACTTGACAGACTCCCGTGTAGAAACAATCACTGAGTCCTTTGTTGAAAACTTCAGTGCTGCTCTCCCAAGGGACTCTGACAAACAGAAACTCATTGCTCAGAGCTACAATGGAGCGAGCGTGATGCATGGAGAGCATGGTGGAGTCCAGAGGAAGATAAGGGATGTATACCCGAATGCACACTTTGTTCACTGTTTTGCCCATAAGCTGAACCTTATTGTGCAGAAAGCCATATCCCAAATAAGACAAGTAAGGATTTTCTTTCAAAGTCTGTCTGGTATCCCTGCTTTCTTCAGTTCGTCTTCAAAAAGAACTGAAGTTCTGGATGCGGTGGTGAAGCGAAGGCTCCCCAAAGTAGCTAAAACACGCTGAAACTTCAGTGTGTGGACAGTCGAGGTCATCTATGAGCACAGAGAGGACCTGGTTGAGTGCTTTGAACAAATACGACTAGATAGTCGTGATGCCAAGACTGGTACTGAGGCCAGGTCATACATGACCATGTTGGAATCTGACAGGGAGTTCCTCTACTTCTTGTCCTTGTTCCACAGAATTATGCCGCAAATGGACGTACTTTATAAGGAGCTCCAAAAAAACCACATTGACCCTATAGGTATTCAAAGATATACTACTGACTTTGTAAGAGTCATCAATAAAGTGAGGGACTCCATTGGAACTCTGCGTTCGGAGCTGCTGGAGAACGCTCAGATGTGCAGAAGTGCGCCTAGCATGGACATGCTAGAGCAGATCACTGTGGAAGCATGTGATATTATAATCTCTCATGCACGTGACAGATTTCAATTCATGAAACATTGAGAGAGTGCAACTTTGGTGCAGGGGACTTTGTTTCAAAGACACAGTGAACGCTTTCCCATCCAAGCATTTAATGTGGCAATGCAAGCCTACCTAATGCTGGCGCGAGACTGACTGAGGAGTGAGCTTGGGACTTTGTATGACTGGTCAGAATTCCATTCTGCCAAAGATGCCTCTGCGCTACTTGTTGTGTTGGCTGAGGACAACTTGAACAAATCTTTCTCAGAGGTGGTTAAACTGCTGAAGATTGTCATGACAACGCCTCTCACAACTGTTGAAGCGGAATGAAGCTTCTCAGCTCTAAAAAGAATTAAAACCTTTCTGAGAAGTACCATGACAGAGGACCATCTGAATGCTCTTGCCAGCGCCGGCCCCAGGCATTTATTTATTTATTTATTTATAAAACTTCTACCCCGCCCTTCCTGCATGCAGCTCGGGGCGGCTTCCAACAATCTTTTAAAACACTATAAAAACAATTTAAAACAACCGTAAATATTATAAAAGAATTAATATACAGGGCAAACAAAACACTAAGAACCAAAAATAGGTGGGGGAATTAAAACCCCACCCTACTCACCCTCCCTCCCAAAGGCCTGGGCGAACAGCCAGGTCTTACAGTTTCCCTGGAATATTAATAGGCATGGGGCCAGGCGAGCTTCCTCTGGAAGGGAGTTCTACAGCCGCGGTCCCACTACCGAGAATGCCCTCTCCATCGTGGCCCCCGCTTAACACGGGGAACCTCCAGGAAGGCACCCCTGGCAGACCGCAGGAGCCGCTCTGGGGCACGGAGGGCGAGGAGGTCCCTGAGGTATGAGGGGCAGAGACCTTGTAGGGCTTTATAAACCATCACCAACACCTTGAACTTGGCTCGGCACGCTATCGGCAGCCAGTGCAGAGCTCGGAGCACCGGTGTAATATGCTCCCAGCGACCCGTCCCCGTAAGAAGATGAGCCGCCGCATTCTGCACCAGCTGCAGCCTCTGAACCAAGAACAAGGGAAGCCCCACGTAGAGCGCGTTACAGTAGTCGAGCCTCGAGGTGACGAAGGCATGGATAACGGAGGCCAGGTCCGGGCCGGAGACAAACAGATGCAGCCTGCGTACTAGATATAGCTGATGGAAGGCAGCCTTAGCGACTGCCTCCACCTGCCACTCCAGACGCAGATCCACGTCCAGTATCACCCCCAGACTCTGAACCTGCAGAGCT